>JAQNBH010000009.1:38733089-39192187 GCA_028752905.1 Cladorhizidae sp. MBARI D1340-BT2 | reverse complement strand
TGGAGAGATAATGTTTTCCAAAATGGCGGCAAAACTCCTGAAAATGGGGGAGTGGAGAAGAGAGAGAGAAAAAGTCTGCATTAATGAATCCTTACAAGAGAGCTACAGGATTCATTCGACAACATTGGTACATGAAGGGCAAGCCCAGGTCTTACGGTGCATCAGCTCTGAGAATGGGCGACTGAGGACTTGCTTCTGGTACGAGTACCCAGATGTGGTAGATTACCACAGATCCTTCTCGTGGAAGATAGAGGGCCCAGGTTTCTTGAATGTGCTCCAACTGAGAAAGCCAGGGTGCTCCAACTGAGAAAGCCAGGGTGCTCCAACTGAGAATGCCGGGGAACATCCCCCCCCCCCCCCCCCCCCCCCACCATCAAATTTAAGACGTTCTCCTCCGGAACTTTTGAAACAACCAATTATTGTTATTTTTCATGATGAAACTACATTTCAATCTCATGTAAATCCAGTCGACCCTGGGGGCTTCCCGAGGTCCACAACATACCCTCCCCAAATCCATTACGATATCAGGTTTCATTTCTGAGAAAGATGGTCTTACTGATAAAAAACACAGTGTCTTGCAGAATGACCTTAATGCAGAGATATGCACGATGCAGAGTGACTTTAATGCCGAAATACGGGCGTTCCATCATGCACCGACACTCGGTGAGTGTCTACAGAAACACTAGAAAAGTGAAGCACTCGATGTTTGCTAGTGGGTCTGAACCATAGTGCTTATGATGCTTGCTTTGTCTTGGAGGAATTCCTGGAGGGTCTGAACCCGAGTGCTTAGTTGATGCTTGCTTTGTCTTGAAGGAATTCCTGGAGTGCTTAGTTAACCCTTAGAACCCTATGCTCCCTAATATGTGTGTGCCTGCCACCCTGTGGTCCTGGAGAGAAAAAATTACTAAAAAGTTTAAAGTTGATTATAATGCCAAAAATATATAAAAATATATAAAAAAAATGGGGGGGAAAAAAAGGGAAAAAATGGAAAAAAAGCCGAAAAACCGGCCGCTCGGGTATATACCCTCTAGGTATCGGCCGAAAAACCGGCCGCTCGGGGTCTAAGAGTTAAGAAGTTCTGTCCCTCAGAATAATTTCCAAATTGAAAAGTAAAAGATAAAAAACTAATAAGCATGTGCAAATCACATTGGTGGGAGGCAAAGTACGGAGTTCAAATGTAGCAGCTCGCTAACTATGTTAATAAAGGTGAGGAACTATCTCGAAGTGTTTCCCCCCTTCATCCATTCTGAGATAGCATGCCGTAGTGAGATTGGATGCAGAGGGGCCAGCAATTACACTCCAC
Source organism: Cladorhizidae sp. MBARI D1340-BT2 (assembly GCA_028752905.1). NCBI lineage: Eukaryota > Metazoa > Porifera > Demospongiae > Poecilosclerida > Cladorhizidae > Cladorhizidae sp. MBARI D1340-BT2. Next base: position 39,190,884 of record JAQNBH010000009.1, on the reverse strand, counting down.
TACATCACCCCTGGTATTCATACCCAATCCCACTACTTGCCACCCCTGCCACATCACCCCTGGTATTCATACCCAATCCCACTACTTGCCATCCCTGCCACATCACCCCTGGTACCACTACATCACCCCTGGTATTCATACCCAATCCCACTACTTGCCATCCCTGCCACATCACCCCTGGTACCACTACATCACCCCTGGTATTCATACCCAATCCCACTACTTGCCACCCCTGCCACATCACCCCTGGTATTCATACCCAATCCCACTACTTGCCATCCCTGCCACATCACCCCTGGTATTCATACCCAATCCTACTACTTGCCATCCCTGCCACATCACCCCTGGTATTCATACCCAATCCCACTACTTGCCATCCCTGCCACATCACCCCTGGTATTCATACCCAATCCTACTACTTGCCATCCCTGCCACATCACCCCTGGTATTCATACCCAATCCCACTACTTGCCATCCCTGCCACATCACCCCTGGTACCACTACATCACCCCTGGTATTCATACCCAATCCCACTACTTGCCATCTCTGCCACATCACCCCTGGTATTCATACCCAATCCTACTACTTGCCATCCCTGCCACATCACCCCTGGTATTCATACCCAATCCCACTACTTGCCATCCCTGCCACATCACCCCTGGTATTCATACCTAATCCTACTACTTGCCATCCCTGCCACATCACCCCTGGTACCACTACATCACCCCTGGTATTCATACCTAATCCCACTACTTGCCATCCCTGCCACATCACCCCTGGTATTCATACCCAATCCCACTACTTGCCATCCCTGCCACATCACCCCTGGTATTCATACCCAATCCTACTACTTGCCATCCCTGCCACATCACCCCTGGTATTCATACCCAATCCTACTACTTGCCATCCCTGCCACATCACCCCTGGTATTCATACCCAATCCCACTACTTGCCATCCCTGCCACATCACCCCTGGTATTCATACCTAATCCCACTACTTGCCATCCCTGCCACATCACCCCTGGTATTCATACCCAATCCCACTACTTGCTACATCACCCCTGGTATTCATACCTAATCCCACTACTTGCCATCCCTGCTACATCACCCCTGGTCTTCATACCCAATCCTACTACTTGCCACCCCTGCCACATCACCCCTGGTATTCATACCCAATCCCACTACTTGCCATCCCTGCCACATCACCCCTGCCAATCCCACTACTTGCTACATCACCCCTGGTATTCATACCTAATCCCACTACTTGCCATCCCTGCTACATCACCCCTGGTATTCATACCCAATCCTACTACTTGCCACCCCTGCCACATCACCCCTGGTATTCATACCCAATCCCACTACTTGCCATCCCTGCCACATCACCCCTGGTACCACTACATCACCCCTGGTATTCATACCCAATCCCACTACTTGCCATCCCTGCCACATCACCCCTGGTATTCATACCCAATCCCACTACTTGCCATCCCTGCCACATCACCCCTGGTATTCATACCCAATCCTACTACTTGCCATCCCTGCCACATCACCCCTGGTACCACTACATCACCCCTGGTATTCATATCCAATCCCACTACTTGCCACCCCTGCCACATCACCCCTGGTATTCATACCCAATCCCACTACTTGCCATCTCTGCCACATCACCCCTGGTATTCATACCCAATCCCACTACTTGCCATCTCTGCTACATCACCCCTGGTATTCATACCCAATCCCACTACTTGCCATCTCTGCCACATCACCCCTGGTATTCATACCCAATCCCACTACTTGCCATCTCTGCTACATCACCCCTGGTATTCATACCCAATCCCACTACTCGCCATCTCTGCTACATCACCCCTGGTATTCATACCCAATCCCACTACATGCCATCTCTGCCACATCACCCCTGGTATTCATACCTAATCCCACTACTTGCCATCCCTGCCACATCACCCCTGGTATTCATACCCAATCCCACATCGAACCACATTATAGATATAATTATCGAGTGTGATAATTTTAACAACAGATGGGAACATATCGATATGTTTGTACTTACTTACAATTTTTTTTTGCTAGGACAAAATATTGGCCATACAAATTTTATAAAATGCCAGTGAAAAATACACGACAAAATTAAAAACAAACACAGATTTGAGAAAGAGTCGTTGTAATTCGTTATCTCAACTGAGAGCTCGTTGAGAATTATCCAAGTCAGAAATGTACGCCTTCACAGAGACTTTAACCCATTCAACGCCATATGGCGCTAACTCGGACATGATCGCGGAATGGGAACGGAAAGGGAAAGGAAAAAAGAAAAGAAAAAGGGGGAAAAAAAGGAAGAAAAAAAAAAGAAATCAAAGAATTTGTACTACGCTCCCATACTCCGGATGCACACGCTCAATATACCACATGGTTGATTAAAATACTTTACTTCGGGTTGGACAAAGAAAACGGCCATTTTTATTTTTAATGGCCGACAATCGCAAGTGCCTTCATGAACTGTCTCTTCTTACTGTTTCTGGAAGTTCTTCTTCTTCGGAAAGCTGCACAGGCACCTAAGCTTACAGGAATTACTCGGAATTCCTTTGTTCATGAACTAGGAGGCGTTCCTTGCTGGATTTCTTTGCTGTAAGTTTTGTTGTAGGCATATAAGGAGACGTACTGCTTAGCTTTTGATAGCTCACTTCAATGGAGCTGATTTATATACACCAAACTGCAGCCAATTGTATTCCACTCTCCATTCATTGGTTTCCGGTTCTTCTCCGTCACCAAGCGGTCACTAGAATACTCTGACTTTCCGGCTTGGAGGGAAGCCACTCAAATTCAGCTGCCTCAAGGGCAGACCACTGGAGGAGTATATATTCAATTAATCCTGACCCCCTCTGATGGCCGGCTTGGACCAGGCAAGCAGTGGTTTCATTTAGCCTCTGGCCCTGGCATCTGTTGCCACCGAGATCCCACAGGCCTGGAATAGTTCCATGCTCACCTCTGCTACACAGATACCCTCAAACATAATGGAGGCTAGCTCGCTACACACCGCTCATAGAGAAGATTCCCAGCGCGGGATATTGTGAACTATGCTACGATATGACAGAACAGGATCTACCTCTCTATTCCAGTACTGAACAATGAGAATGCTAACACGTGGTGTACTTTGTACCTTTCCACTGGCAGATAAGTTGGTCCATAAAATGAATGAGGAGCGTCTTCTTGATACTCAGAGGAAGCCCATGTTTGTGCCAGGTCCTTGCCGGTGTGTACAGACCCGAGGGCAAGAAATAATGCCTGAAAAGCAGTGGCTATGCACGTACGAGTGTTGCCTTGCCAACTAGCTACATGGGTATTCGGGACTAGTTTAATACTGTGCTTATATCCAGCTACTATAACTGCAGCAACAAGTGCCCAGCTCACTGCAGCAACAAGTTCCCAGTTTACAGCAGCAACAAGTGTCCAGCTGACTGCAGCAACAAGTGTCCAGCTGACTGCAGCAACAGGTGTTCAGCTCACAGTAGCAACAAGTGCCTAGCTCACAGCAGCAACAATTGTCCAGCTCACAGCAGCAACAATTGTCCAGCTGACTGCAGCAACAAGTGTTCAGCTCACAGTAGCAACAAGTGCCTAGCTCACAGCAGCAACAATTGTCCAGCTCACAGCAGCAACAATTGTCCAGCTGACTGCAGCAACAAGTGTCCAGCTGACTGCAGCAACAAGTGTCCAGTTCACAGCAGCAACAAGTGCCCAGCTGACTGCAGCAACAAGTGTCCAGTTCACAGCAGCAACAAGTGCCCAGCTCACAGCAGCAACAAGTGTCCAGCTGACTGCAGCAACAAGTGTCGAGCTCACAGCAGTAGCCACTTTTTCATCTCAGTGGGACAATTACTGTGTCCATCTTGTTGTTCAGTGCTGGAGATAACCAGCTGTGGATAACTGCACCTGTAAGTCCTCGTGGCGTCATTTCATTCTGGAGCTGAAGAAGGCAAACAAAGATGCAGCCAAGTCCAGCCATGTTGACGTTGCACGATCTACAAGAACAGTTTTTACGTTACGTAAAGTGATAATGCACTTCTCTTGGAACTGCAGGCAAGAAGGGACCCCCGTCTCCCCCCTACACATCTCGCAGGCCTCTGTTTGAGGTCCGCAGTTCTCTGCTGGACACCATCACACACATGCGAAAGATGCTCTGTGCTCGGACTCGTGAATGTGCTATGTTCTGGAAACAACTCCAACTTCACCGCTGGGACTCCCGACCCCTTCCCCTTCCACCTTCCCCCTCCACCTCCCTCCTTCTACTTCACACACCCCTTTCCATAATGGATGGCGCGACATTATCGACGCAGGGAAAGAATTTGCTCGATCAAAATCTAAGACACTTAGATGATGCAAAAGAACATCACAGTGTTGCCTAAGGTTACCGCAGTCAGCAAACATGGCTCACTACGAGCAAGCAAGCAAGAACACCCCACCCCGCCGCTTTCTCCTGCTATCCCACTACTTGACAAGTGACAGCATGCAACCAAAGCTGTAGCTGCTGTCGACGAGGACACCCCCAAGAGCCTCCACGAAAAGGAGAATGGTTTGGAGCTAAGCTCAATAACGAGGCAGGGAACTGACAGGAAATAGAGTTGAAAACGACGCCTGTTTTCAGCTGACGGCATGTGCCCCCATTTGACTCCTCACACAACCATCTACTGAAACTAAAAATACAGAGCAGCTGCATTCCTGCCCACCCCCAACCATGATGTGGCTGTTACCATGATAAAAGTACCACTTATGAGCATCCCTGCATGGAAAGAGCCTGTCGCAAACATCAAAGTTCTCCATAAACTCTCAGTTGACATAACATTACAATAACCTTCTCAATAATCAACTTCAAATTGTATTCTCTCGACATTTCGACTAGATGCTCTAGCCTTCATCAGGAATATGAAGGCTAGAGCATCTAGTCGAAACGTCGAGTGAATACAATTTGAAGTTGATTATTGAGAAGGTGATTATAACTTGAAATTGTATTCTCTTCATCATTATTCCTGATGAAGGCTAGAGCATCTAATTGAAATGTCGACAAAATACAAATTATTGAGGTAACTATTGAGGTAACTGTAATCAAAGTTAGCGACAAACTCACTACTTCATTCATAAGCATCCACGATCAGAGCCCAGTCACTGCCAGTGCGTGCCACAGGTTCCAAACCATGGCCAGGGTGGAGCTCCACCACCCTTCAGTGATCATCACAGCCATCCTCTCCACCCGTGAAGCCAGTTGGGGAAACAGATGCCAACTCCTCCATCCTCAGGTAAGTACGTAGAGCTACTGTAGCCCTAACAAACACATCCATTACACCAGCTTCTGGTATTGCCTCACCCCTTCCTCTTTCCGGGAGATTTGCCCCCAGCCACTTGATGTAACCAGCATGGAAGCATTGTTGGAACTGGTGCAGCCATCACCGCCAGTGTCTCTAAGCTCTTTGCATGATGAGCACTGCTCAGAATATTCACTACTTAATTGAGTGATATATTTTAGTTGTCAGTAGTTGAATGCACTGTTGCTAGACACTGGGAGGGAAATAGCAGGCAGAGAGAAAGTAAGGAACTTCTTTCCCACACTAAGCAGTTCACTACTTACACAATGTATCCTTCCTCTTAGGCTAGTCCTGCTGTTCCTAAACCTCCCGAGTGTCTTTCACCAGGAGATTACTAAGAGATTACCAAGGTTGATAAGGACACATGAGGACATATACAGTAGAACGCCAGTTATCCGAACTCCAGAAATCCAAACACTCCAGTCAACCGAACACCGAAATACGAAACCACACCCACTTCATTACCAGCATCGCAGGGTACAATATTTCATTGCGCATGCACACAAATCGTCTCACTTTCCAATCACCAAACGTTATTTTGACCGACCGACCAACCAACCTGTCCATTCTTCTCTTCATGGCTTCAAATTCTAAGAAGAGGAAAAGAGTTGTCCTTACCATTGACGAGAAACTCAAGATTTGTAATTGTAAGCTAGTGGAGCACGGAAGAACTTTAGGCGGAATAGCGATCGAGTTTAATGCAACCGTCCATGACATAGTGAAGAACAAGGACAAGACTGACTTGGCACTGCGCAAGCGCATTGCTTGAAGATCGCAACTTGATTTGGCTGAAATAAATACAAGTCGCGACTTATATTCGAGTGAATACGGTATATTTTGCAATTGACCTCTTTTAGGGCCAAAAACATATAATTATTGGAGTTAATTAATGTGTGGGGTGACTCCAGTTATCCGAACATTTCAGTTATCCGAACACCTCTGGTCCCAACGTGTTCGGATAACTGGAGTTCTACTGTACTATGAATATCTACACAACTTCAGTTCTCCCATTCGGACTAGGCCAAAGGTCAAGCTCGAGGTCAAGCGGTCACCCTTGACCTTCATATACTCTACTGTTCTCTGGTCCAGCCTCGGTCAGACAGGGAGGGGTGCATCAATTAGGGCAGCACTTCCTGACAAAAAGACACTGAACTAACGCGGGGAACTTTCTTGCAGGGTGTGTCTGATTATGTTGGCCTAAAGAGGAAGTCCTCATCGGCATTGACAACGTATGGAAGCACTGGCCATGTCGTGCCTGGGAGTGGCTATGGATTGGGAACCGAGAGAGGGGTCCATTTTCCAATGCCGACCAAATTGGAATTGGAAACAACTCCCCCACCAGCGTGGCTCCCCCACCAGCGTGGCTCCCCCACCAGCGTGACCCCCCCCCCCCCCCACCAGCGTGGCTCCCCCACCAGTGTGGCTCCGTCTCCAACAGTCACTCAAGGGAACCAATTAAAGTTAAAAAAAGGCTTTTGCAACCAGACAACTTTAATGAATAAAACTGTGCAACATGACGCAATACGCTCTGCTAGCGTCACATTATGAACCAGCCTTTAGAGGGTGAACACTTACACTTCGGACTTCTATAATTGGCAAGTAATGTTTGAGGATAGAACAGAGGTAACCAAGGAAACACAAGAGATAATTACGAGCCAACCACGGATTTGGGACAATCCATGGGTTGACCACAGAAAGCATGATGTTGGCCATCATGGATTGTGCAGACAACCCCCCCCCCCCCCAAATGATCCATACTTCATACTTGGAACCTGCCGTACTTGAAGTGACAATTGGCGAGAGGTAATTAAAAACACGTGCAGAGATGCTCTTGGGTGACAACCTTCTCTCCTATTCTGCGTGGCTACTATGGAGAGGATGGAAACTTGCCAAGGTTCTTTGAGGTGAAGCAGTGGACCAGTTGCGTAAGCACTGTTATACTTGTCCAGTATACTCTGCACAGACCAGATCCAGACATCATTGCTGGACACTCGTTTTTTCATTAGTCATTTTTGACCATCAAGTATGAAGAAGAGCTTTGTAGGAACTGGTAAGTTGTACATGCTATCACAGACTCGAATAGGGTGAGGCCTACGGCCTATTGTGGAGACACACTGCAGAGCATTCCTCAAGGAGTCTGTCATGTTGCCCATCAATTTAAATCCACGATTCTTCACAGAGAACTTGAAATGTGGATCTGCTCTGCCTCCTAACAATCCGGATTCCATTTCTTTACCTTTCTACCTCGAGAGCACTTTTCTTCAGGATTCTGATGAAAATAAACTCCTCAAATTATTTTCTTGGTGAAGCATATGTGGAACTACGAGCTATGAGGCACGCTAGCTTTGACAAATTATTGACAGCTATAGGCAGTGGCAAGCCATGGGCAGCTGCAGTGCAGTGCAGTGCCAAGCCAGGGGCAGCTGCAGTGTGCAGTGCCAAGCCATGGGCAGCTGCAGTGTGCAGTGTCAAGCCATGGGTAGCTGCAGTGTGCAGTGCCAAGCCATGGGCAGCTGCAGTGTGCAGTGCCAAGCCATGGGAAGATGCAGTGTGCAGTGCCAAGCCATGGGCAGCTGCAGTGCAGTGACAAGTCATGGACGCCACTATGTATAAAGCAATCCCAACATGTACAGATCAGTATCTAACAGCAATGAACATGGGACAGTCCAGGATTTCCTGCTCAAAGTGTGGACCAAAGCTCTTGTACACAAACCAAGTTTGCTCGTAATACATACACTTACTATAATTATTGAAAACCAAGAACGAGTGATTACATCAACACAACCTCATAAGAGCTGTTGTAAATGCTAGCTTAAGTACACATTCTACATTGTAGAAAGGTAGTAGTGATTTGTAGTATGCAAGTGTTACTCAATAGGCCACACACTTTAGTAGCAGATGGACCACAAACACTTGATCTGAATGTATCATTCACTACTCATCTAGAGGTTGAATAATGGATGAAGTACGCTTCTGCTCGAGTTGAAAAATAAGTCCACAACAGAATGAGAGAATGGCTCCAGTTCTGCTGGAACAGAGAACACTCTACCCTCGGCTGGAACCTGCCTCAAACCCCTTTGTGATGTCGACCAGTTAATTAATGTTCTGGTCGGTGCTTCACATTGGGAGATGTCTTACGTGATTCTTGGTACTTTTGGAGAAGGATGTGTGCAGCTAAAGTGGCGTAAAAATCTGAAGGTTGTTTGACAGCGGAGAGCAAGTTTCTTTCCAGCTTGCAACTCTCTTGGTAGTAGTGCCGACATATACCTAGCAACTGCTCGTCACTGAAGGGGAGGCAACCATGGTAACGCTGCAACTGCAGCAAGTTGGTATGCAATCTCAACCGATCAACCTAACACAAAAGAAAAAAGGGGTAGGTATGTTTACTTTTGTTGTTGTTGTTGTTGTTCTACTTGCATTTTCCTTGATGAGGTTTTCCGGACATTCAAAGTCGATGGTCTGCGAGTTCACTTGCTCTTGGACCTGCTGCAGGAACTGGAGCACCGCCTGTTTGTCGACTTTCCCACACAAGTCCAAGAAGATCCGAAGGTCATCAAACACGCAATTCTTGGTACCAAATAACGTGAAGTAGTCGGCTAGCATGTCTCTAGGAGAAACTGAAGCGGAAAAGTTCTAAGATAAGGTCTGTCAGTTGCACGAACCCCACCCACCCTCCCAAAGTACTCACCTAGATTAAGTGGTATGAAATGCATTCCGTTATGGAAGAGCTGACAAATCAATTCCATCCTAGCCAGCAGTGGCCCCCTGACTGTGTAGCGTGTCCTCTCAACAGTCTTACCCATAGCCAGCTCCTCCATGGCTAGCTTCTCTATCAAGTCTCGAGCTTCATGCAGAGGTTGAAGGAAGTTCTCAGAACCACTGTGGGTGGGGGAAGGGAAGGAAATATACATCAGCTTTGATAATCGGCTAATCATCATTTTAAGTAGACCACATCAAAGGGTGGATGTGTTTAATACAATTAGTGTCATTTTATTTACAATAGCAGGAATTCCCCCCCCCCCCAAAAAAAAACTTCGTCTTTTCAACTAAACTTCAATGGCTTACACTTCACACATGCCAGAATGTGCTGGCATCAAAAGTGGGCATGGTTATCATCCACACATGCATGGGAGGAGTCTTCCCAGTAGATAATTGAGTGTCTTGTTAGGAACTCGTCTCCATAATTCCGCTAGCTGTTACTTGAATGACTGGCTACTTATTCAACTCCCTAGTAAAAATACAAAGTACTGACAATCAATAAAGTCATTTTTTTAGCCAAATTTCATTATTAGAATCACCCTCGAAAACAATGAAAACCTAAACCCCTCGAAAATAATAAAAACCCAAATTCCTCAAAAAGAATGAAAACCTAAACCCCTCACTCGAAAACAATGAAAACCTAAACCTCTCGAAAACTCTCGAAAACAATGAAAACCTAAACCCTTCGCTCGAAAACAATGAAAACCTAAACCCTTCGCTCGAAAACAATGAAAACCTAAACCCCTAGAAAATTCCAGTTTTTGCATCATTTCTCCCAGAATTGTGCTCACGTTAGGCCAGTCCACGAATAAGACAAGGGGTCCTCCCCACACCCTCCAGACTTTGCCGTACAACCGTCCTCAGGCGGACTGTTCTCCTTCCCTTCTGCACACACCTCAAGTTCTTTCTCCCTCGCCTCAAATGCCAATTCCTCCTCTAACTTTCTCAAGTCCCAGCATCGCATGATCTGACAGCTGATGTACTGCTGCAGATGGGACCACTGGTCCGGCACCTTCTCAACGAGTTCTGTCAATATTTCAACTGCTCTGTCCCAGCGCTTCAAGCTAACAAGACAATCCACCTGGTAGTCGAGACACTCTAAGTGCTTCAGTTTCTTCCCTGAGAAAAATTAGCCAAGAAGGAGAGGTTAGAAAGGGAGAGGAGAGAGAGAGGAAGAAAGCAGAAGTAAGTTAGCACTTTAAAAATTTTTTTTTTTTTTTAAATCTTACGCACCAGGAGGACCTTCTAAGATTCTAAGCTTTTTCTCTGTTTTCTCCAGTTTGTCTAGGACCATGAGATAGAGCTTCACCTCTGCCTCAGAGTCCACATCACTCTCTGCAAAGTACTTGTCGATCAGCCTCTCTGCCAGAGGAAGGAACAGCTGTTTTGCTTGGTCATCGTTCTTGGAGTCCGTAGCCTATACATATATCATTCATAGTGTGGTCACCCTTTACCCATCATCAACATACTACTACTACTATAATGGGTGGAATCTCCTTTCATGCTACGTGAAACTGTTAGAAGGTTCATTGAAAGTATGTCTGCTCTAGTGCTAGCAAACATACCCTTCCATCATCAGTGTAAACCAGTGGACATATCAAAGGGGAAAGTCAAAGGTAGCTAGCTACCTAGCAGCTTGAAACAAGTGCACTAGACTAGAAGTGACTGCAGTGCATTGTGTGTGGTGAACTGAAGCAGCTGCCAAAGTCTCGAATTGTATTTGTATATGTAAATCACATGCTGGCTGCACAACCAGGTTGCCCAGCAACACAACAGGCTGGCTGGCTGCACAACCAGGATGCCCAGCAACACAACAGGCTGGCTGGCTGCACAACCAAGATGCCCAGCAACACAACAGGCTGGCTGGTTGCACAACCAGGATGCCCAGCAACACAACAGGCTGGCTGGCTGCACAACCAGAATGCCCAGCAACACAACAGGCTGGCTGGCTGCACAACCAAGATGCCCAGCAACACAACAGGCTGGCTGGTTGCACAACCAGGATGCCCAGCAACACAACAGGCTGGCTGGTTGCACAACCAGGATGCCCAGCAACACAACAGGCTGGCTGGCTGCACAACCAGGATGCCCAGCAACACAACAGGCTGGCTGGCTGGCTGCACAACCAAGATGCCCAGCAACACAACAGGCTGGCTGGCTGGCTGCACAACCAGGATGCCCAGCAACACAACAGGCTGGCTGGTTGCGAAACGGACATTTATATGAGAAATATGGCCGAGAGAGGAGGGCTTTATTAAGACTACTTGGAAGCAACTTCCCGTGAAGTGAAGACGGGAAGCACACTAAGAATGAGTTCACCAGGCAGCACTTGCTGTCGACAGAATTGTCAAAATACTGAAGAGGAAACGGTGCAATAACTCGGGACATTTTTGTTTGAGATATTGTGCACTCTTGATCCTCTTCAGTATAGCACACCTCTCCTTTACAGACTACTAGCTGAAAGCCCACTTTTCCATTCAGGTCCTCAGGCATCGGCCCCCTCCCCCAGGTGTTGCCCCCACACGTAGCTGGTGTAATTTGTTGCTAACATCGCCATGCTGCATTTTTGTGTGCATGTGAGCTACCATTGAGAACGTGAATAAAAAACACACGCAGGTACACTCCTAAACAAAATGGCCTGCAATGCCAAGTATCGTGCCGTGCCATTTTAGGAGTTGGTGGCCTCCAAGAAATGGATCCCCGGGCCCCAGATATGGAGCCACTTTACAAACAAATACCTGTTTGCACGGGTGAAGTTTCATCCGGATCCAACATTCTGTTTGGCTGATCAATGTGACAAACACACCGACAACTTCGCTGTATTAGTCGAGATATGCAGTCAGTTATCCTTCCTCCAGATACACCAACTCACTCTGTGGCCGGTTCTCTCTTGCACTTTGCACTCTTGATCAAGTGTATGTGTCCAGTGCGGCATATTTCTGCTATACTTACTACATGCAGTCACTTGTGTCCACATACACCAACTCACTGTGTGGCCGGTTCTCTCTTGCACTTTGCATTATTGTGTTCAGTGCGGCATATCTCTGCTATATTTACTACATGCAGTCACTTGTGTCCACATACACCAACTCACTGTGTGGCCGGTTCTCTCTTGCACTTGCTGTCTCAGAGAGCAGCACAACGAGTGGCAGTCAACTAAAAGAATTGCATTTTTATCTTTCCAAGCTTGTGCCCACACCTCATGACAAGTGGTCCACCTCCATGGCTATGTTGAGGAACTGAGTCATATTGGACAACTCCAAGAATCCTCGTCCTGACAGCTACAAACTATGCAGCCCACCTGTCACTCATATAACCAGTTGTTTGCCTCCACCTTCAGAACCTAGCTAGTTATAAGCTTCCTGCACTAACTAGCCACAGTGAAGGCTACAACCAGCCAACTTCATGCAGTTGCATACTCCAGAGTGTAGCTAATTAACTTGTATCCCACAAACTTTGATATATAGTGGATTATTGAAAGTGGACTACTGAAACCAACTGACGAATGGGCTAACCAACTCAACACACACTTAATTGTGTCTTATTATATGTCGAGATCTTTTCTTCTCAGAATTTTTTCGCCTTCAAACTCTTGTTCATTATATTTAGAATTACAATAAAGCTGCTGTTTGTTGTAGGGGTTTACACAAACTAAAGTGGTGCCATCTACTTGCAGCACTTGAAGCAAAGCAAACAACTCCACCAGGGAGAGACTCCTTTCTCAAGAAAGAAGAGATTTAGAGGGCAGGGAGTCTATAGGCATCTATGTAGCCTTCCTCCACAGAAGGGCTTCCAGAAACAGTAGCTAAGCCGGAAGTGAGAATTCACAATAGCAGTTGTAACCGGCAGCCATCCTGTTGAAGACCAGAGCATCTAGTCGAAATGTCGTGCCACCAATTTTTTTTAATCTAGAATCATTGAGATTAAAAAAAGGCACTTAAAAAAAATATGCTATTTCATGCCATTACAGATGCCAACAGGACATATATAGGAAAAAATAAAACAGTGTTTAGGAGCATGGCCCATTTCTCTTTATTGAACGATGAGCTATGTACCCATAGATATTGGTCATCAGTTAAAACACAACTTCCATTCTTCAACCCTTCCTCCATGCTAAACATCTGCACATTCATCATCTGCACATTGATTAACCTTGACTTCCTGGCTAAATATACGCACTCATTAACTCTTTCTTCACAGGGTTAATAAATACCTGCATGAGGATGCTCATGACACGCCAGCAATAGTAGGGTCCACTTTTGGGGAACGCCTTGTGGAGCTCTACAGCCGTCTGCTGCTGCTTCTGGTAGTCCCCCACTCTCACGTACGCCATGAACAGATGTGTTAAGATATCCTGATTCTTGGGGTAATGCACTGCCGCATCGGCATAAAGCTCAGCTATCTTTGAATCTAAACAGTAATAATGAAAGAGCGTGACTTATAGAAGGCATTGAAAGAGAGGATTGGTTTTCCTTTTTTTACTTTATACAATGGAGAGGATAAGACTGAACATGTGCTCTGCAGAGCATCATGTGATTAAATGTGTGCTCCACTGCATAGGATTATGTCATTATTCATGTGATTCTGCAGAGCATCATGTGATGCCTTGCAAATCATCTGATTTAGCATCCTCACATTCTCCGTTCTCCTTGAAGTACATCGTACAAGCTTGCAGAGTAGCTTGGTCTCCTGGATGAGAAGTGAGGACAGCTGTGATCGCATTTACGGATTCTTCCTGTCTCCCGACCCTTAGCAGTGCTATTGCTTTCAGTGTCTTGGTGATGAAGCAAAAGGAAAAGAAAATGTCTGGCATGAGCATTTGACACACATGATCTGTGAATGAATAACTTAATAAACCACAGTGGGTCATCGACATCAGTAACATCATCATATTTCAGAGAGAAACAAGCATGGCTCTTGTTACAATGGAAACTAGTAACTCACTCTTGCACAATGAAGATCATTCTTCTTGAGTATCTTATCCGCCAGCTGAATGGCTTTCTTGTTCTGCCCATTGTCTACTGCATCTAAAGAAGTTTAAATGTGTTTGGCTGTATAAGCGAGCTAACAAATTCCCAACACCTCAGTTCTCTTGATCGTACTAACCCATGTCCACAGATTCACGTTTCATAACTTACCATATAGAGGGCGAAGTTTTCTTTCTGCTTTCTGGGCTTCTTGTTGGTTCAGTGCCATTTTGTCAACTTCCAGCCAGCTAAGCCACGCGAGCGAGTCGGTCCACTACCGCGCACATGCGCAAAAACATGAAGCAATGACAAGTGCGCAAGATGTCCTATCAGGAACTGCAGGAGGCAAGTTAAATGTGTTTTGTATTTTGATTTAATTGATGTCCATAGGAGGAGAGAGAAGTTTTGACATCCATATATGATGGCGATGAGCAATTTACACAAACCAGTGACACTTTATATGCTTACAGGGTAATATTGTCAACATTGGCCACACCTACATCTATGAATACATTTTGGCTTGTTTGCAGGTAGGGGAGGTCGGGTCTCCAGAGTCTTTCCTGGTGGAGTTGGCATGGGGTGAGTCTTACCCTGACACACTTCCCACCATTAGCCTTGGTGCCTTCTATAATAATCACTTGTGAGGATACCACCCTGCATATTAACACACTTTAAATTGTTGCTTGTTGATCCACCATAGGAGTGAACCTTCAAAGAACTCGATCATACGGATATTAACCAAAGAGGTATAATGGTACGAAGAAGAGTCTCGTGAGGTTGCCATATTTCCTTTGTAGCCAGGTTCATACAGACAAGTTTGCACTTGGATAGATACCCAATATGGTTTTGCTTATGAAACTCTGGACAAGTTGGGGGGGGTGGTGGTGGGTGGGGAGTGGTAGTGGTGATGGAAAGTGGTTTGATGTTATTGGATGATGCCATGTTAGGGGGAAGGGCTTGTTGGGTGTCCTATGACGTACTCTCTCTTTGAGTTTGCCAAGGAGAAAGCTGGAGAGATGTTGGTCAGTGTTCCTGAAGAGAAAGTGCCCTTGGTATATTCATTTGACCATTTAGAAGAGGTCACTCGTTTTATATGATTTATTTATATTAGGTAACAGCAAAGGTGAAGAAGGTTAAGAAGGAGATTTTGACAAAGCAGCAGAAGAGAAGACTAGCTGATCGAGTTGGTATGCTTTGTTTTACTTGCTCTCTCATACACACAGACGTGTACAATGGTCACATGAATATCACATGACAGATGTTCATGGGGAGCGAGCAAGAGGATGGGATTGGATTGACGTGGTCAAGGTACTTTTGTGTATATATAACGTGTGTCTAATGTTACTGCATTGTCTTGTTATTCACCTGGAAACGGTTCTTTTGGGATACTGTATGGTGCTACTTTCACGTTGAACAGCACGTAAGAATTACTTGTACGAGCTACACTAAACTCAATAAAAAAACTCTAGCTTCCTAAATAATAAGCTACAAGTTCCTTGCTAGTGCCATGAACATGTATTATATCCATTTGTCTTATACAAAAGTGAAGGGCAGTGTATATGTGGGGGGCTTATCCAGGGGACATTTGTGCGAGTGTCTTATGATCACAGTGCCCATCTTTTTCTCTCCTTGTGCAGCTCAGCAAAACTGGCAGTGCTCAGTGAACTTATCTTGTTGCCATGTAAAATGTGCTTTTCATGCCAACAAACGTACATTTCTACACAACGGCTCTATTATCATTTCAGTTTGCATTGTATGCTGGTACAGTGAACATGTAATTCTCTTTTTGCAAGTTGTATTACCACCACAAAACAACTAAGCAATTAGTCAAAAAGTCCAAAGCCCATGTCGTCATCTGACTCTGACTCTTCCTCGGGCTCTTCCTTTTTCTCCTCCTTGGCAGCATCTGTGTCTGCTGCTGCTCCGCCACCCGAACTGGCGGCTGCAACTGCTCCACCTACAAAATAAGAAGTACAATTTGTCTCAATCAAAATTTAGGCACTCCTTCAATGGCACTCCTTCAATGGGTGAAGCATTATTAATGTGCGGCTGCCCTGGACCATTGGAATGGGAACTGCCCCCAGTTGGAATGGTAACTATCACAGAAGCTGTTTTTGTACACATCACATCCAAGAAATGCGGGGGGGGGGGGGGGGGGGTGAGTTGCCAAATGATGGACCAAGTCCGTGTTAGCAGGATGACATCACCAGGTTTGCATGACCTGCCAAACAATATGCTGGTCATATCAATAATTTAGAGCCACAAGCTACTTCAGAGCAAGTGCTCAATGACAGTTTCCTGTGGTGCAACTGGTAAGGGTTTGGTTGTATACCTGATGGCATTGAGGCCAGCTTGGCACTTCCTTCAGCTATCACTTCATTGATATCCTTCCCATCCAATTCATGTAGGACCTAAAACAAGGAAAGATTTGTAAGATGGCTGTCGAGACAATAGCAACTGCTAATACAGGAAACTACATAAATGGTGCTCAAGGATAACCGATATACACTTTTCCTTTTTTTCCTAATAATGACTTGCCTTGTCCAGTTTGGCTTGATCGATATCCAAACCAATACTCTCCAAGATGGAAACGATATGCTTCTTCCCAGGGTTTTTATTACCTCCTAGTACGGCTAACAGGTAGGCGGCCACGTAACGCATGATCTACAGGGAATCATGCAGGGAATAATTCACTTCACATTTCAGATCTAGTACGATTTGGGTTCCCTCACAATTTTAAGCCTCGAGGACACGAAACGTAGATACACCTTCAGCTTCTCTTGTACACGAGGTCACGAAGCTCAGTCACGTGCGTTTTGCACTAGCCGAGTTGACGATGGTTTACCCATTACGTTAACGACCGTTACCCGTAGGACGAAGGATGGCTGATAGACTGACTCAGTTGCAAGAAGCTGTGAATCAGGCAAGGAGTTGTTGTAAAAATGTTTTGGTTAGTCTTATGTTTCCTGTAATCTTATGTTTCCTGTAATTTTTATGTTTCATCTGAACATGAATTCTTGTATCAGTCTGCCGTAAATCAGCTGCATGTGAGGGTGACGTACCAAAGCGTCTGCATGATTATATTTATTATTAGTGCATTGTACTAGTGCTACAAAATACGTTGACAAAATACGTTGGCAAAGAGCCTGCATTTAAACATGTTGGTAAAGGATCAGCATTTGTTATGCTACAGAAATGCGGTTGGTAAATAGTTTGTATGAGTTTGTTTTCTTGTACCAGTGTATGTTATTAAGTTGGAAGTAGCTCTTGTGATTGTCAAGGCTTATTTTTCTCTACTGCTAGTTGACTGCTAGTTGATTATAATAAAGATTTTGACAAAGTTTTGATTGTTGTGCATTTCACGATGTTCATTGCAGTAGCTGGGGGAGTACTTTTGTAACAGTGTTGGTGTCCTTCAGTCTAACCCAGAAACAGCCACTAGTCAGCAGAATGGTAACGTATTTTCATAAATAAGGGGAGAGTGTGAAAGAGAGGATTGATCTCATTTTTTGGTTTGTAATTACCATATTTGTATCTTCAGATAATACCACACTGTTCTCAAGTCTGATAGCTCGGACAGCCCAAGATATTGACATTCTGATAGACTCGTTGCCGAGTCAGGGCTATACCCAGGACCACCAAGATGAGGCTCTGAGGAAGCTGGAGGGAGAGAACAGATATGCAGCAGAGAAGCTGAGACAAGCAGTGGAAGAAGGAGGTGAAATAACTTGTCATGTCCAATTTTACTAACAACAAAAAGAAACGGCTAGCAAACAGCACCTCAACTAATCATAATACTATAGTGCCACTTCTATTAATAGACCCAGCACTAATTGATTTTAGCATGCATTACTAGCCTCCAAGAAGGGGACAACCTCTGTGCTCTGGCCAGCGGACACTACTCGAAGTCCTATACGAACACTAGCAATTCAAAATTACCTCCATCATAGCTGACAGTCCAAAGCCACTCCCAGATAATAATTTGTAAGCCACACCCACAATTTATACAATGTCATTTCCCCCCCCCCCCCAGCTATTTATATAAGACAAGCAGAAACCATGGAGTCCACAGGTTCCCTAAATAAAATATGGTATTTACATGGAACCTCCATCCATATCTAGTTGCAAGTTGACTTCCTCTCTTTATAGTAATTTTCAAAATGTCTTGTTTACTTCCCCGCCTCAAAAATTGTGACGAGCACGGAACCAAATTATAGGGGGCATGGCCTGCAACAGCAGCTTCTTGACACATCGCTATGTCATCTCTACGGCTCCCGCTTCACCAACAGTGATTCCCCTTGAACTCGAGTCCAGACATGCATGTGCAGGGCCCCTTGAACTGGAGTCCAGACATGCATGTGCAGGGCATGGTACCCTCTAATATAGGAATTGATCTTTATAACCTCGCTGGCCAATCTTCTTAATTTCACTACAGGACTAAAAGTTACGCGACATGTAGCTATGAGCCCAAACTATAACGTTCCAATTAACAGCTTGACTTATATAGTGCTACAGTGTGGCCTCGCTTATAGAGAATTGAAAGAGAAGTGGAACTGGTAAAGCACGCTCAGAAAAATAGTGTGAGAGCATTGGCATTGGGAGAATTGTTAATGTTGAAAAATGTAAGTTGGTCCGATATTGAAGAGCTAGGAGTCCTTGTTGTAGAGTCGAACACTTCAGGCAGTTGAGTCCATAACTCGTCCCTCAGAGGTCGCTGAAGTAAACAAAATGCTGTATGAGTGGTTTGTCACATCTATCCTGGATGCTCACAGCTGACAGAAAAAGCTAGAGAAATAGCAGAGCGTCTTGGAAATGATAGCTGGGAGCTGGGAGGCCAATTTCATGGTAGAGCTTGGACAGGAGGGGGGGGGGAGGAAGAGGGTGATGAAATGGATGATGAACTCCTTTCCCAGCTGAAAGTGCAGACTTTTAAGGAAGCCATTGAAAATGTAGTGATTTCTGGAAGTCGGGAGGAGGCCCTGGGAATTGGGTCATCAGTTGCTGGGCCGAGACTACAGTCTTCACCATAGACCTTACTCCAGAAGTATATATGTAATGACGATTACCTTCAGAAGTACAGTTACCAATTCTACCTAGACTAGCTGCATTAATTAATCATTTCTTTATTGAAATCTTCACACTTGTTGTATGTAAAGTGATGTATTTGGCTGAAACAGTGCAAATAAGAGTTGACCTCCAATATAAGGTCAAAGACCATTACTTAAAAGTGTCCTTTATTCGGAGGTTCCACCATTTACAAAATGATTCACGGCAATCGAGAGGCCTTATGAACTTTGTTGAGATGACAGGCAAATAACTAACAACTCACATCATGACTCTGTGTCCTTTTTGTTAAAACAGTACAACCTATCCTCCACAAACGTATTTATAACATTACCACTCTCTTGTTCTGTGTTTCCAGAAACTTTCTTGTTATAGTGTGTGTTTTTGTGTAACTACAGAAGTACTGCTGAGGAAGATCAGAGAAGCTCTACACCTCATCTCAAACTCCCAGTTAGGAATTACTACCACTTCTAAACCTTCGACATAATGCCAAATATATACAATAACAATGAATAAGACCTCATCAACCCAATACACCTTTGTATATATACCTTTTCTTTGCATGTAATGCATATACAATTTGTGTGATTTATTGACTGTTTATACAGTAACAAGTTATGCGTCGACTTTCTGGTAAATGACTTCCTCTTTCCTTTCCCCGTGAGCTACATACCTTGCAGCGGTGAAGAGAAAATCACTCAACCTGTGGAAATGAAAGTAAAAACACATGCTGTCAACACATCTACAAGAAGAAAAAATTGTTACGTCTTGGACAGTTGGATATTTGAAAACACCAACTGAACTCCACGTAGAAGTTTACAGGGAACAATCACATCTAGGATGTGATGATTAGGACACTTATTAACTGAATTACTAAAACATGGTTACCACAGCACTCCTCGCCCATCACTCATGCAAGTAGAGAGATACAAACACATGCTTGACTTAACAAGATCCACAATATAACATCTAACATAATATTATATGCACATATACATGTGCATTATATATATATATACCTTGATGTGCATGCACCCCCCCCCCCCCCCCCCCCCCACACACACACAGTAATAGTAAAGCAGGCTTTATGGAATATATCAGCTTAAGTTAATGTAAAAAGAGGTGCACTCAAGGCAATTGTAGGGTCCACCTACTTTAATATATTATATAATCCATCCACTTGGCGGCATTGCTTCTGAACAGTGCTGCTGTGGCCAAAAGTTGAATGGGCACGTAAATGGTAACCGTTGGTTAGCGTAGGATTTGATTTCATGCGTAGGTTGTATATTGTTGGGAACGACACTGGTGAGTAAAAGTGAATTATGCAACGTGCATGCTTGCACTGAAGTTATGCTTTGAGAGAGTTGTGTTGAATTTGAAGAATCACAAAAAGTTGTGTTAAATTTAAAGAATCACAAAAAGTTGTGCTTCTACAAAGCTTGTAGGTATATATATAATGTCAAAACTATAAGTCCAGGCACAAGTTCATTGGTCCAAATACAAGTCCATCAGTCCTGGCATATGTCAAGGTCCAACTAACGTATTTATAGACTCGGACTTCATAAGACCCATGGCAAAGAAGAAGTATACGAGTAATGTAATACCGGGGGTGAATCATGTGCCTTGTTACCATAATTAGGAGCACGTTTTTGCTACCAAGAAGTGATCAGTTGGTTCCTCAGAAGTTTACTCTTGTAATAGTTAACATCACAGACCTTCAACAAAACCAGGCAACTGCATGTGTAGAAGCTTACTCTAGTTGACAGCATAGAACTGAACTGAGTCACTGAGCAGATGCACGTTTTCGTACCAAGAAGTGATCAGTTAGTTTCCTCAAGAGTTTACTCTTGTGACAATAGTTAGCAGAACAGACCTTCAACAAAATCAGGTAACTACTTTAATGGTGCATGTATGTATATATATATACATAGGGTGTGTATACTTGAGTAACGAACATGGTAATTACAGGTATATCTTTAAGATTTATCTTTAAATCAGCCTTTTATTTTTTTAAGTATAGCAATCCAACTCCCTAGCGAGGACTTGCTTTACTCAACAACCAGCTTACATTAGAAAGTACTTGGGTTGAAACATTAACAAAACAACAACATTTTTATAATGGATCTCAACAATCAACTCAAAATTTACTCTTGATGTTTTGACTAGATGCTCTAGCCTTCATCAGCATAAGCTGGTAGAAAGAGATAACCTTGCATCTTTTGCTTGGTTTTGTTATTACAGTCAGTCCATTGGTCAAGAGAGATAAGTTGATTTTCTCATAAGTTAATCTTGTGACAATATAATTATAAGCTACATATATATATATATATATATATATACACAGGGTGGATAGGGCAGAAAAACCTCCCACATTTTACATGGTCATGGTGGGTGCTAGTGAAGTTAGGCAGGTGGTAGTGGTGTCCTCCTGTGGCAAGCAGATTTTTTGCTACTAGGCGAAAACCAATCCTCAACAGCTTCATGAAAGACCTCTACACTGCGAATGAGTTACTGTTTGGTACGCTGTTGCAGATTTGGTGTTTGGGGCACACACTTTTTTGAGGAGGGAGGCCATACGGTTACAGTAACATCCGACGGTATGTGGAGATGCTACGGAACTTTCTGGAACCAAAACTCACCGAACTTGGAAATCTGGATGTGTGGTTTCAACAAGATGGAGCCACCGCTCACACAGCTAGAAGATCAATGGAAGTTTTGAGAGAACTGTTTCCAGGACACTTGCGCAGTGATGTTGGATGGCCTGCACGCTCGCCTGATCTCACCCCTTGTGAGGTGATGTTGAATGGCCTGCATGCTTGCCTGATCTCGCGCCCCTTGTGAGGTGATGTTGGATGGCCTGCATGCTTGCCTGATCTCGCCCCTTGTGAGGTGATGTTGGATGGCCTGCATGCTTGCCTGATCTCGCCCCTTGTGAGGTGATGTTGGATGGCCTGCATGCTCGCCTGATCTCACCCCTTGTGAGGTGATGTTGGATGGCCTGCACGCTCGCCTGATCTCACCCCTTGTGAGGTGATGTTGGATGGCCTGCATGCTCGCCTGATCTCACCCCTTGTGAGGTGATGTTGGATGGCCTGCACGCTCACCTGATCTCACCCCTTGTGAGGTGATGTTGGATGGCCTGCATGCTTGTGATCTCGCCCCTTGTGAGGTGACGTTGGATTGCCTGCATGCTTGCCTGATCTCACCCCTTGTGAGGTGATGTTGGATGGCCTGCACGCTCACCTGATCTCACCCCTTCTGATTATTTTCTCTGGAGTTGCCTGAAAGCTGAGGTCTACGAACATCAACCAACAACCATTGATGAATTGAAGGCATCAATTTTTCCCCCAGAAATACCGCCGGAAATGACTTGCCAGGTGATGCAAAACTTCAGAAATCGACTACAAATGTGTATTGCGAATAGAGGCCACCATCTGGACGATGTCATTTTCAAAACCAAGTGAAGATAAACTGTATTCCATGCACTTCCATATTATAAAATAAAATTTTGGATATAATTTACCATTTACCTGGGGGTTTTTCTGCCCCACCTGTATTATACTGACTTCACAAGCTTATATATAGCTACATATATATATTAAATGTACTGACTTCACAAGCTTATAGCTACATAATTATATATATATGCACTGACTTCACAAGCTTATAGCTACATGTATAGGATAGCCTATACAAAAGAGTCGGTTATGCGCCTATGTAACCTCCGAGTTTGCGGTTACCCTGAGGCGAAGCCGAGGGATGTAACAGCAAAAGAGTAGGTTACACTGGCGCATAACCGACTCTTTTGAATAGGCTATCTTACTTATACTACATTGCGCACACGCTAAACTACATGCGGTTAAAAGTGTAGGTTATGCGCCTATGTAACCTATAGTTATTAACCAATCAAATTAGCCACAGATCACGTGATGTAGTATAAATATATATATTATATGTACTGACTTCACAAGCTTATAGCTACATATACATATATATTATATGTACCGACTTCACAAGCTTATAGCTACATATACATATATATTATATGTACTGACTTCACAAGCCTATAGCTACATATACATATGTATTATGTATGTACTGACTCAAGCTTATAGCATATATATTATATGAGCGGTTCTCGACGACTCCACTAAGTAAGGGTGTACCACTTTTTTCCCAATGTTTTATTACTTTCAGCATACTCTGACACACGAGATGTCTTCATGGTGTGTACCCTACTACCCCAGACATTGGTCTCATACAGAGACAGTAGACTTGCTTTGTTATTCAATATTTAGCAATTAGAGTCCTCCCACAGACTCCTAGGGTTCTTATATTCATACCTGGATTCTTTTCAGCCATCTTGATAACCTAGCTTGAGAGAGAGAGGCTGTTACACTTCAGTACATGGTGCCTGAGGGTACCTACTAGCTATGGCCGTAACTGGTCCTTGGATGCCATGGTCCATAGGCAGCTGAGAGAGGGGGAGGATCCCTATAAAACTATCAGGGTTTCATTTAGGGGGGGCAGGGGGGGGTGGGTGTCAACCCCCCCTTGGAACATTTTTTCCCCCTTTGGAAATTGTATTATTAAAATTCATTAGAAAAGATTCCCCCTCCTTGGACAATTTTCTAAATGAAACCATGACTACCCATTCCACCAAGAAGGGGGAGGAGACCGAAGGACCCCATGGAGCCCTTAGGCTGCAGGGTGTCAGAGAAGTTGGAAGGAGCTTTCAAGGGATAAGTTCACCTTGCGTGTTCTGAGGATTCTATGGCAGACAGGAGTGATGAAACCTTCACAGCCTTGAAAGAGAAGCACCCACCTCCTCGTCCAGACTCATATCGATGTGCCTCTGCTGTCACTATCTGCAGAGGGTGTGGCCTGGGTTATCAGGTCATTTCAAAATGGGTCTGCTAGTGGTCTAGATAGGTTGAGACCACAGTGAAGGACATGATCAACTCGTCCAAATGCTGAGATCTCCCTCCTCAATAGCCCGGCCTCATTTTCTTCACTGTTTTTGGAAGAGAAAACCTCATTAAGTATCCACCCATTTGCCCCCCAGAGCTACCCAACTTGCCCTGAAGAAAGAAAGGAAGTAGGATCAGACCCATTGCAGTGGGTTGTACCCTCACAGGTTGGTGGCTAGGGTCGTTGGGAACAAGGTGGTGGAGGACATGGTAACCTCTTTGGCTCCCAGGCATCTAGGTTATGGGATCAGTGGAGGTGCAGAAGCAGCAGTCCATGGCCTCCATCTATACCTTAGTAGCTACAGCCAGACCAAGCCCTGATCGAACTGGATTTCAAGAATTCCTTGAATTCTCTCCATAGAGGGATAAGACTATTGGACTCTAGCATATACCCTTTTGTACCCTCGGTGTACTCCACACCATCTTCTCTTGACAAAACAGTCCATTCATCAGAGGAGGTGTAGCAGGGAAACCCTGTGGGGCCCCTCCTCTTCTGCCTGGTCTCCACTGCCACTGCACTCCTGTCTTCAGAATTTTGTGTGATGTACTTGTGATGATATCACCATAGGGGGCTCTATGGAGGAGATTCTGCAAGACTTGGAGGTCATCAAAGTCATTATCAGAGATTGGTTTGAGATTGAGCAATAAGAAGTCGGAGATTATTTGTAATGACCCAGTGACAAATCATCATGACTGTACCAGGAGCTAGAGTTGTTGACCCATCATGTGCTGCCTTACTGGACCATCATCATGACTCTGCCTGGAGCTAGAGTTGTTGACCTACCTTACTGGACCATCATCATGACTCTGCCTGGAGCTAGAGTTGTTGACCCATCATGTGCTGCTTTACTGGGCTCTACTCTCGGGAATAGTGGCTACATTTTAGCTGCCCTGAAAGATAAGCTCAAATCCCTTGAGGTTATGGGTAGCAGATTGTAGCACATCATAGCCCCTGATGGTATTATCCTGCTACGGAACTCATTTGTCATCCCCAAATTCCATTACACCCTCGGAACTGTTTCCTCTCCACTGATCTAATTGCCTATGGTGTTATGCTTAAGACCACAGTGAGTAATGTGACCAACATTCGGTTTTGTGATGAAGATCAGCATGGTTACAATCAACCCTACCTGTTAGATACGGTGGTGTTGGATTTCAGAGTGTGGTGCAACTTGTTCCTTCTACCTACCTGGCTTCAGCTGCTGCCTCCTTTAGTCTCATCAGCCACATTCTACCAGCTAGCTTGCAGTCTCTACCTACCAATGCTATACTTAGATGATGCCGTTTCAGTATGGTCTCAGGGCCATGACAGTCCCCCTCCCACTGGTACTGCAGCCTTCAGTCAGAGGATCTGGGACACTTCTCTAGTGACAATCACAGCAAAGTCCCTCCTGGAGAATGCCCCGCATGGTATAGCGAGAGCCCGTCTATTGGCAGTATCCACCAAGGAGTCTCGTGCTTGGCTCCAAGCTCTCCCTATTTCTAGCTTAGGTCTGAGAATGGATGACAACACCGTGCGAGTTGCTGTGGAGCTTAGACTGGGTTCCTCCTCGAGTCGCCCCCTTACATGTCATCACTGTGGGACTGAGGTGGACCACCTGGCCACCCATGGGCTCAGTTGTAAGAAGAATGAAGGATGTCATCATCATGGGGCCATCAATAACATCATACACAGAGCCCTGACCACAGCACACATCCATTCAAGGCTAGAATCATTAGTTCTGAACCGCACAGATGGCAGGCAACTGGGGGGCAATAACGATCCCATGGCAAACTACTAGTATGGGATTCAACTTGCCCGGACACCTTTACCCAGTCCTACCGACGCTATTCCATGGAGCTGTGGCTAACCTAGCTGAGGAGAGGAAGTCAGCCAAGTACACCAGCTTAGGACCTGGCTACTCCTTCACACCTGTGGCTATTGAGACTTTGGGGGCCATTGGGAAAATAAGTCACTGGGCAATGCACTGGAGAGGTGAAGGCATCTCTCTGGAGCTGTAATGAGTGGGAACGCAGCATCTGTGGTGGTGTCAGTGCCCCCCCCCCCCGTCAGGACTGGACTTGTTCGATACCTAGATAACCAATATAGTTGTTTTGGTATCAGCATACATGGACAAAATATATGGACAAAATAATATACTATTTTTCCATTCGTACTCATACTATGTGATCTCCCTTTACCTATTAATAATGTTGTTCATTAGGTAAAGGGTCCTGTAAATCTTTGTCATCTAATCCTATTGGACAACATAAAAATGTTTTTTTTGTTGGTATGTCAATTTGTCTGTCAATTTGTCCAGGACACAGAATATTGGAACATCTAGAATTACATATCTTATAAAACCTTAGATTCATTCTTGACACGAGCTGCCTATATAGCCCTCGCCATCAGCAGACTAAAGAGCTACTCACTCTTATTATAGGCAGTTATGACTCCACCTAGTACAAGAATTCTATCCAGTCTGTGTAAATTGCTAAGCAAGCAACTAAATACTTTCAATTGACATAACCTGCTGGTTCAGTGATCACTGGGTAAAACTATGAGGGCAAAAAGTGAGCTACTCTTATTTCATGCCCTTTGGCTGCTACTAGAATGCATGCAGGGAAGGGGGGAAAATTGGGGGGGGGGGGGGGGGGAGGAACATTATGTACAGCAACAGTACCTGTTGAGGAACTTGGCTACATCTTGCTCCACCTTCCCTGACTGAAACAGAGGCACCACCCTGTTCATAATAAACAATAGTGCAATAAACTCTCAATGAACTCTCAGTTGACATAACATTACAATCTCATGGTTGACAATCTCATGGTTGACATAATAACATTACAATAACCTTCTCAATAATCATCTTGAAATTGTATCCTCTCCACGTTTCGACCAGATGCTCTATCTAGCCTTCATCAGGGTAATAATGCAATAATTGCTCGATCATTATTGTCCTAGATAGGAGAGTGGGTGTGGCAGGCATGATGCACACTTCATCACCACCAGCACTGACAAGTAGCTGTGCCTAAATCAACGCTGTTTGACCTCAGCACCCAATTTAGTGAGTCTGGCTTTTGTGATGCTGGAGGCCAGCTTAGTCAGTGTCTGAGTTCCATGTGTACAACCTAGCATCTTGGACTTCATCTCAGTGGGGGTGTGCAAGGTGTCTTTATCCTGCAATATCCAGAACTAAAGCTTAAGTTACAACCAGCTAAGAAAATATTACTTTGCATGGATTTTTTGGTTACCTACTTATAAATAGATCCTACAATATTCTACTGAGCTAAAGTGAATCAGCAAAATGTCGAAGAAAAACAAACACAGTGAAATATGTACGAGATGCTTGGCCAGAAGGAGGAAGAAAAACAATCCCACCCCCAACCCCAAACAGAGCAAATCCTAAATGAGTTACCTTAATATGTTTGTGTATTTCATACCCGCCATGGTAAGTAACTGTAGTGGGAGATAAGGGCTGTGTATTTATTTCTAGGTTTTCTCGCATACTGTACACACGGACGCCCCTTCAAAATGTCAACTATGCATCTACTTTCATTGTTGGTCTAGCTGCCTGATGAAAAGTGCCTGTCCTGACAATTTCTCTTCCCGCTTGAGAGTCCATGTCTCTCACATTACTGTCAAGCACACAGACTTGCAGACCTGATGTCTAAGTATGCTTTCCTGATCTCCTCTGCATTTCCTCCAGTATCCTTCTAGCTAGCCCGATGCACAGCCTCACTCACATTGCATTGCACTGATTATAAGGAGCTAGCTCATGTCTTGAGCACCTGTTCTTACCGACTGGTGCCTGTCCAACAACTGATATTTACGCCAAAATATTGACCACATAAACAACTCGAAGATTCAAACTCACCTCCTCACCTAGCTGTAACAAGCACAGTGGTGTCATGCATCTCCTTACCTCCTCTCTGTCCTCCGGCACACTCCGCGAGCAACATGGAGTGAAGAGCTGCTTTTCCCTCCCGACTGAGAAGAGAACAATTACATTGTCATGCAAAGCGTTTGCTCATTCAATGATTTAATATGCCGTTGTTGCTCTCCTTTTCAATGTTGTTGTTGTTGTTGTTGTCTTCTCACTGGTAATATAAAGGTTGTGAGAGGTGGCAGTGCTTCATCCATCTCATCGATCCAGTTCTCCAGCTTATCGACGTGGCTGCTGCCAAAGGAAGTACGAGCTGTACATTATATAGCAAACCAGCATGACACGAGTAATCGTGACTTATAGAGACTATAAAATGTCGACTCCAGCACTGAAAAACAGCATGAGACACATTATTGGCATGAATGATCATCATAATTATATTCATACCTAGCTTTTTCTCGGTAGCACAGTCTCTGGGTGTGGCTATGTGCGAGCCCACATCTTGTAGCAGACACTGCACCTGCAGTTGATATGATTCAAGGGATAATTCAAGGGCAGTGGAAGAACCATCAGTGAAAAAGAGTCAAACCTCCCCTCCCAAATAATGATAAAATTATAACCATAATTTTGGGGGTTATATATGATCCAAAAAAGTTATAAAATAGTCTAGCTACTGGTGCAGAGAGCTAAAAAGAGTTGTTTCATCTTCTTTAGAGTAGTGTTTTATGTGAAACACACCGAAGACCCTGTGCTTATTTCACTTGTCTAAAACTCTAAAGAGAGAGAGAGTGTGTGTGTGTTTTGTCCTAGTACACTTGAAAACGACAAGGAATGGACCCCACAAACTATATATTATATATACATGTTCTGAATCAGCGAGATCAGGAGTTGATTTTAGGTGTGTGTTCCACCCCCCCCCCCCCCCCCCCCCCCCCCCCCCCAAAAAAATCAAACTTCCTGGAATCCAACCGTCACCATCATCAGCCATTTTGTTGACATATCTGCACATGCACTTTCACATTCCTGATGATAGGATGAGATAAACATGACCAATATTAACCATAAACCAAGAGAAATAAGTGTGTCATATTTTTTTAAGTTTGTACACAACATGGCAGTGTTGCACTAGCTATGTTAGAGCTCGCATAACGCAATCTGCCACTAGATAGAAATACACCTACTGACTAAAATGATGAAATTAACAGCAATGTGATCATCAATGGCTGCAATACAGCGAGATGCTGCCTCTAGCCCGACTGCAATAGAGAAACTCCTTAATTACTTGCAATGCTTATTATTCCAAGTCTTCAGAAATGTGATCAACAAAAAGGATTTGTTCCTTCCTGCATCCTTCCTGCACCGTTTACAGGCACTCCTGCTAGTTATAAATAAGAGTTGGGCAGGTCTATAAGGAGAACTAGCATGCTCTGGGGGGGTGGGGGGGGGGGGGGGGTGGGATTATTCAATATTGAAATGTGCCAAGGAGTCTGTTTCTTGTTTCCAATATTACCCACAAATTACAAGCTACTTTAAACTAAATCTAGTTTGTCAGCTTGTGCAGTTGTAGGACCATCAAGCCTCTACTGTGGCAACAAAAGCATCAGGAGTGGTGAGGTCTAGTTATCCTGTGCACATGTAGGACCATCAAGTCTCTACTGTGGCAACAAAAGCATCAGGAGTGGTGAGGTCATTATCCTGTGCTCATTAGGACCATCAAGTCTCTATGTGGTTACGTGGCAATAGCAGCATCAGGAGTGGTGAGGTCATTATCCTGTGCACATGTAGGACCATCAAGTCTCTACTGTGGCAATAGCAGCATCAGGAGTGGTGAGGTCATTATCCTGTGCACATGTAGGACCATCAAGTCTCTACGTGGCAATAGCAGCATCAGGAGTGGTGAGGTCTAATTATCCTGTGCACAAGTAGGACCATCAAGTCTCTATGTGGCAATAGCAGCATCAGGAGTGGTGAGGTCATTATCCTGTGCACATGTAGGACCATCAAGTCTCTACTGTGGCAATAGCAGCATCAGGAGTGGTGAGGTCTAATTATCCTGTGCACAAGTAGGACCATCAAGTCTCTATGTGGCAATAGCAGCATCAGGAGTGGTGAGGTCATTATCCTGTGCTCATGTAGGACCATCAAGTCTCTACTGTGGCAATAGCAGCATCAGGAGTGGTGAGGTCATTATCCTGTGCTCATGTAGGACCATCAAGTCTCTACTGTGGCAATAGCAGCATCAGGAGTGGTGAGGTCTAGTTATCCTGTGCTCATGTAGGACCATCAAGTCTCTACTGTGGCAATAGCAGCATCAGGAGTGGTGAGGTCATTATCCTGTGCTCATGTAGGACCATCAAGTCCCTATGTGGCAATAGCAGCATCAGGAGTGGTGAGGTCATTATCCGGTGCAGGAAGGATGCAGGAAGGAACAAATCCTTTTTGTTGATCACATTTCTGAAGACATGGAATAATAAGCATTGCAAGTAATTAAGGAGTTTCTCTATTGCAGTCGGGCTAGAGGCAGCATCTCGCTGTATTGCAGCCATTGATGATCACATTGCTGTTAATTTCATCATTTTAGTCAGTAGGTGTATTTCTATCTAGTGGCAGATTGCGTTATGCAAGCTCTAACATAGCTAGTGCAACACTGCCATGTTGTGTACAAACTTTAAAAAATATGACACACTTATTTCTCTTGGTTTATGGTTAATATTGGTCATGTTTATCTCATCCTATCATCAGGAATGTGAAAGTGCATGTGCAGATATGTCAACACCTCAGCCATCAAGTCTCTATGTGGCAATAGCAGCATCAGGAGTGGTGAGGTCTAGTTATCCTGTGCTCATGTAGGACCATCAAGTCTCTATGTGGCAATAGCAGCATCAGGAGTGGTGAGGTCATTATCCTGTGCACAAGTAGGACCATCAAGTCTCTACTGTGGCAATAGCAGCATCAGGAGTGGTGAGGTCATTATCCTGTGCTCATGTAGGACCATCAAGTCTCTATGTGGCAATAGCAGCATCAGGAGTGGTGAGGTCTAGTTATCCTGTGCTCATGTAGGACCATCAAGTCTCTACTGTGGCATCAGGAGTGGTGAGATCTAGTTATCCTGTGCACAAGTAGGACCATGTGTGAGACTTAGTGAGACTTACTGACTACGTTACTGGGATTTCCTTTATATTCAGACCGACCATAAGCCCTTAGTCCCCTTACTCGGTACTAAACTTCTGGATGACCTCCCCATCCATATACAAAAGTGCCGGATGAAGCTAATGTAACTTCTCTATCAGGCACATACCCGGGAAGGATCTCATTATCGCAGATGCACTGTCGTCCTAATCCATACAGATACCAACCCATCAGATCAACTTTTCCAAGAAGAAGTGGATGCTTATATCCAGCTTACCCTGGAGAATCTCCAAGCTACAGAAGGGAGATTGGGAGAAATCCAGAAAGCTGCAAAATTTGTGAACAAGTCAATAAGTAGTGTCAGGAGGGGTGGCCGACGAGAAACAAATTGTTTGGCATGGTGAAAAGATTCTACCCAGTGGCTGCAGATTGACAATGGGCTGCTGATGAGAGGGAGGCATTTGATAATACCTTCAGCACTTCAGGTACAGGTTCTCAACCAACTTCATATAGGACACCATGGAATTCAAAAGTGCTGCCAGTATGACAAGCAGTCAGTATGGTGGCCTGGACTATCAAGTCAAATTGAATTTGGTAAAAAACTGCCCCGAATGCATCAAGTTTCAGTCCCAGATAGCTGAACCCATGGTACCTACTCTTCTGCCAAACTTGCCCTGGCAGAGAGTAGCTTCTGATCTCTTTGAGTGGCAGAATGCCGCATATCTGCTGATAGTGCGCCCACTATTCCAGATGGATTGAGGAGGTTGCATGTGTGGACCAACTCACAGCTAATACTACCCATTCACATGCTGTGGTACACCAGAGGTCTGACAATGGCCCTCAGTATACCGCAGAGGCATACGCCAACTTTTCTAAGGAGTTTGGATTCAAGCATATCACCAGCAGCCCCTACCATGCTCAGGAGAATGGAGAAGCTGAGAGGGCCGTTAAAACCGGCAAGAGTCTCCTAAGGAAGAATGGGGATCCTTATCTGGCATTGTTGGCATACAGATCAACACCTTTTGAAGTCGGCTGTAGTCCTTCATAACTACTGATGGGAAGGTGATTCCGGTCTACAGTGCCAACCACACAAAAACAGCTTACTCCCAGGACTCCAGATCTCTCTGAGGTAAATGCCAGAGACCAGTGGGTGAAGGAAAGACAGAGAGACAACTTTGACTCCCACCATGAGGGAACTACCTTACCTTTCTCCTCAAGACCCTGTTTGGGAATCGGACGGTCAGACATTAGGGGAAGTTGTGAAAGAAACAGTTCCTCGATCACATCAAGTACAGACTGAAGGAGGGGGTGGATATATCGGAGAAATCGTTGACAGATTGTACATTCACCAATCAGCCCTCCTCGTGAGCCAGGTGCCTTGCTGGAAGAGACCTCTCCAAATTTCATTGCGCCTGCTAATGAAGAACAGAGCCTAAGCATCTCCCCAAGGAATATTGTACAGTCCGAGCGGCAAGCTGCCTGAACCTATTGATAGGTTGGACCCGAGCTGGACCAAGCTCCAAAAAGGGTATGTGTAGTGAGACTAATACTTTCTCTGACTAGTGTTCATATTGTACCACATAACAATAACTCTTATCATATGATAATGTAATGTTTGGTGGACAGGACATGCTCAGTTGTGACGGACTAAAATGACTCTGTTGATCTGTAACTCAGTCCCTTAGAGCATCTGTTAGATAATAGCCTAGTGTGTATGAGATGAAGAATAATAGCCTGGTGAGTATGAGATGAAGAATAATAGCCTGGTTAGTATGAGATGAATAATAATAGCCTGGTGAGTATGAGATGAATAATAATAGCCTGGTGAGTATGAGATGAATAATAATAGCCTGGTGAGTATGAGATGAAGAATAATAGCCTGGTGTGTATGAAATGAAGAATAATAGCCTGGATGTATGAGATGACCCTGGTGAGTATGAGATGAAGAATAATAGCCTGGTGAGTATGAGATGAAGAATAATAGCCTGGATGTATGAGATGAATAATAATAGCCTGGTGTGTACGAGATGAATAATAATAGCCTGGTGAGTATGAGATGAATAATAATAGCCTGGTGAGTATGAGATGAATAATAATAGCCTGGTGAGTATGAGATGAATAATAATAGCCTGGTGAGTATGAGATGAAGAATAATAGCCTGGTGAGTATGAGATGAAGAATAATAGCCTGGCGAGTATGAGATGAAGAATAATAGCCTGGATGTATGAGATGAATAATAATAGCCTGGTGTGTACGAGATGAATAATAATAGCCTGGTGACTATGAGATGAAGAATAATAGCCTGGTGTGTATGAAATGAAGATTAATAGCCTGGATGTATGAGATGACCCTGGTGAGTATGAGATGAAGAATAATAGCCTGGTGAGTATGAGATGAAGAATAATAGCCTGGATGTATGAGATGAATAATAATAGCCTGGTGTGTATGAGATGAAGAATAATAGCCTGGTGAGTACGAAATGAAGAATAATAGCCTGGTGTGTATGAGATGAAGAATAATAGCCTGGTGAATATGATAATAGCCTGGTGAGTATGAAATGAAGAATAATAGCCTGGTGAGTATGAGATGAAGAATAATAACCTGGTGAGTACGAAATGAAGATTAATAGCCTGGTGCCTGGTGAATATGAGATGAATAATAATAGCCTGGATGTATGAGATGACCCTGGTGAGTATGAGATGAAGAATAATAGCCTGGTGAGTACGAAATGAAGAATAATAGCCTGGTGAGTATGAGATGAAGAATACTAGCCTGGTTAGTATGAGATGAAGAATAATAGCCTGGATGTATGAGATGAAGAATAATAGCCTGGTGAGTATGAGATGAAGAATAATAGCCTGGTGAGTATGAGATGAAGAATAATAGCCTGGTGAGTATGAGATGAAGAATAATAGCCTGGTTAGTATGAGATGAAGCCTGGATGTATGAGATGAAGAATAATAGCCTGGTGAGTATGAGATGAAGAATTATAACCTGGTGTGTATGAGATGAAGAATAATAGCCTGGTGAATGAGATGAATAATAATAGCCTGGTGAGTATGAGATGAATAATAATAGCCTGGTGTGTATGAGATGAATAATAATAGCCTGGTGAATATGAGATGAATAATAATAGCCTGGTGAATCTGAGATGAATAATAATAGCCTGGTGAGTATGAGATGAAGAATAATAGCCTGGTGAATACGAGATGAAGAATAATAGCCTGGTGTGTACGAGATGAAGAATAACAGCCCTACTTAGTTGGCTGATGCAAACTAATAAACTTCAATCCTCTTATAAGTCAGCTGTAAACATATGGATGTGATCATATGTATATAAATATATCTATACACATACCTCTTGAAGTTGACTGGCCACTGATGCATGATTAGCCTCCAGACAGAATTCCCGAGCCAAACTATAGAACAACAGCAAAACTTTCAAATATCTTTCAGCCTTCGGAACAACAATAAAAATATAAAAATTATAAAAAAAGTTCTGCCACTTTAAGAAACGGAAGACCATGGTGTACCACTTGCTAGCTGGTGATGTCATTGCTGAAAAACATGAGAGGTGTGCTCAATAAGGAGTTATAGAGCTGTTAGCAAATGGGTCAGTATGATAAAGCTGTGCAAAGTTGTTACACATCACCTGGTGGCAAAATAGAACTACACAGCAGCTGAATTAAATGTTGAGTAGGTTGTATATATGTAAGCCTGCACAGATAATGCTTCTATTTGTGCTAATCTTGTCCTCTTCTGCACTTTACACATTTTCATGCTCTGACTAATCTGTCTATTACGCTCCATTATGCTTGATAATCTTTTTATATGGTAATAATTGGCATGACTTGTATAAGCTAATAGTCTGAGCGACTATGTTGTGTTCCAAGGGTTAAAAGCTAGCGATTGTTATATTGGAGAAGAACTTACTTTAGTCACAATACTTCTGCTTGACTCATGCTAGCCAGACTCTCGTGCTTGTCTGTGTGCTTACACGTAAAGAGAAAGTCTGGTCAAACTCATATCATGACTTTGTGTCTCATATGCCATGAAAATCATGGTGTGTGAAACTTCCTGGCATGGTGTGGTGGTATGGTATAGTACTTCTTGCCACTAATTAAATTCTGTCAACACCTGCTATCGACACTGTCGAACTTGATGACAGTGGGAACACATCCTGTTCAAAGTGTCGAAGCGGCATAAGTGTGTAGACACTGTCTAACTCTATGTTAGCGAAGCCAGACATTGTTCGACATTGTCGAACAGACTTGACATGCACTGACGTCGAGTTCGACAATGTCCACTGGCACCAAATCACTATTATAACTGATTGTGTAACACATGTGACTCACGTGAGTTTATCCAGACTCTCTCTTTCCATGCATGCACGTAGATACGAGTCTAGCTAGTTAGTGAGATAACTTCTACTTGTCAGTGAACACTGAACAGTCTAAAAAATATATATATATTTCGGGTCTCATGTAACTCATTTATTTTTAAATTCTGTTTCACACTATAAGTTTGAGTTTGCTTGGCATCCTGATATATAGCTGACTTTAGGAAAACTTTTAACCTAGCCATGTGTTTGGTAGTCAAGTGGGAGAAGCTTCTGGTCATAACGCATGTCAATAATAAAATAAAAGTGCTCAAAACCTAAGAAGACTTTAAACCTACCTAAGCGTTATCTAGGTGTGACCTGGGTTCTGGTGCTAATGGTTAACTTGATCAGGACGTGATCTGATCACATTAATGCTCGACAGTAGACACAACTCCAACAGGCACAAGAAAAATTAAATACAATTATAATAAAACAAATCAATAAATAAATAAATTGTTATTATTAAAATAATAATAATAATAATAATAATAATAATAATAATAATAATAATAATAATAATAATAATAATAATAATAATAATAATAATAATAATAATAATAATAATAATAATAATAATAATAATAATAATAATAATAATAATAATAATAATAATAATAATAATAATAATAATAATAATAATAATAAAATTAATTATCATTATTGATAAACAAGTAAATATAAAGAACTATTATTATGCATGATGCTCCTTCGTAGCCTATTACAGTTCCAAAATTATGCCGGCATAATGTGCACAGGCCTAGTGTAAACCTCCAACACTATACCAAGTTAAGGTCCTACAAGATAGAGACAAACCCAATGAACGATGTCAGCTCATCATTGCTTCCTAGTGCCTCAAAGATCTCATCATCCTTTGGAAGTCTCTGGCCAGCAAAATTACTGGACATCCCTGATAAAGGAATAAAACATGCTTGGAGTGCTACGATGGCCATCCTACAGCACCTTTATCACCGGTTCTGGTATAAATCCGGAGCTTGGGTTCAGCCTTCTTAGAGGCAGTGTCACTGGTACTGCAGAAACTGTACAAACAGAACATCAAAAACCACACAGTATGTTGAGTAATTACATGTGGCAGGTTTATTTATAACCTGGAGAACAAGATGAAAGAGAGATATCTGGTGATGCATGGTGGACTAGTGGTTGAAAGCAATACAAAACATGATGTTGTGCAAGCTTTATTAGGCAATATTCCAAACATCTGTTCCAAACATGAAGTTACCAGATTAGCACTTAGTCTTGCACGAAGGCATATTTCACAAGCAAGCACAGAACAGGTAGAAATACTCTCAGTAGTGTAGATACAATGACTTTCTTGATAATCAGTTCACTCAACATTTCAGCTGCATGCTCTAGCTTTCATCAGGTGAGGAATAACTGATGAAGGCTGCAGAGCATCTAGCCGAAACATAGAGTGAGGGTTGATTATCGAGAGTCATTGTAGGGTAGAAATACATTTGGACAGGTTTTTAAGAAGCTCGGGAATCTTTCCATCTAGACAAGATTCATATGAAGGTCCTGACACTCCTGTGAGTTCCAGCTGCCAAGTGCCAAGTTCTGGAAACGGCTGTTCCATAGCGTCAAAAGTGTAATGTGTGAAGCTTTTGCTTAGCTAACACAGCTAGGCCACACCAAAGGAAGAGGTTCGACACCGAGCCTACATGTCTATTGCAAACTTTATGGCCATGACCCCACACTCTTTACCTCAAAAAGAAGACTAGTCGAGTAGTTCCCTTGTGAAGCCATGGATCATCTCCAAGACAGGGAATTCGGCCAAGGTAGAGGAAGATATACAATGCCCCATCTGTCAAGTAGTGACTGACCGGTTCCTACCAAGATCCACTGGCATGACTCCACCAGGGATGTTTTCAGCAGCTCAACTGCTATAGAGCCACCAGAGAAAACACCTGCTCTGGTCTGTGGTACTTACAGCTACCCCGTTAAACTTGATCTCCCAATCGGATGAGGGACAACCTGTTGTACTGGACGTCATGGTGACATCCACACTACAGTGAACCCTAGAATGGGTCGCCATCAACCAGAGGGGGGAAGGGCATGCTGTAGGCCATGAGAGGAAAAACAAATGTCCATACTAATGAGCCTGCCACTCAGCTGGGACACCAGTTATCCAATTGGTAGTGGAGTCTTTGGGATGCTAGGGAGAGAAAGAAGCTCACGTCATCAAGAGTTTAGGACAACTGCAGGGTTATAGACAAGTTGTTCCATCGACTGGTCACCTATTCCAGTCCTACGATGAAACAATTCAACTCTCCGGATGAGCTGGCTTCCAACAAGCGCTCCAGAGACTGAAGGGATCATCTTCATGTGAACTATATTTTTATTTTTCAATTTATTCTTCACCACTGGTTATGGATCTTAACTCTCTGCTAGGGCATGACATTCATGTTTGAGAAGATGGTGAAGCTATGGGAAGATTTGTGCAGCCTTTTGGGAAAGCACTTCGACATTGAAGGTTTTGACAATAGAATCATAGATAACAGTAAAGCCATATCTATGCATCTCTCCAAGGACCATAGGAATAAAAATATGACCTTTGACCTCATTCATGTGATAAATATGAGTTGGCATTCTTATACTCTTCAATGCTCACGCCCACATGTGAAATATGTCGGACTCGTGAGAATGTTATAAATTCCAGAAAAAGTGGTTAAAACTAGGGCACACTTTTAGGGTTATGGTGCATAAGCCCTTCTTCTTATGCACAAGTGGAAGGGGAAAGTTTAAGAAGTCCGAACTGTGACTTTTAAAGAGCGTAACAAAAATACTAGCATTATGTCACCATGATGACATCATGACCATTGGAGTAATTTCCCTAGCCAAGCCCTAGTTGCTTCCGTAACCCTCACCTTAGTTATTGCCCCGGCCTTAGCCCTAGCTCATTCCCTGGCCTTAGGCCTAGTTGCTGCTCCTATCTTAGCCCTAGCTATTGTCTTAGCCCTAGCCTAGATGAAGCCCTAATCCAGTGCTAATCTGTACAGTATTGATGATGTCACCCTGGTTATTAAATGCCAGGACTGTACCTTGTGGAGACTAGTGTTACCACTGGACAGCAGTTCTACACTTTCAAGGCCTCACGTAGTGGGGAAATGGAACAAATTTGGTAGTAAAAATCAGCTATGGACATGATTGTAGATTGTGTAATCAGTGCAATCTTGATTTGTACAGCAGCACATTTCCTTTCTCCACAGCTTGCCTGTGAAGTTTGTTGTTGTTGTTGTTGTTGTTGTTGTTGTAATATTTTGGTCAGTGGTGGTAGACAGCTAACCGACAGAACATGGCCATGAAGGGGGGGCAGTTGCATTTTTAATTTTTTTTTTTTTACTTGTGGTTAATGGACTTGATATATAGCTCAAAAGATAGGTCTCTCTGTGTGCTCTCTTTTGATACTAAAATATGTTTTATATCTTGTTTCATAGATATAACAAGTCACTAGACCCTAAAGTGGAGGGACCTAAAAATCCTGCATCCCAAAAACCTCGTACAAAATATCTCCAATTTTCAACGTAATCAATTTTCCACCCGCGCTTGACCACGTACTAAAATTTTAACGCCTAATGAAAAAGGTGATTGAATAGAGGCGGGCTTCCTCTATCCACTTGTACCAATTTCAAATCTCCAGCACTTAGCAATCTGGAGTTATTTTGGATGAGGTTTTTGGGATGCAGGTTTTTGAGGTCCCTCCACTTTAGGGTCTAGTAACTTGCCTATAGTTATACCTATGAAATATATTTTAGTATCAAAAGAGAGCACACAGAGAGACCTATCTTTTGAGCTATAATATATCAAGTCCATACCATGAAGTTTGCAGAATCTACGGAGCTCTAAAGTTGTAATCACAAGTTTTAAAAAATTATTAAAAATGCAACTGTCTCCCCGCAAGTGATTCAGTAGGGCCTCCTATATAAAGCCAGAAGGAAAAAATAATAATGTGCCAAGCTAGCTAAACAATTTCACTTTTCCCTGGACTCTCATTATTACCCAGGCTAGCTGATAGCTAGCATAATCTTAGTATACTTTTTCACTCTCATGCTTTATGGAGAAGGAGAAGCCCAAGATCCTCACAACTCCAGAGTAAGTGACGAAGATATGTCTCTGGACGATCATCCTAACTCAACAAGTGATGCTACTAACATATGTGCTGATCCTGATGACACAGCACTTTATGTTCCACTATCTGATGATGATACGCTAACATTCTTGTCAGCCAAGTTTAATTGTCCTTCAAACCTTGTGTTCTCATTAAGAAGGTTTAATCCATCCTGGATGCTGGATAGGCCATGGTTATACGGTATATTGATACTGCATGTTTGAGATTTTATGGCTACTGACTCTTCTATATACTGCCTACAAAAAGTGGAAGAGAGCTCTCAGTAAGAGGAACAGCTTACACAATAATCACAAGCATAGTGAAACACATACACTGGCTTAATACACAATAACCTGGCTAGAAAATGGACAAAAAGGCTTGACTATTTCTTAATACACAATAATCCGGCTAGAAGAAGGATGAAAAGGCGAGCTTAGTGAGTTCACCCAAAAATGGAGTCCAAGCTGAAATAGCAGAAAAGTGTCCCAATGTCACTCATGTCCATTGCTGCTCACGTGCTTTAATAGTAGCTATACCAGTGTTCCATTTATCTGCAATATTTTTGACAATGTTCAAAATTGACATGGTTTTTATCTGGTAGTGTCGAGCGCAAAGGAACTTTTTAGATATGTGTCTAGCAAACAAAAATCGACAGATTTTTGATGACTTTTTAAAGATGATGACGAGCTAATGATCCACGACACAAAAGACAGAGTTTAAAGAGGCATCGTGTTTAAAGAGGCATCATGTGCCTGAATATTGTGCTCCCTGTTGGAGTGCAAAGACGAGCTCTCTTTCAGCAGTTATAGCCTAGTGTATCACAATCTTAGAAACCATGGACAGAGTAAATGAGAGCAGTATGGGAGAGCAGTATGGGAGAGCCACTTCAATAGAAGGCTTTTAGAGGATAATCAGTTCATTGTTGCACTATTTGCTTCCCAAGCAATTCTCGGGGTTCTTGGTTCAATGACACTAACTCTACAAGCTATAGATCATGATTACTCATAAGCTTATATGGCTGCAAAAAAGGATGCCAGAAGCGATGATTGTTAGGAGAAGGTTTGACGCACAATTGAACTTTTAGCTGATGTTAGCATAGTGAAGCCATGAACTCCCTTTATTCAACAACATCGAGCTAATGCTGGCAAGCATGCAACAGATTACTACTGAATCATGGTGTACTGTCCATTTATTTACCACGCGAATGAACATTTGTAAATGAGTTTTCCAATGAGCCAAGGAAATTATTGCAGCTGGATATCTAATCCCACAAGAGTTACCAAAATTAAAAGAAGAAAAAATCGATTTGATGACATCCTTTTGTGAGAAATTTATGTCCTTGGAAGAGAAGTCCAATTTAGCTGTTGAAATAGGTTAGCGGGAAAAGTTTATCATCCCTAAAAAGAGGTTAGATACAGCAATGCATTGTCTGAATGTAGAACTCAGATATTTCCAGTAATCGTCGAGCGAAGTGAGACACTAGGCTAATCATGAAGAACTGTTTTGCCTCGGATGTACCAACGTTCATCACAAGGAACAAAAATTGCCTCCATATATGTGTATATGAACGACAATATCCTAATTCTGTGCATGCAACTAATTGCACTGCTAAGAGATGGTTCAGTGTAATGATGGAAGCCAAGTACAACAAGCAGGATGAACAAGCAGGATGAAAATGGGAGCAAGAAATGATGTGGTGTATTATAGTTAAATATGCAATTGCCATTTCTTCACGATCACACCAGAAGTAAAAGTTGCCACTTCAGTACCCACTATTTGTGATGCCATGCACAGTAATGAGGAACACATGGAAGCATGGAAATGTTGCCTGCTGTATGGCAAATTGCTTCACTTATATTTCACCATACCTACAATTCCGCTACAGCTGAACGGTCATTTTTTTGTTGCCATGAAACATGTTTAGTGAGAGATCAACAATGGCTGAACAGAGGCTAAACAACTCTCTCTTACTTCACACACATAAAAGACTTGATAAGCTACTAAAGAATTAGACTGCACTGCTTATTCCTTTGCCCACCCCCCACCCACTACTTTTGATGTGCTGTCTCTGCCACTGCTAAAAGCTTTGGACACATTCTTCAATGACAGAAGAGAGGCTAAGTAGATTAGTGATGCTCTTGATCCATTCATGAAAATAATTAATCACAAGGAAGGCTAACTGGAGATAGTTGAAAGATAGACACTTGATGTACTGCATACTTTAATAACAATGAGAAAATCCACATTCAACTGAGTTATCATA
This sequence comes from Cladorhizidae sp. MBARI D1340-BT2, assembly GCA_028752905.1. Lineage (NCBI taxonomy): Eukaryota > Metazoa > Porifera > Demospongiae > Poecilosclerida > Cladorhizidae > Cladorhizidae sp. MBARI D1340-BT2. The sequence continues at coordinate 39,148,990 of JAQNBH010000009.1, read as the reverse complement.
TCTCAGGTCCTGTTGCTCTCAAAAGAGCTATGTATTAATAGCTACATGTCCACATTCACTGAACCCCTCCCCTCCCCCAAAAATTAATAAAAATAACATTGTTTTTGTATGGCCCCTGACTTCTAAGTTAGACAGAAATGTAAATAAAAAAACAGACCAAGTTTTCTGCATGTGGAAGGTCCTGAGTGAGCTTCGTAAAGTTCTGAACGTATGTAAAGGAAGAGGAGTCCTCCATGGCAACCACACCCTACAAGCAGCTGACATTGCAAAAACTTTGTCACACATTTTTGGGGGAGTGGCTTGTTAAAATCTAGCCCTGTTTATCGCTACGTGCATTTTTGGCCAAAATGTCGTCTAACAACACGATTGTACTATGCGGAGGTCTGCAAGAGCCACTTATGAAGGAGGCCAATGATCGGAGCCAGAAGCAGCTAAAAAGCGTAGTAGCTGTTGTTGTGTCGCCGCCTCAAAGTGTCGCATCTTCCAGCTCCAGTGGCATGGCTTTAAACCACGTCACCTGTATGAGTGTTAATACCGCTAGGGAACGCACGGAGGCAGAGATCGAGTTTGACACCGTATCGTCTCAGCAGACAGAGAAGAAAGAAGGGTCCACCGTTGATGATACGAGGACATATTTGGCTGTGGATCAGCACTTTACAATTAACACTGGCACCAGCTACACCTCCAACCTCCCCATGCCTTATGACCCCTGTGAGTTTGAAGAGTCCTTCCTCTCTCCACCATTCCCTTTCCCCATTATTTTTCCCTGGTGAAATGGCAGGTTTTCATGGTTTATGCGATAACAGGCCATCATATTTTTTTTTTCAGGCATCAATCCTGATGAAGGCTAGTCGAAGCGTCGAGAGAATACATTTTCAGGTTGATTATTGAGAAGGTTATATTGTAAGATCTTTTTCCTACATTTGTGTCTAAGTAAATTGTGTCTAAGTAAAAAGAAGTAAAAAGATGACCTGCAAAAACTATAAAAGTCATATTAGTAATCAGCAGTCAAAATCTTCGGAATGAAATGCATTCGCTATGTATTTTGCGAGCTATATCACTTTGCCTCATCTCAGCACAATGTTGGATCTAGGGAGGGCTGGCTGAAGCCCTCTAAGATAATTATATTCATTACCACATCTTCATTACCACATCAAATACACAGGCATGATTATCTGTTATCCGAACAAATTAATTTACGAGTTCTCCAAATACATTAGCACAGAGGCTATTGGGACACTAGAGATGTTAACACTTGTAGTTTGAGATCTGCTTTGCTGGACTAGTGCTAGGTAGTTCTCAAAATATCCTCTAGCCAAGGCTTGTGATAAGCTAAAGGACATTAGAAATCAACATGCCTCTTGAGTGGGGTTTCACATGAACATTTCATTGTTCAAGAATATTCATAGAGCCATACCTGAAGGGCCTCAACTCTTTCACACATGACATATCCAAATATGTACCTACCTAACCCCCAGCATTCTAGACTGTTAAATTAAAGAACAGCATCTTTCCTATAATTGACTACATATGAGGAAGTGAGTGAGACATTGCTGTACATGGTTGTAGAAGCTCTGTCATTCATGTTGCATGTTTGTTGGGAATACATGATTGGCATGAGAAGTGATCCCTTGCTGGGGAATTGGATGAAAAAGTTTGCATTGCTACACGTGGTGTGTGTATCTATGTGTGTATGTAACTAAGTGTGTATTCAGACCATAGTTTAACCCGCATAAAATGTGAATGAGTAGCCAACTTAGATAGAGCAGATTTATGTACTGGCTTGCAGATGTGAAGATCGAGGAAATAAACTGGCTGCCTATAGGCTGCAGAGTCAATAGCTTTAGGGCATGGATGTTGGAGTTTCATTATGGGTAGCCAGCCACTCGATTCTTCCTCAAATACTGCCGAGATCAACATGTGTTTTGTCATGAGTGTTTAGAGGCTATATCAAGTTTGGCAATGTGAAAACACAATTCCCTGCATGTACTGCCACCCGTTCTCTCAGACACCGAGTACAAAATACAAGCTATATAGTTATAGGGAAGGATAACTGACTGAATATAAATACAGAGGAGAAATATGCTTAAACAGATCAACATTGTAAAATATAGCTTCCGCTACGTCTTCCCTTCATAATATGACAATTCCATTCAGCAAGTGATGATCTCACTCATGGTGCCTGTCAACTTTTGTATGGTCTCCCTTCAGTAATCTTTATCAGCCAGCAAGTACTGCCTGATGACCTCACTCATCCTGTCAGCTTTTGTATGGTCTTCCCTTCAGTAATCTTAACATTTCCATTAGCCTGCAAGTACTACCTGATGACCTCATTCATTGTGTTTGTCTGTATGGTCTCAGTACTCAGACATTTCATCAGCAAGCAAGTACTGCCTTATGATGTCTCACTGCTTCCCATCTTCATGGGAAGCCAAGTAATCTTAACAAACTCTCTCAGCCATATTCCACACATTGTTTGCAATTGTCAATTCCTTGTGCTGCAAACCATCCATTAGTGCAACCATGATAAGTTGGGCATCACGTGTACAAGTACACTATTCAAATTAAAAAAGAAAAAGAAAAAGGAAACCAAAGTCTTGGCAAAGCGCTTGTGCTTGCCACATAAAGGGTTGCAAGTAGAACTGCAGGGAACGTTGGAATTTTGAAGGGGAAAAATGACTTTCTCAATAAATGTACTCACTCTATGTTTCAGCTAGATGCCCTAGCAATAAATAATTCCTGATGAAAGAAAGTCATTATAATAAAGTAGTCCCTTAACAAAAAAAACATAGGTGCTTTAGAGAGACCAGCTAACAACCAACATTTAGGTATATGTGTATATATATGTAGATCTGTATGTATATTTATGCATGTAGGTGTGTATGTAGGTATGTATGTCTTTATATAAGTATGTGTATATTTATGCATGTAGGTGTGTATGTAGGTATGTATGTAAGTATTTATGTATGTAGGTGTGTATGTAGATATGTATGTATGTGTATATTTATGTATGTAGGTGTGTATGTCTTTATATAAGTATGTGTATATTTATGCATGTAGGTGTGTATGTAGGTATGTATGTCTTTATATAAGTATGTGTATATTTATGTATGTAGGCGTGTATGTAGATATGTATGTATGTGTATATTTATGTATGTAGGTGTGTATGTAGATATGTATGTCTTTATATAAGTGTGTGTATATTTATGTATGTAGGTGTGTATGTGAGTATCTTATGCATGGCCAAATCACTGGGCCTACTTGCCTTAAGAACTGCATGGAGATCAGCTCCAACACAAGGATGATTATAGGCTAGACCTCCAAGCTCACTGTAGACCACCATCACCAAAAGTTGTTGTTGCAATCATCAACCATTTTATCAGCCATTTTTTTTGTTAAGGCTGGCTAACAGCAGATTGATCTAGGGCAACAATTCTAAAGCATGCATGGTGAACTCTATAATTCAAGCTGTTTCTTAGGCAAGGAGACATCCAACCTTATCCTCTTTGAACACCACAGTTGCTGACATTACAAGGTTTACAGCGCGAAGCATTGCTATTGAGAGCTTCATCAATAACAAGGAAGTGAGTAGCCACATATACTTGCAGGAGATGACTTAGATGGAAGAACTCCAACACAACCTTAATTGCTTGCCATGCTAGAATTAGTCAATCAAAGCAGTAATAATAATAATAATAATAATAATAATAATAATAATAATAATAATAATAATAATAATAATAATAATAATAATAATAATAATAATAATAATAATAATAATAAAAATAATAATGATAAATGAACAGTTATTTTAGTGTTGCTAGACAAACTGAGTCGACAAGGAAACTCTATTTGCTTCCTTGCAGCTATTTGACAAGTATATTAGCTATGGCCTTCTTCTAGTGCTTTAATGTTTGAGTATAAGGTTTGAGGTTGGAGAAGATCTGTATTTTTGTTTGTTGAAAAGAAAACTAAGGGAAAGAAAGGGAGGATAAAGAAGATTCCCAAAACTCTTGCTTTTACTTCACATAACTAACTGACCCTGAATAGCAGAACCGACCTTCCAGGGGCCCAGAATTTGATCAATGTTCCAGGCAATGCCGGGTACCTCCCTCTGCTAGCGTGCATATCTATGTGGTAATCGTAATCTTGGCACAATTTTGAAAGAAACTATGTTATCATTACATCATTGAACACAATTGTAGTTTATAATGCTGACTCTAGCTAATGCAGATTGTACTGATATTGACTCTAGCTAATGCAGTTAGTACTGATATTGACTCTAGCCAATGCAGTTTGTACTGACATTGACTCCAGCCAATGCATCTTGTTCTGATACTGACTCTAGCTAATCAGCTTGTACTACACTCTAGCTAATGCAGCTTGTACTGACATTGACTCCAGCCAATGCATCATGTGATACTAACTCTAGCTAATGTAGATTGTATTGATATTGACTCTAGCTAATCAGCTTGTACTAATACTGACTCGAGATAATTCAGCTTGTACTATATAATACTGACTCTAGCTAATCATCTTGTACTAATACGGACTCTAGCTTGTACTGATGTTGACTCCAGCCTATGCAGCTTGTACTGACATTGACTCCAGCCAATACAGCTTGTACTGATACTGACTCTAACGAATCTGCTTGTATTGACACTGACTCGAGCTAATGCAGCTTTGATAGACACTGACTCTAGCTGATGCAGTTTGTACTGTCACTGAGTTGAGCTAAAGTATCTTGACTGATATTTAATTTTGGTGTGAAGAGCAAATTGAAGTTGTTATTGGGAAAGTCGTATTCTACTGAGAGTTAGTGAGAACTTTGAATGATGCTGACTTTAGCTAATGCATCTTGACCTGACACTGACTCTAGACACTAACTCTAACTAATGCAGCTAGTACTGGCACTGACTCTAGCTCAAAGATGATTGAAATGTGGATGGCAAAAATTAAATCAATTCTTCAATTTGAGGTTTAAAGGTACACACCTGCAGGCAGCAGGCTTATATTGTGTTGACCAAGTGCATACTCCCAACCATCCCGTTTATACCGGGTACCCTCAGAAGTATTATTATATTATTTTCCTGGTATTCTGGATAAAGCTGTGAAACTCTCAGCTTTTTTTAAAGTAGAGTCAAACTCTATAGCGTGCACCAAGTTCTAAAAAAAGGTATCTTTCAGTGCCAGTGTAGCTTCAACCAGCTACATTAGACCTCCTGGCATTCCAATTAAATGTTGCCACATAGATAGCAAGTGCACAGTCTGAGTACCACACGAAGCCTAGCAGCAATGGTGAAGTCTGCATATTCTGTAAGGCATGCCACATGTATTTTTCAGATGTATAGTCTGGCAAAGAGTGTACCACTTGTAGCCTTTGTAATACTAGTACTTCTAGTGTTGATGGTCTGAGTGACTCTAGTAGCTGATCATTGTTATATCATCAGCTACAATAGTCACTCAATATATCATTATCAAGCAAAACAACATAAAAAAGTTTCATCCAGCAAACTAAGGAGGGGCAGGCAGGTATGCAAGTGTATTGCATAATGCAGACCAAAAATGCACAAAGCTATAAAGAGCCTATACTTCAGCTATTATTCTCCACAAACACTCTCAGTGAGTCAAGTCCTTGGCAAAGTAGTCAACTGTCAGGCTAAAAACACACACACACACACACAAATATTCAGGGAGTGTTTCCAGCTCGGGATGGAGCCATAGTGTGCTACTGGTGCATCAGTTTGGGTTGGAGTTGAAAGTAGAGGTATGGCTAAAATTAGGCATGAGACTGGAAGTAGAGGGTCACTCTATTCCTTCTGTGGTAATTTCTTTTCAAAGAAGTCTTAATCCATGAAGTGAAGAATATGGCTATACCTAAACTGCCATGACAGTTGATGAGGTTATTTCTGGAGTGGTATTTCAGAAGCTGCAGTGCAACAGAAATATTCCTCTCCCCCTCCTCCCCACACACACACCCTAGTCATTACAGAATAAACTCAAAATAGTGCAAAGTTCACAAACCCTGGGCTAGGATGAGGGTCATAGGCACCCAGCAACATAGCTAGAGTAGGATGATCACCATGGGAACCCACCAGCAGCAGCCACTTCAAGGCTAGGGCAAAAAATGATCTTGGTGGACCAGCTACCCCCGTTCCCCCGTTCTGGATAATTGTTTTAGTGATGTTGTCTCATGTGCATGGCAGCTATGGATGCCCACAGCATTCCAGAATAATACTGCATCTAGTTTGGTATAACCACACCTCCTGCAATTGCACGGGGTGGAGACATATTGCTGCGCTATGTTCTAGTGTCGGGTTCAATTCTATTCAGCATATCAGCACCTGACCTCAATGTGTTCGTTGTAGATTACTTTTTAAGTTTCAGTTTGTTTTCTGCCATGTGAGTGAAATTTTCTATTTTGAAATGAATATTTATCATGTTTATTATCTTATTATCATGTGAGTGGAAGGAGGTGTGTTAATAAATCTCGCCTTGGGTTACAATATGTTTCACTGTGTATGATGAAAGTTGACAGTCATGGTTTCCTTTTCTTCTAGGTTGTGACTCTGTCATCTGTCAAGACGACCGCAACAGAACTAAACACGAGGTGCGATGATGTGGGGCAGTGATAATAACACTAGCATAGAGTGCTGCTTACATAAGAACATACTCGAAATATGGGCACACCACACATTTACCTGTCATCTTCCCCCAACCCCCCCCAAACTGTTGTAGATTCATCTATTCTGGTCCAGGAATGGATGAACCTTCTTTGTTGTGCAATGTGTTGCAATCTCACAAAGGGGAAAGGATATGTGGCTTACTCCTGGCCTTTCAATAGCTCATCCCACCAACACCTTGTGTTATTAGGTGTCATGTGAGCACGGCTCCAGTGAAAGTCGAAAGCTTGAGCCAGCTTTCTTCCTTGTTCTATTCCTAAGGCTATAATAGCATCTCTAGCCATCTTATTCTATTGCCAAGGCTATAGCAGCTATAATGGATTCTATTTCATTTTCTAAGGCTATAACAGCTTCTCTACCATCTTATTCTGTTCCTAAAGCTATAACAGCCTCTCTAGGCATCTTATTCTGTTTTTAAGGCTACAACATTCCTCTAGTCATCTTATTCTGCTTCTAAGGGTATAACAGCCTTTCTAGGCCTTTCATTCTGTTCCTAAACTGGGTGGACCATAAACAGTTCAGGCACAACCCCCCAGCCAAAAATCTAGTATATAAAACCCTGACCAAGCTGATATGAGCATGTGTGTGTGTGTGCAAAGGGGGGACATGACCATAAACTAGTAGGCACTTAATTTTTTTGGTGGTTACCACTTTGTAGCTCCATAGATTCTGCACACTCATGGTATGGAATTATTTGGCAAAAAGATAGGTCTTTCTGTGTTGATACTAAAACATATTTTCCATAGGTATAACTATACCCAAGTTACTGGAGTTAAAGTGGCTGAGTGCCTGATTTTGCAACACCAGATTGCCAAGTGCTAGACAGATCAAATTAGCACCAGTGGGTAGAGGAAGCCCTACTGCATAACATGTTTTTCCCATTAGGCGCCTAAAACTTGTGGTCAAGCAACCGGTTGGAAAATGAATCCCATTAAAATTCCTCAACATTTATTTTCCAACCACGCGCTATCATTTACTCAAGCTTTACCCCACTTTGATGGCAAATGTTCAAGTCCCATGACTTCTTCATTCAGGAGAGGTTTAGAAGTTTCGAACTTGTTTATTAGTCGGGTAGACGTCTTGTCAATTTGATAACCCCCAAATCTCAACTCTTTTGCTTGCCTCTGACCCTGTACCTACACACACTCTAACGTTTGTATGTTCTTTTTTAAAGCACGCAGAGAGAGAGCTTTTGATACTGAAATCACCTGCATGGGAAACACAGTGTCAAAGGTGTGGGGTCTTGGGCACTATCTGTTATTTTGACCCTCTACGTCACTGCAAACAAAATATGTAGCACTTGAAGTCGTCAGCACCGTCACGATAACCAGAATCATTTATCCATCATCACCATCACGATAGCCAGAATTATTTATCCATCAGCAACATCACAATAGCTGAGAATCATTTAACTGTTTAAATCAAGCAAGCTGAAAAATGCCCTCTAATTATAGGAAATTTTGGCCCAGCCTACTTCTGGTATATATATGGTCGTGTTCATGCTGATTCAGCACAAGCCAAACAGCTACAAGCTACATGTCCATCAAGTCAAGTCATCGTAACCCTCTCTCATACACCACATGGCCTCAGGCACCCAGCCAACTGGACAGCCTTATGTAATGCATGGAGTTAGGTGAACACACTATGTAATGCAGGGGGTTATGTGAACACACTATGTAATCCAGGGGGTTATGTGAACACACTGTGTAATGCTGCAGGTTATGTGAACACACTATGTAAAGCAGGGGGTTATGTGAACACTGTGATGCAGGGGTTATGTGAACACACTATGTAATGCAGGGGGATATGTGAACACACTATAATGGAGGGGGTTATGTTAACACACTATTGTTACCCACAAAAAAAGTGTTTACCATTTACAAGGATATATTCAAGTGGTTAAATATTAGCTAAGATTTGACATGGGGGTGGGGTCTGTGGATTTGAGTCATACCAAGATGTGTTAGTGTGTTGCTCAGACCACATTAATAGATTATAACAATGATGACTGTGTGGTATTTCCCACTGTGGGGTACAGTAATGACCTGATTAAGACTGGGTAAATATTATAATATCGTGGTAAATGTTAGCTCATTGTTCCCCCAGGAAGCTGCTCTATATGTCCGGGAAGGAGAAGACGACTCCAAGTTCTTCCACCACCCCCGAAGCAAGTGGTCCAGGAGAGCCTACGAGATCCTGCACCATCCGGTTTATTGCACACTGCACCTGCTGGTGTGTGTGCTGTTGCTGCTGCTTGCTTTCGCTGAAACTCCTAATGTTGGGGAGAGCAGACTCTTACATGAGTCTGACAAGAAAGTGCTCGTTTCTGTGAGTTGGATGAGAAGGTGGCACTATATATCCATGACTAAGACTAGCTCAGGGTTAAGCTGATATGTAGCCCTAGATATAGTCCTAGAGCTAGGGCTATGGAGCTAGTCCTAGGTTTAGACCAGAGCTATGAAGCTAGTCCTAGATTTATCCCTAGAGTTAGGGCTATGGAACTAGGGCTGTTGGGCTGCTTCAGTTGTCCAAAAGAGTTCTCTTGGTGGGTTTGAAATTTTTTGGAACTGAGCACTCTCCATAAAAAAAAAATGGTCTGGCACCAAGAATGCCGTCTAGAACATTTTTGTTCCAAATCTAACCCTTGCCTTGCCCTGGCCTACCTTATCCATGAGGTGGCTGTGCTAGTGGGTGCCTAGGCCCTATCCAAGTAAAAAAATCTTGAAGATCTTACCAAGAAAATGTGCGATCTTGCACAAGATCTTCTTCCAAGATCACACAAGAAAATTGTAAATGTGATCATGCAATAACTTGGCTTGTGATCATTCTAGGAACTTGCACTGAAATCTACTAATATTATCTGAATTTGTGAGGGAAATATTCATTCTTTGTGTACCATGAGATTTAGTTGTCCAGCTGATGGTTGCAAAATTTGCAGGTAGGAAATTGACGATGAATAGATGGTATATTTCACGATCTTGGTAGATGAAATGCTACCTAATCCACAGTCGTATCTAATTATAATTTAGGGATTTAATATTAATATTATTGTTGATTTGTCCTTTAATTCACCCAATTTCAATGATGGCAGTTAATAAATAAAAAATGTGTAAAATTTCATACACATGGTGTCTAAAATTATCCATTAAACATCGTTCCTCTCCCTGCATCTGCCCCACTATCTGCTCCTGTCGCTGCATTTCCTGGCCCAATGTTGCAATGAAAGATGCATGTTATAATTATGTGGCTCCTCTCTCACACACAATCTAGAATAAGACGATAGAACATCAATGAAGGCTAAGCATGGTTTGTATGTTAACCGGACATGGTAAGAATAGTGGTCTAGAACTTTTTTAATAGACATGCCCTGTCTTTTTTCGAGAAGAGGACATACATGACCCCATTCCATAGGCCCACATATCTCTGCTGGTATAATTAGTAGGTTGATGCCATTTACCTTATGATAATCAAATACATCATTGGATGAAATGACTAACTTCTGGTCCTCCTCCTCTTCCTCCCTCCTTGATACTACCTTTGGATTTTCCTTGTCTTTCTTTGAGAAGAGTGGAATTCCTACAGGACTCTCCTTCAGTTTGGTTTGGTTTGGAGCATAGTTTGGGTAAGCTCATCTATAGATGAGCTGTTGTCATCCAATTTTGGCTGAAACTGCATGAAATAGAAGCATGAGGACCTGGTAATGGCATTATAATGATCATATCGATATATATCTAACAAACTTCCAAGAATAAGCATGTTCAACTTCATGCTGATCAACATACCATATCCTTTGCTTACTAGGTAAAGTCCATTCCTTTTTTGCTTCCTGAACCATTCATCCTTGTCTGATGACCACTGATATACCCATGTGAAAATATATAGAATATTATATAAGGAACTTACCTTGGTGTTCTGACTTCACTTCCACTACACTGGGTGTAATTTTTTCTCCTCTTTTCAAAATCCATCAATGGTAATCCATCAATGGTCACTTCGTTTTTGTCAAGTCGCCTTGACTGAGGTACTCGCTATCTTCTTTTAAGAGCAAATCAATCCGTGTATATGAGTCGTTCCACACTGGTTGCATTTTACAATACCTCTTTATGTGCAATTTAGGTTTAGAGGCTTTCAAGTGTCACCACTAAGTAGACGATAACATGAATGGTTCATGTGGTTGATAGTCATGCGCACAGGAAAGGATTGTTAGCTAGGTGGCACGGACATTAGGTAAATCCACAAGTGAAGGATTGTGAGCTCAGTGGCATAGACATTGGGTAAAGCCAGCAGTGTCGGATTGTGAGTTAGGTGGCAGAGACAGGTAAAGCCAGCAGTGAAGGATTGTGAGCTAGGTGGCATAGACATTAGGTAAAGCCAGCAGTGTAGGGTTGATGAGTTAGGTGGCATAGATATTAGATAGCCAGCAGTGAAGGATTGTGAGCTAGGTGGCATAGATATTAAGTGAAGTCAGCAGTGAAGGATTGTGTGCTAGGTGGCTTAGACATTAGGTGAAGTTAGCTGTGAAGGATTGTGAGCTAGGTTGCAGTGACATTATGTCAAGCCAGCTGGGAAGGATTGTAAGCTAGGTGGCACACATTAGGTGAAGCCAGCAGTGAACGATTATGAGCTGGGTGGCATAGATATTGGGTAAATCCAGCAGTGTAGGATTGTGATCTAGGTGGCAAAGACATTAGATAAAGCCAGCAGTGTAGGATTGTGAGCTAGGTGGCATAGATATTAGGTGAAGTCAGCTGTGAGCTAGGTGGCATAAACATTAGATAACACAAGCAGTGAAGCATTATGAGCTAGGTGACATAGACATTCAGAAGTGAAGGATTGTGAGCTGGGTGTCACACACATTAGGTGAAACCAACAGAGAAGTATTGTGAGCTAGGTGGCATTAGATAAAGCCAGCAGTGAAGGATTGTGAGCTAGGTAGCATAGACATTAGGTAAAGCCAGCATTGTAGTAGGTCTTTAATATAGATACTAGCAGCTGTTTTGGCATTCTTTTAACCTTATTTATTGCATATGCAAATACTACTTACTATCCGAGCTTCCTGCAGCTATTATTTTAATCCTTGGCCTCCTCCACACAACTTTCTTTTTATGGTCAATGACTGTTTGATTGTCCACAGGAAACCTCTCTTTGCTTGCAGCACAATGACTATATGGAACAGAGTACCTGGTGTAAAATTCCTGTAATAAACGCACATCAATCAGTCCATCATGTCTTCATCATAAATATGATGAAGACAACTTTCAAATTGACAGCCCGTGTATGAGAATGTCAGCGTTCTTGCCCACTTTCATTCACTGCAATAGTGAAAGTACTCCAACTTTGAGGTGGATAAGGAGTAGGACCACTGCTTTGTATCATTAAGACTTCTGCCCTGCTAATCTGAACAGTGGAATGGAGATTTGCAATTAACATATTAATATATGTAAGCTTGCCAGTTTCAAGTGAATAAGTTTATACACAAAAGTACCAACCCAAACAGCTGTTTGTGTTGTGTGTACAAGTTTTGTGGTGTGTACAAGTAAATTAAACATTTGTATGGGAGAACTGGCTCACCACCCTTACTCAGAAGAAGTAGCTGTTTAAATTTACTGTAGTTAGATGTACACATGCAGTGCTATATACTACAGTACAAATTATACAGTTTGAGTAATCCAACAAATTCACCAATCCAAGCACTCCTAGGTACATGCCTAATTCTGATTAGCAAGGTTGCACTGTGTCACAAAACCAGCAGAGACATGACTGGTTTTGAGTAGTACACACCAGCCTCTGTAGAATTAGTTGATTGAGTATGAATTTGATTAGCAAACCCATCATGTAAGAGGCCTGGCAGCTCCCAATAAAAGGAGTTGAGCAGTGCTCCTGAGTGCAATATTGTTTGTCAGATAAGTTACCTTACAAACAAAGTTAATAGTACAGGCAGATAAGTTACCTTATAAACAAAGTTAATAGTACAGGCATAGCTGGACAGAATAACTACATAGTGGCAGCATTATACTCATCAGGATAAGTTACAGGGTTGCACAGGTAGCCCTGTGACATCTGGTGGCAGTGGTGGACCTCTGCTAAGGAAGAAAAGTTCTTTGTACAACAACCTCAGAGGGGATACTCAGCATGAGGGAGGTCAGACTGAAACATATGGAACTCTCTAGAGAGCTCGGAGACACCAGCACAGCAGATAACAGCTGGTATGGAATTATCACAACTTGGACTGGAGCCACAAATGGAAACTTGAGGATTTGGTTCATGCAGGCCTCCATGCAACAGCAATGGGCAGCAAATGAGAGGAGCCGCAAAGAACAATAGATGACCACACTGAGGCTGTATCACCACTACCAGATTCCGCCAGCTGGAAAAGAGAGGATGTGGAAGCTTACTTTTCAGCTTTTGAAGCCCACATGGAATGTTATTCCCTAACAGACCACAGTGGAACCCTCACTTGCTACTGGTTCTAATACCAGATGCAACACATGTCTACGTGACCTTGGATTCAGACAACAGACAGGACTATGATATCCTTAAGACAGTCCTGTTTTCTCACTACAGGATAATGCAAGAAACTTGCAGACACCTCAACCTTACCTTGAAGTGGAGTGAAGGCTGTACCACAGCAAAAGAAGTAGCTGAGTTAGTGTCCACTTAGGTATTGTTGAAGTAAATGCCCAGACAGATGGCCACTTATGTGAGAGACAGAAAGTGCAAGACCTTGGAGGAAGCAGCTGGTTTGGCAGATGACTTTTTGGCAAACCGTGGATGGACGTGTGAGGTTACTACCAAGATAGATCGGAGTACCAACCAAAGAAAGCAGTACAGAAAGAACGACAGACCTCATCATTCAGGAGAACAGACGTCAAGTCCAAAGCAAATCAATGGAAAGAAGACATCACCACCACAGGATGCACAAGGACTTGGACAGAAGGCAGGCCAGAGCTGGAAGAGTCTGTCCCAATTCGATAGCAGAACCGACACAGATGATTCAAATGTAATCAATATGGTCATTTTGCAGCTGAGTGCCATGGAGAAAAGAAGGAGATCACCAACCTAGTCAACATGACAGATCTACTGACACCTAGATAGGAGGTTGACTTAGTAACCACAGAGGTGAACCGGACACTAGTTGCAGGACTGTGGATAGAGTGTTACTCGACACCAGAGCAGAGAGGACCTTGGTTGACAGCAAATTGATTCAGGATGCCGACTGGATGGGAGAAGTGATTCTTATTAGAGCATTAATCAGAAAATTATCAGCATTGCCATTGGCAAAGGTCAGAATAGAAGTGGGGACTGAACACAAACTAAGAAATGGGAAAATGTCTACTCTATGATGAGATCGTAAATGTAGTCCAGACCTGTTCTCAAGCAAACAAGACAGAGCATACTTCGCTTCCAGACAGTTTCAAGGAAATCAACTCCAGAGACACTGATACAGAGTCAGACAAAGAAGAGTATGATGAAAGAGACGACCAGCCATCGGAAGACCAAGCCAGTGAAAATCAGATAACCTCCACACAGATGAAGAACACAGATGAAGAACAGTCAGATGCAGAATAGTCAGAAGAAAAAGACAACCATTCCAGCAGTAGCAGAGCCAGTCGTCGGAAGGTTAGAGCTCTTTTCATGATCAACAAAGAAAGACACCCACTGGACCACAACGGAAAGCAATTCCAAAAAGAGCAGAAACACGACGAGTAGTTAAAACAGTAGGAGGGCACTGAGTTTCTGGAGACGGTTAAATGACAGACTAGGCAAGAAATGCTACAATTGTGTGTACCGAGAAAACATCAGATGTTGGTGCTATCCCTGGCACATAGGCCTGGCCACCTGGGACAAGACCGGACCACTCAGAGGATTCTAGCTATGGCCCACAGTTCATACAGATGTAAAGAAGCTGTGCCTTTGATGCACAGAAGTCAACCCACCAGTCCAAGAAGAGAGCCCTTCTCCGAACCCTCCCAGTCATCGAAACCCCATTCTCGAGGATAGAAATAGACCTAGTTGGACCCCTTCCTAGAACTGAAGCTGGACCCAGATACATCCTTGTAGTAATTTATTACGCGACTAGATGGCCAGAAACTTTTCCGCTACAGAAGACAGGCAGCCAGAAGATGAACTGATGGTATTCTTTACCTGATTTTGAGTATCTGGTGAGATCCTCACGACTGTGGAACAAGATCAGAGCAAACCGAAACCAGCCACGATGAGATTGCTGGACCCAAACAGGAAACAGGGAGGGAAATACCACCTAACCGCCTTCGACCAGACTCTCGGATCTAGATGCTATCATTGCCTAGAGTATGGCCACTGTCATCAAATGCCCAAAGAAGTAGGCATGACCCCCAATGCATTACCTCTTATCCATCAGGCTAGTCTGACAGGGAAAAGATAGTTAGCCACTTTTGACTGCCTCTACATAGGCCATTTAGTCAGCAGGGGCTGTGTCAGACCAGACGTGGCCAAGACAGATACAGTACGGAACTTTGCCATCCCCCAGAGGAAGAAAGATGTCCGCTCCTTTTTGGGCATGGTGGGATACTACGAGAGATCCATAGCAGCCCCACTATCGGACCTTACTAAGAAGGATCTGCTGGACCGGGTCCACTGGGAGAACATCCACCAGACAGCCTTTAGGTCACTAAAGGCCGCCCTCATGTCCAGCCCAATCCTGAAGCAACCCGAATTTCCCAGACTCTTCATCATCCAGACCGATGCCTCCGATGTAGGCATCGGCGAGTACTCAGCCAGGTAGACAGCACACTGGGTGACAAGCCGGTAGCTCACTACCACTGGAAGTTGAAACCGAGGGAGAGAAATATGAGGCCACAAAAAGGGAGTGCTTGGCAGTGGTGGAGGGAGTCCGACACTTCAGTGCTACATCACCAGAGTGCAGTTCACCATCATGACGGACCACCGCTGCCTCCACTACCTAAAAGATACCAGAGGTCAACTATTCTCCTGGGCTCTCCTCTGACCCTTCCATTATGAGATACAGCACCATCCGGGTCATCACCACTCACACGCAGATGGAATGTCTCGGCAGGCTTGGGAAGAGGAGACACTCCCCACTTCACGGCAGGTGGAGAGAGGAGGAATGTCGTGGATACCTGAACCGAAGGAACCCAACCCCTCCTCCGACATCAAACCTACAAGACCAAACCCACAAGAACATATAAGTTCATAACTGAGAACTGGCATAGAGACCAATAATATGTAATTAGGATAGATAAAGCATAGACAGAGAACTGCATATTGCGAGAGAGAGGAGGAATATATAGTATAGTGTGGCCTGGGTTCACGGCTGGCAGCCTACTTAAAGGCTGGCAGCCTACTTAAAGGAGCCAGCTTGTGGAAGAATGCCTCTTGTAAGTTAGCAGTGAAGACTCATTGGTTCCTATTATCTGTACTGGGTTGGCTATCTCCAGCGGTATAACGAGCTAGTTATCCGTAACAACGACAGAGAGGTGGGCAACATTTCAACAGCTCAAGATTAGTCTCACCGAGGATTCAGTACTAGTCAGCCCAGATGAAGAGAAACCATTTCTACTCTACACAGATGCCTCTGGAATAGGCATAGGTACTGTTCTGTCAAGAGGGAGCTGATGGAACTGACCGACCTGTTGCCTACTAGCTATAGCCAGCTAAGACGGGATACACAGTCACGAAACAAGAGTGTTTAGCAATAGTGGAGGCATTGAAGCACTTTTGAGTCTAACTCAGTGGAGTAGCTTTTACCATTATCACTGATTATAGCAGTCTAAAGTACCTACAAGGATGAAGGACGTCTAGCCAGATGGTCATTGGCCTTGCAACCATACATTTATGAGGTACTGCATCGGCCTGGACCACAGAACAGCAATACAGATGGGATGTCTCGACAATCCTGGCCATCAAACAAGCCACACCAGCAGTTATCATCTAGAACAAGGGAGGGATATCACAGGGCCACCTGATACATGACTGGTTTTGAACCATACAAGTAGTTAAAATTTCACACATACCATCCTGTAGAATGTAATTAATTAGTATTGATTCATATGAATTTAAGTAGCAAACCCATTATGTAAGATGCCTGGCAGCTCCCAATAAAAGGAGTTGTGCAGTTTGGAGTTCATTGCCAGCAATAGTGTTTGTCAGTTGTCCTTGTTAATGATAAGTTATCTTACAACAAAGTTATCAGTACAAGCTGGACAACTAAATGCTGGCATCATTACTAATCAACACAGTATAAGTTATAGGGTTGCACTGGCAGCCTCTGTGACATTCTGTGTAATTTTAACGATCAAGAGATTTTTTCCAACATTTAGGTGAGATGCTTAGCCTTCGTTCTGATGAACACACGGTCATGTTAGGAGTCTTGCATTAAACTTAGACATAATTACACAATCGTGAAGGTGGCTAGAGATCTTGCGAAATGTCAAGAACCATCAAGAGTCATTATTACAGTACCAATGATCACATTTTCACCACCATTAATATTTTCATATAATGAAATGCTCGTGAGAATTAAAGGAACCTAAGAGCTTGTCAAGACAAGATGAACATGGAAAGATGCAGTGATGATCTGGATGATCTTGATAAATCCATGAAATGAATGTAGATGGAGATAAAAGATGCAGTGGTGATCTTGCTAAATCTTGCAAGGCCCAACAGTTTAACATATTTTAACTTGCAAAATCTTATGAATACTTGCAGCAAGATCATGTAAGGTTGTAGGCAAGATTCTTTACTTGGGTGGGAACTTGGTGGTGAGTGCCTAGGCCTTGCTGTGATGGGAACCAGCACCTATGTAACCTTGTACCCCATACACTCCCAATCAAATATATAGTCCTCAGAGCACCTTTAGTCAAGACTAGTCCTAGGCTTTTTAGTGTCTACATCTCTACTTACAGTTTTGTTAGCAAAGAGACCACATGGATAAGAACCAGATTTGATCTCTACCCGCTCTACTCACTTCCCCATCCTCCCCTCTTTCCCCTTCCTCACCGTGCCCTTTCTTCCCACCTTCACCGTTTTCTCTCTTTCCCCTTCCCCATGCTCTCCTCTTCCCTTTCACTATCCCCTCTCCTTCCCCTTCTCCATCTCCCTCTTTCCCCTTCCCCATGCTCCCCTCTCATTGTTACCTTTCACCGTCCCCTCTCTTTCCCCTTCTCCATCTCCCTCTTTCCCCTTCCCCATGTCCCCTCTCATTGTTACCTTTCACCGTCCCCTCTCTTTCCCCTTCTCCATCTCCCTCTTTCCCCTTCTCCATCTCCCTCTTTCCCCTTCCCCATGTCCTCTCTCATCACCGTCCCCTCTCTTTCCCTTTCTCCATCTCCCTATTTCCCTTTCCTAATCATCTATTCTCATTTTACCCTCCCACTTCTTCTGCTTCCCCCTCTCCTTCCTCCTCTTGCTCATTATTGAGCAGTTTTGTAAAGGTCATGTCAAGATCATACCTTCATTTCCCCCCATCTACTGTTCTTTCACAGGTTCACGGTTCATTGGAAATACTCCTTCTCCATTTGCTGACACTAGACTTCGTCTTGCGGTGGGTGTGGCTCCGTACCAAATACTTTGTCACTCATAGGACAATTGTTCTTGTAAGCCACTCCCATTTTCCATCCGCACTCACATGCTTGATGGTCCAATCATTTTGTGGGTTGACTCCATGAAAGGCGAACACCCTCTCATGACTTGCTGTAATTCAATATACCAGCAAGTGGCTATATTGTAAGGGATATCAACGTATTAAGTAAATGCCTACCAAATAGGTGAAAGTAAAAATATATGCATCACCTAAAGGCCTGCAGCCACAGCTATGTACCACTTGAGCATTACAACTCTCTGCAGGGGAGGCCAGTTGGTAAGGCCCAATAGCACATCCTGGTTAGTCCAAAATTCTACCCAATGCCAGGCACTGTTCTGATATTACAGCATAAACCATACTCAATGACCATTTTAAATAATGCACCCTAAATGTGCAAGTGCTGGAGCATACAAGGCACTCAACCAAGTTTTATAGTCGTACACTACTGGCATCATTCAGCAAGTGTCCATTCATGCTAGAACAAACAACACACCCGCTGATGTTTGAGCATGTCCATGAAGAACCTGCTTGGTTTTGTAAGAAGAGGGGTGGCTGTATTCGAGGCAGTTAATGTTTCCTGTTTCCATGGTTGTAATAAGTAGGGCGATGAGCAACTGACCAGGGTGTGGCTTCCACCATATGCCAATCCACAAATATTTTTTCCTTTTAATTATTCTAAATTCAAACCTGTGAATATTTAAATCTCTGTTACAGTTTGACCTTTCCTCTAGCCACCTTAAACACCTGTCATTCCGAGCCCTGTTGCCTTCACACTGAACCTGATTGGTTATTTCTCTCTGTTGACAGTTCATATTTTGCAGCGATGATCTCAGATGGCACCACATGTGTGTGAGCTACCACAAGTTTAAGTGGATTTTTCCCCTTCATTTTTGCTTCAGAGTGTCATTCTGGCTGTGATGTATGTGGAGGCAGTGACTGTGCTCATTCGGCAGGAGAACCACTTCCGCATCACTCGTCTCCTTAGACCCATTTTTATTATTGATACTAACTACATGGTTGGAGTGAGGAGGTGAGGAGGAGAGTATGTGGTGTGGGTGTGTGTGTGTGTGAGAGAGAGGGAAGGGAGGAGGTGGTGGAGGCGGTGTGGGATAAGAAAATCTTTAGTCTGTCACTAGAAGGAGTGAGAGTGTGTGAATGTATTGGATTAAGGTGTGATTAGTCTGACACTAACTATATGTGGGATAGAGAGTGTGTGTGATGGTGGAGGCGGAGTGAATATGGGGTTAGGGAGGTGTTTAGTTTTATACCAACTATATGTCTGTGTGAGGGGTTAGTGTGTAGTGTGGGATAAGGGGAGCTTGGCTACTAATCTTAGTGAGGGTTGTGGCTGGTGTGGGGATCAAGTGGACACGTTATCTTGCACATGTTACGTCTACTCCTCAATCATGTTTACTATCGCAGAGTTATTCGACAGATTTTTGAGATACTGAAGCCAATTCTGGATGTCCTTATCCTCATCTTCTTTTTCATTTCTTTGTTTGCCTTGTGTGGTGAGTTAATAAACCCGAGCCAGATTTGATGCTAACATGAATGCTTGTTCATTTGTAGGCTATTTGATATTTGCAGAAAAGGACCCAACCGTAAGTTCACTATAAACTCATATAGATATTGTGATTTGTAATGGGAGTGTACTGCAATAATTTTGTTCTATGAATGCAGTCATGTACAGTTTAGTCTGACACGAACTATACACGAGGGTGAGAGTGTGTGTGTAGAGGGAGGAAGTGTGTGTGGGTAGGGGGTGGGGGTGGGAATGTGTGTGGGGCTGAGGTTGGGGGTGGAAGAGGAAGGGAGTATGCTTTTCTATATAGTTTGGTATTGAATACTGGGAGAACTACTTGAGGTTTTTTCTGCTTTTCCTCTCAGCGGTAATCCATATCAGTACTGATAGGCCTCAACAATCCCATCACACATATTTTCTACATTCTCTTCTTCCGAATCATTCTTCTATACATGCCATGATGGTAAGTCAACCATGCTCCAAACTCAGAAGAAATGGCAGGAAGCAAATAGGCAAGGAAAATGGATTCCTTTACCAGATTTAGACCCATAAAAAAGCAAACTGGCAAGGAAATAACACTTACTAACCAGCTCTACGTGCAATAGAAATCTACCAAAATTCAAGTACACAAGACTTCATTCATAAAACGAAATGATAACGATACAATTACAATGACTCTCTCAAAACCGAAATTTATTCTTTCTCAATGTTTCGATCAGATGCTCTAGCTACAGCAGGATTAATGAATCCTAAGACTTGCGTGAGCTTCTTATAACCGCTAACAACATGCGATAGAAACCACATACTGGCACATGCATCCAGCACGTGGATCGGATATGGCAAAAATATGATACCTAACCTTTTCTATTAGCAATATTGGTGTGTGCGCAATATTGGTGTGTGCGATATGATTCCCCATTTTGGTTTGATCACTATTTTAAAATGGCAGACAAAATAACTAAGTTTGTACATCGACTAAAACTCACTTTGGCAGCTTCTTCTAATATATAATAATACTCCCTCTTCAAACATTAGCAATATAAGTACATATATATGTATTGTGATACTCCCTCTCCCTCACTGAGTTTGTAATGCATTTTCATAGTATTTCAGTTCAATCAGTCAAGGATTTCTCAGCCTCTTCATTACCATGACAAGTGCCAAGTGAGAGTGTGAAATTTCAGTGCTAATGAGTGTGTGAATATCGTGGTTGCTTCTCCACCACTTAGCAACCCTGATGTTATGATGGAATCGTATGCTCAACAAGATGCCACACCCCTCTTCTTTGTGGCGTATATTATCATCACATTTTACTTTGCTTCTAACGTGGTATAATTAATTGGATTCATGACTATATGGTATGTGTTTACTACTGTTATTATCTGCAGCTATTAGCTGTCGTCTACAGCTCCTTCAGTGAAGCTGACAAAAAAAAATTCAAGAAAATAATCTTGCACAAACGGTATATCTATTGTTGTTTTCACCACTAGACAATACATTTACGTTATGACTACATTTTGTAAAGGGATGCACTCCATCGGGCCTTCCACATCTTGAGCTGCGATCCACACGTGGAGAGTCAACACGTCCAATTCCATGATTTCTTGTTGTTCATGCAGCACTATCAGCCACGCATGTGTGAGTCAATGAACTTTAGTCTTCTGGCATGTATCTGCTGTTGAGCATGCTCGCATATACATACATACTGAATGGACATACATGTACATGCATTTGGTATGGATCTGCTCACTTATAGATGCATGCTGTGTGGATGTGCTCACATGTACATGTAGTGAATATGTCTTTATCATGTGTGTGTCTCCAGCTGAGTGGCAGGTGATGTGCATCTTCAAAGCATTGAACAAAAACCCACAGAGACAATACCAGGGGCTAAACTTGGATGATTTCTTACACTTCTACAATGTCATTGACTACAGATGGGAAGAGGTCAGTCAGAAGCTGGTCATTAGGACGAGGAGTGGAGGTAGTCCCTTACTTTGTACTGAAATAACTGTGCTTGTCACACTTAGGATGGTACGTGCAATGTTGGTAAATGGTTGGTTAACTAGTCCCACAAGCTACACGTCTCACAATGTAGCTTCCTTAACATAGAAAGGATCCTAATTAAGGGGTTGAGAATCCCAACCCCCTTTTCCCACACATTCTCTGATAATCTGCCATGGTACAAGGGAAAATCCCTTCTCTCTATCTCTTTAGCTTACTGGTGAGAGTGTGTGACATGTTGCAGTACTGTTGAGTGTGTGACATTTTGCAGCACTGGTGAGAGTATGCATGTTTTTAACCAGCCATACACACTCCACATTGCAGTTCGATGAGGTGGGAAGCAAAGTAGCGTGGTTTTATCATCTCCATTCTGGACTTCACCGGCCTATACGAGGTAGGTGAGTGGGCATTATTTGCATGCAGGTGCGAGGTAAGTGGATCTAATTAGGATGGGGGAATGGGAGTGAGAGGGAAGTTAAGGGAGGGTGGAGGGTGACAATGCAAGAACATGTAACTTTTTGATCTTTCTCTTTGCAGCCATAAGTATTATCGTCAATCACAGAGTATACAAGTTTATAATGGGTAAGCTACCTCTCTGTGGGTAATGTAACTTACACTGATGATTAGCAGTGTAACTTGGTATGATACTGCAGTGTAACTTGATGTGGCACTGGTAATGAGCAGTGTAATTTATGTAGCACTGTAATGAGTAGTGTAACTTGTTGTGACACTAATTATAGTTATACTTCAAGTAACTGATTATGAGCAGTGTAATTTGTTATGGCACTAATGATGAGCATTATAACTTGATGTGACACTGATGATTATGTACAACTTGATATGACACTGATGTTAGATAATTGATATCTCCAACAGGAATCATAGTCTTCATTAACCTTCTCTTTCTGATCATATACGCCAGCTACATTCACGGTACAGTAAAACATTCCACCATGTTTCAATGAATCACTCCTCGTTACTATTTATAGATAACTCTCAGAGATTCGACAAGTTTCAAAGCATCCTGCCTGTTACACTATCATTCATAACCAGTGAGTGAGTCAAGAGTAGCTGACCTTCAGATGGTTACTATTGGTGGTTGTCTCCTTGCAGTCTATGCCACTGACATTGTGGTGAATATCATTGGGCACGGACCATACAATTACTTCAGGAAGTTTTGGAACATGTGTGTTGCATGTCAAGCATCCTTACATTCCTGACATCGAAATCCTCACCACATGCACACACACACACATGTACACACTCACACATTCAAACATGTACATTCTCATACATGCATACACACACACACACACTAACTAACATAATATAATTTTGTTTATTCTTTGCACTTGATGTCCTCCAGAGCCGATGTGGCAGTAGTCCTCATTAGTTTTGTGTGTGCACTACTCACCTATCACTACCAAATCCTGGCCATCGTACAACCAGTCAAACTAGTCAGGTGAGCTCTTGAGTCAGGAGGTGATTGAGGACATGGTGTTGTAGTACACCCTATAGCAGATATTATGCTACTGTCTTTATAATCCATATACATGAACATCACAATATTCCTCTCTTTACACCACACACACACCACACACACACTTCACGCATACCATACCCACATACTACATTCACCCCTAATTATACAAACTCACACCACACACACTACACACTTACACTCTCCACCATACTATACTCACCACACATACATACTACTCATACGTATCACTCACACTACACACACTTGCTCATCACTACACTACACACTCACCTTACCCATGCACTCAAAGATTGGTACGCCTGAAGGGTCGCTACAGGGATCTAATGAACACCATGATTGACCTCGCTCCACGTGTACTCAATGTCTTTATCCTCATCCTCATCATCTATTACTCCTTCGCCATTGTGGGCATGGAGTTCTTCTCACACAAACTCCATCAGGGCTGCTGCAACACTAGTTTCTATGGAGTGGAGCAATATTACTCTGCCAGCGCGAACGTGAGCGACAATAATACCATCTCTTCAAATGTTTACTACCTTAATAACTTTGACAACATTCTTCGGAGCTATGGTGAGAAGTTCTTGTTGTTGTTGTTGCTATTGCTATGGACCTGGCAATTATTACTGCAGTGACACTGTTCATATTGATGGTGGTCAATAACTGGTACATCATAATGGTGAGCAGGGAAAGGACATTCGATTGAACTGAGAGTTTATTGAGAATGCATGTAGGAGGGGTTTGCTTCAGAAGTGGATGTTCAATTTCAATGGCTGACAAGGATCTACTTTATGACATTCTTTATCATCACTATGGTAGGCCATGAATGGTGTGACTTTATCTCTCTCACTCTCTTCCTCTGCTTCCTTCTCTCATTACCTGGAGTGGGTTGGTCCATCTTAACGCAAACTGATACCAGCAGATCAGATTTTGTGATGGCTACATTGAGCAAAAAGAGGCCTATACCCAATTGTAGCCACATCTCATGGAGATATTGCCCAGTTTTAAGTGAAAGACAATCTTGCCCAGTTTTGAGTTGGGGTCAATCTTGTTCAGCTTTGGGAATTTCACCTATCATAGTATGTATGCTTGTGGCATCATGAGGGGGGGGGGGTGTCTTGTCCAGCTGTGAGTGATTCTCTATGCAGCAGTATCTACATGGCCAGCATGAAGCACTGGGTTATGCTGCATGGTGTACATGGCTAGCACTGTGTTATGCTGCATGGTGTACATGACTAGCACTGTGTTATGCTGCGCATGGTGTATATGGCTAGCACTATGTTATGCAGGAGAGAGTACATGGCTAGCACTTTGTTATGTAGCAGGATGTACATATCTAGTATCACTTTGTCTAATGTAATGAACTGTCCAGGTAACTATTAATCACCTTGTACGTATTCCAGTAATGTGTTCCTTCAGTATTAAATCTCAAGTCAGAGGTAGTTTAAAAGTGGCATGGTGATAATTCCATGCTGTATTTGTAATGAGAATCAATGATAGCTACAATTTGTATTTCAGTCTCACCTTCCATGCCTCTTTCCTCCCCCTTCCTCCTCACATCTCTCTCGCTAGTGTTACAGACTATTTTCTTGCTCTTCATGTGTTCTGCCAACTTTGTAGTCAATTCCTTACTGAAATCACAGTTCAGTGTCTTGACTATCCTTTACCATTCTGCAGGTGGTACTTCAAGTGATCCTCTCCTTCATTGTGGAGGCATTTGTGTTAAAGATACAGGCCACAGAAAGAAGGAGGGTATGTGAAAAACATCCCATGAATACCGATTGCAACTGTCGACAAGGTATAATAACTAGGGTGTTTTATATCAACCAACAAAGTATAATAATAACTAGTGTCTTTTAGCATTAGTCCACAAAGTATAATAATAACTAGTGTGTTTTAGCATCAGCCAACAAAATATAATAATAACTAGGGTGTTTTAGCATCAACCAACAAAGTATAATAATAACTAGTGTGTTTTGACATCAGCCAACAATGTATAATAATAAGTAGGGTATTTTGACCTCAGCCAACAAATCATAATAATAACTAGGGTATTTTGACATCAGCCAACAAAGTACCAACAAAGTATAATAATAACTTGGGTGTCTTGACATCAGCCGCCAAAAGTATAATAATAACTAGGCATCAGACAAAGTAACTAGTGTGTTTTGTCATCAGCCAATAATAACTAGGGTGTTTTGGCACTGAATCCAATGATGCCTAAGCATTGGGTGAACAACTTACAGTGAACACATGTTACACGACAGGCAGCCATGCACAGTGTTGTTTTCTCACCTGCCTCCTTTCTTCACCTCAGATTCACAACTAGGCATAATGTTCTCTGATGGCTTTTTGAAGTTGTAATGTTTTTCTTTAGTCTGTTTGCATACAGGTATTACCTGTGTGGTACAAGGTAAGGATATAGAATACCGCTAAAAAATCTCAGATTACTGAAGGAACTGAAAGCTAGTAGTTCTTCAGAGCACATTTGGACTACGAGATTCATTGCTATTTGCTAGTGCTGTACATTATCTGGACTTCAACCAATGGCTATATCATGCATTGCTGACAACATGCGTCTCCAATATACTGTACCCGTCCTCCTACATCCCTATCTAAAAAAACGATGGAGCCATATGTAGCAAGTATCTCTCTTTGCATGTCACTAAGTTTGACTTCTAGTAACCTCACAAGTAATTATTATTATTATTATTTTACTACTTGGAATTACAGAGAATAAGAAAACAGTGATGATCACTCTAGTGGAGGAAGATCTTGCCAAGCTGAAGTATGAAATGACTTACTTGGATGAAAGTCAAAGGGATATCAAGTACTCACTCAACAAAACCTTGAAGAAATGGAAAAGAAAGCGTTTCAACATTGTAGTAAGCATGTGTATATATATATCTATACACACATACTGTGCAAATTTAGTAAATGCACAAGTGTATGTTTCTATGTTGTCATTGAGATGATCTATTTTTCAGCATAATAAGCGGGTAGAAGTTAACTTTGTTGGTCAAAGACCACATACAAAAGAGGACGTACACCTTCTCCATTACAAAGATGAGATTAAAGTAAGAGGAATGCTATATTGTCATAGAACACATAACACACTCTACATGTATCATAATTGTACAGGGGTGGATGGTATCGCATAAACTCAGTTTGGCTCCGAGGAAGAAGCCAAAGAGGAACATAAAAGTTCTCCTCCACAAAGCTTGCATGCATATCGTCGACTTCATCATCGACTGACTCTTTTTGAGGTGTCATCTACATTAAATATGTAACATGTAACAGTGTGTACATGTGGCCATGGGTCGGCTTTTAGTTCATTAACTATTCATTGTGTGACAATCATTTTTATATTAATTTTTTTATTACTGTTTTTTTAAATAAATGGACAGTATGTGGGAAATCTTAGGAGGGGGTTGGGGACGTATAATGCATCATCCTGATGATCCACAGACATCTCTGGCTGGTTGGCTTGTTTGAGCCTGCCATGCACTAACAACTTGACTTAACAAAGGAAATGGGGCTGTACCTATGTCGACAACAGCCAGTTAGATTGACTGAACTTTTGCCATTTAAAATCATACACAAATATTGGTGAACTTGATTTTAAATGGTTAAGGCTTTGTTGTGATCTATATATGGTACAATACAGTTGAATGGAGGACTACACCAAGTCCGAGCTTCAGGGACTCGAATATTAAACAATTGTGTATCTACACTGCACATATCAACATATGCCATAATCCCATGTCTAGTTGTTATTATTGTCTAATCACACCCCAAATAATCAGCACATGCCATAATCTCATGGGATTGTTGATTGCAGGGTCAGCTACACACAGCCTCTTTAAGGACTTGGGGTAACAGTTGCAAAGGAGAACTCCACCAACCAAACAGCAGTTATTTTGGTAGAGGATCTGCTATAGCCACTTTTGGATGCGTCTCCACCATCAAGAAATGGAACAAATCATGGACATGCATTTGAATATTTGTACTCGATTGTGTGCCGTAGTAGTTCCTGTGTATGTGCGAAGCCTGTGCCAACATAATCTTACTCCAGCCAGTTGACCCAAGTTGGCAACCCTGATTTCTCTATGCACATCATGACAAATGACACAAGGGAAATCTGTACATCTATAAAAATATGCAATGTTATATGCAAATGGAAAGCAGAAACTGATCCAAGAAGAATGATTTCGAGTTCCCTTCATATTTATCAACCAAAGCTCATATTGTGGCTAAAACTGAAATGGCCTAAGTGGTGACTTTGATCGATACTTGTGCTCAAACAAAACAAACTCCCAGCATGCTTGGAATGCTTCTGTCAGACACAAAAAACATTGAAAAAGTGTGGGCATACTTACATCTTGTTAAGGTCATGACTTGATAGACAACCTCTTCATTATTTAACCTTGATCTCGATATGGATGGGACATTGATGCAGTGTGCATATCAAGTAGTTTGGAGTTCTTTACAGGTTGTTTGATGAAATATTTTGAAAGCTCAGCCAAGGTTATCATATTAAGGCTTTTTCTCTTTGGTATATGCCGATTTTCTCAGATTCAGTCACAATATTTTGTGGGTCAGTAAAACTTTTGCTTCTGACCTTTCCCAATTGGCAAGACAAGGTTAACAATAATTGCTCTTAATACAGACAAAGCCTTCAGAATTCCATATACCACGCTTTGTAGTGATGACCTTGCAGTGCACATGCTAGAATGTGGACTCCCTACTGCAGACACTTGGATTAGGCAAGGATTGGTAGGTCCCATAAAAATTTTAACAACATTTTTTTTGTAGTGCAAGCCTGCAGCAACAACCTTAAGTGACAGCACTATATATATGCATTGAGAACTGAAACAGCACAGCTATATACAAGAATGGAAGAATATTCTGAGTACAGCAAGTTGAAATTTGTCAACTAATGCTCTTTCAAACAAGACCGGCCAGTTTTCACCACATAATCCACCAACAGCAAGTTCTTAGCAATGGTGATGCCTATAGAGGATACAATTTCAAACTCTAGAGCACCAATAGGCCAAAATAGTTACCATGAGTTAAGAAGAGTTCTCTCCACTCTGTAGTTGTTCCAAATCCCTTCATCATCCAGAAACATCGCCCCTACTATTCTACATACAAGTATATATACCACTATTGCCACTATTCAACGCAGAAAGTGAAAAAAATCTTGAAATTCTTGTAAAGGATCTTTTGTCTATCTATCCCCATGCACACAACTAGCATAGAGTCATAAAAACACTTGTATACTTGTCGCTCCTTCATTTTGCCTTTAGCCTTGGATTCCGTGACATGCTCCCTGGCTCAGTGGAGGTGGGAGTAGACAGACTGGAGGTAGGAGGGCACACTTTCCAGGCCAGTGGTGGGGTATTCCCAGTCCTGCCTGAGGATATCTAGTGGGCCTCTTGGTGTTCTGCCATAGAGGAGTTCAAGGAGAGTTGCCGGTAGACTCCTGTGGGACTTCTAGGCAAATAACAGTAATGGAAGGGCTTTGTCCCACTGCCCATTGAACTCCTCCATGAAGTTCCATAGCATACCTTGAGTGTTACATTGAACCTGTATCTGTCTCGGGATGGTAGGCTGAGGTCCGGATGCCCTTTATACCAAAGACACGGTAGAATTCTGTCATGAGGCTGCTGAGGAAGTTGGTCCAATCTGTCAAGATCCCACCTAGGTCCATCCTGGAGAAGACCCTGATCAGCATCTCTGCCACATCCTGACTGGTGGTGGTCCTCATGGGAATGGTCTCGGGAAACTGGGTGTCGTATATAGTCACAGTAGGTTAAGATGTATTTGTGGCCATCTGCCTTCATGGAAGGGTGTCCAATGAAGTCCATGGCTATGCGTGAGAAAAGGGTATAAATTATAGGTAAAGGTATGATGGGTACCTTCCTGATCTGACCAGAGGTAGTCTTCTGGTATACCTGGCACCTGCTACACAGCTCAGCCATATTTTCTCTCGTTCGTGGCCAGAAGAATCTGTTCATTACCCTGTCTATAGTCTTCGTCCTGTCAAGGTAATGAGCTGCCCTCAGAGCCTTCTCCCTGTATGCACTGGGTAGTACTAGCTCAACCACCATCTCAGCCAATCTGGCTGGTTTCCATAGGCGTTAGATGAGGTCGGTGTCCTTAAAGAACTTGGATGTGGGGTTGGCACACTGTTTCCTGATGGCCTCCAGTGAGGGGTCCTTCTATTGTAAACCTGCAAGCTGGAGCCGGAGCCCAGGGGGAGGGGTTGACGCAAAATAGTTGCATGTTTATGTCTCTCCTTCCTTCTTTCACTCCTACAGGACACCTGTCAGGTTATGCAGGGCGGGGATTTATCCACCAAGGTGGTTAGTTCCAGCTCCGAGGTTGGCTCTTCCATTAGTGCTGGAGGGCTGGGGGAAATCACAACAGTAGCAGAACCACTTGCCTGGTCATCAGACTCACCCTCTGATGTGACACTGCTGGCGCCATCATTTAAATCACTATCACCACTGTGTGACAATTGAGGTGGAGACACTCAACAAAAGAGGAGGAGGGCTCGCCAGACTCCTCTTCACTGTCAGAGGAGGGTTCGGGGATGGCTGAGTCCACACCCTCTGCATATGTGTTTGGTCTGGCACATAGGGGGTGAAGTGTGATAGGTCTGGGGATGGTGGTGAGTTGAGCTCGGAGGAGATGGCACAGGCCTGGGAAGTCATGGCCCAAGAGAATGTCCATCAGGAGCTTGTTATTGACTTCCATAAGGCAAGTCTGCTGCTTCCCTCTGAATAACACCGTCACTCTAGCCAGGGGTAGTCCCTCCACCGCTCCTTGGACACACTTACCAACAAGGATTTTCTCATCGCATCCTTGGACTGGACCCATCTACCGTGGAAGTGGGAGTGGGTGGAGCCAGTGTCAATGGCAATCTTGTCCACATGCTGTACATTGATGGTACCTTGGTGGAAGATAAAAGGTAATGGATTGGGGGTCATGCCTGATTCTTTGGACATTTGATGACAAGTGGCCATACTCCAGGCAATGGTAGCATCTAGATCTGAGAGTCTGGTAATTTGTACTGTAGTATACAGCACTGCATGTGTACATCTA
This sequence comes from Cladorhizidae sp. MBARI D1340-BT2, assembly GCA_028752905.1. Taxonomy (NCBI): domain Eukaryota; kingdom Metazoa; phylum Porifera; class Demospongiae; order Poecilosclerida; family Cladorhizidae; species Cladorhizidae sp. MBARI D1340-BT2. The sequence continues at coordinate 39,118,589 of JAQNBH010000009.1, read as the reverse complement.
ACTACAGTGAATTTAAACAGAAATATTCAGCTAGCTTCTTCTGAGTAAGGGTGGTGAGCCAGTTCTCGGATAGAAATGTATAATTTACTTGTACACACCACAACACTTGTACACACAACCCAAACATCTGTTTGGGTTGGTACTTTGTGTATAAACTTATTCACTTGAAACTGGCAAGCCTACATATATTAATATGCTAATTGCAAATCTGTTCAGATTAGCAGGTTGCACTGCAAATCAGAAGTCTTAATGATACAAAGCAGTGGTCCTACTCCTTATCCACCTCAAAGTTGGAGTACTTTCACTATTGCAGTGAATGAAAGTTGGCAAGAATGCTGACAGAAGTGAAGGATTATGAGCTATGTGGCATAGACATTGGGTAAAGCCAGCAGTGTAGGATTGTGAGCTAGGTGGCAGAGACAGGTAAAGCCAGCAGTGAAGGATTGTGAGCTAGGTGGCATAGACATTAGGTAAAGCCAGCAGTGTAGTGTTCACATAACTCCATACATTACATGAGGCTGTCCAGCTGGTTTGGTGCCCGAGACCATGTGGTATATGAGAGAGGGTTACGATGACTTGACTTGATGGACAAGTAGCTAACGTCGACTGTTTGGTTTGTGCTGAATCAGCATGAACACGACCATATATATATACCTGAAGTAGGTTGGGCCAAAATTTCCTCAGCTTGTTTGGTTTAAATGGCTAAATGATTCTCAGCTATTGTGATGGTATATACTGAATGCTAAATGATTCTCGGCTCTTGTGATGGTGCTGATGGATAAATAATTCTGGCTATCGTGATGGTGCTGATGGATAAATGATTCTATGGATAAATGATTCTTGGCATTGTGATGGTGATGACGACTTCAAGTGCTACATTTTTTTTTTCAGTGACATCGAGGGTCAAAACAACAGGAAATGCCCAAGACCCCACACCTTTAACCCTGTGTTTCCAATGCAGGTGATTTCAGTATCAAACCTCTCTCTCTCTGTGTGCTTTAAAAAATAACATACAAACATTAGAGTGCGGATAGGTACAGGGTCAGAGGCGAGCAAAAGAGTTTAGATTTGGGGGTTATGTAATTGACAAGACATCTACCCGACAAGTAAACAAGTTCGAAACTTCTAAACCTCTCCTGAAGAAGTCATGGGATTTGAACATTTGCCATCAAAGTGGGGGTAAAACTTGAGTAAATGGTCAAGCGCGTGGTTGGATATTAAGGGAGGCTTTTACCATTTTTTTAATGATTAATTTTTTTATAATTTTTATTGCTCTATTCTATACCTTGATGCATGTAGTTGTTATGTTTCAAGTTTCAGAGTATTTCAATGCTCCATTATGAAGTTATGCACCTTTTTGTGCATTCTATTTCACATTATCAAGCCATATACAAAATACCGTTTGAATCTTGAAGACGGCGCTCCTGCCAAAGGTAAGCGTATCTCCCTAACCGTTCATGATAGAAGTCTGGAAAAGGACTCTAAATGAAGCTCTCAGTAAGCTTCCAATTACCATAGTTACCATGCAGCCCTGTGCTGTCATTACATGATCTGCGCATCCTGTCAGGCAACCGTCATCATTTCGATTTTTACCAAAAAAATACCCCCCCAAAAAACACCCACTTTTCATGGCTTCTCCTGAAAATCACTGTTTCCGAATCTGGAAATATTCTAACTTGCTCATTTTTTTAATGTATACAAGATTTTAATATATCATTTGAAAGCCCTTTCCCTGCTCTAAAAAGTGAATGATTAAAACGTGCTAATGATATTTTTAGCCATTCACTTTTCACTTCTATGATCTATGATCACTCTAAGCACTTCCTAAGTGGGAAGTGGTTAGGACTAAGTGGCCATGAGTTAGAATATTTGCCCCTGATACTGAGGTGGGATCCATAACTTCACCTAGGTAGTAGATATGCAAAATCTGAGCATATCAAAAGAAAGCACATTCAATACACTGCATCTTGATAAAATTTCACCTGCATTGAGGAAAAGAAAAAAAAGTTATGACAAGTTGTGTCGACCACCCCAGAAATGGTAAAAGCCTCCCTTAAATGTTAATTAAGGAATTTTAACAAAATTCATTTTCCAACTGGTTGTTTGACCACAAGTTTTAGCACACCTAATAAAAAAAACATGCTATGCAGTAGGGCTTCCTCTACCCACTGGTGCTAATTTGATCTGTCCTCATCTGGTGTTGCAAAATCAGGCACTCAGCCACTTTAACTCCAGTAACTTGGTTATACCTATGGTAAATATGTTTTAGTAGTATCAAAAGAGAGCACACAGGAAGACCTATCTTTTTAGCCACATATCAGTGTGCAGAATCTATGGAGCTATAAAGTGGTAACCACAAGTTTTTTTAGTGCCTAGTACTACTAGTTTATGGTCGTGATCCCCCTTGGCACACACACACATGGTAGTTGACCATTCTCATATTACGAAACTCAGCCTGGTCAGGGTTTTATATACTAGATTTTTGGCTGTGGGGGTTGTGCCTGAATTGTTTATGGTCCACCTCCACCCAGTTTAGAAGTAGAATAAGATGCCTAGAAAGTCTGTTATAGTCTTAGAAACAGAATAAGATGGTAGAGAAGCTGTTATAGCCTTAAAAATGGAATAAGATGCCTAGAGAATCCATTATAGCTGTTATAGCCTTGGGAATAGAATAAGATGGCTATTATAGCCTTAGGAATAGAACAAGGAAGAAAGCTGGCTCAAGCTTTCGACTTTCACTGGAGCCGTGCTCACATGACACCTTAATAACATAAGGTGTTGGTGGGATGAGCTATCATTCAAAGGCCAGGAGTAAGCCACATATCCTTTCCCCTTCCTGAGATTGCAACACATTGCACAACAAAGAAGGTTCATCCATTCTCCTTGACCAGAACAGATGAATCTAAAACAGTTTGGGGGGTAGGAAGACGACAGGTGAATGTGTCCAAATTCTATAGTGAGATGTGTCCAAATTATACCCATATTTCGAGTATGTTCTGATGTAAGAAGCACTCTGTGCTAGTGTTACTACCACTGCCCCACATCACACCTCGTGTTTAGTTCTGTTGCGGTCGTCTTGCCAGATGACAGAGTCACAACCTAGCACAAAATGAAACCATGACTGAACTTTCATCAAAAACAGTGAAACATATTGTAACCCATGGCAAGATTTATTAACACACTGAAACTTTTACAACTAACACGTCGAGGTCTGGTACAGCTATGCTGTATAGAATTAAACCCTACGTAGAACATAGTGCACAATATGTCTCCGCCACACATACAATTGCACAAGGTGTGGTTATACCAAACTAGATGCAGTATTATTCTGCAATAATGTGGGGTCCATCCAGACCATGTTTTGGCCTATCCTTGAGGTGGCTGCTGCTGGTGGGTTCCTATGGCACTCGTCCTACTCTAGCTATGTGGAGGCTGCTGGTGGGTGCCCATAACCCTCATCCTAGCCCAGGATTTGTGAACTTTGCACTATTTTGAGTTTATTCTGTAATGACCAGGGTGTGTGTGTGGGGAGGAGGAGGGGGGAGGAATATTTCTGTTGCACTGCAGCTTCTGAAATACCACTCCAGAAATAACCTCATCAACTGTCATGACAGGAGGTATAGCTATATTCTTCACTTCATGGATTCAGACTTCTTTGAAAAGAAATTACCACAGAAGGAATAGAGTGACCCTCTACTTCCAGCCTCATGCCTAATTTCAGCCATAGCCTTACTTTCAACTCCACCCCAAACTGATGAGCTGGAAGCACTCCCTGGATATTTGTGTGTGTGTGTTTTTTTAGCCTGACAGTTGACTACTTTGCCAAGGACTTGACTCACTGAGAGTGTTTGTGCTGAATAGACAATTTCAGGAGGTGGAGTTTTAGCTGAAGTATGGGCTCCTTATAGCTTTGTGCCTTTTTTGGTCTGCATTATGTGCATACCTGCCTGTTCCTCTACCTTAGTTTGCTGGATGAAATTTTTTATGTTGTTTTGCTTGATAATGATATATTGAGTGACTGTGGTAGCTGATGATATAGCTACTAGAGTCACTCAGACCATAAACACTAGAAGTACTAGTATTACAAAGGCTACAAGTGGTTGCACTCTTTGCCTGACTATATATGCATCTGAAAAATCCATGTGGCATATGTTACAAAATGCGCAGGCTTCACCATTGCTGCTAGGCTTCGAGTGGTACTCAGACCTTGCACTTGCTATCTATGTGACAACATTAAAATTTTGGAATGCCAGGAGAACTGCTGTAGATGGTTGAAGCTACACTGACACTCAAAGATACCTTTTTTTAGAACTTGGTGCATGCTATAGAGAGTTTGACACTAGTTTAAAAAAAGCTGAGAATTTCAAGACTTTACCCAGGATCCAGGAAAACAATGGTTCTGGGGATATACCCGGTATAAATGGGATGGTTGGGAGGTATGCACTTGGTCAACACAATATAAGCCTGCTGCCTGCAGGTGTGTTTACCTTTAGACCTCAAATTGAAGAATTAATTTAGTTTTTGCCATCCACATTTCAATCATCTTTGAGCTAGAGTCAGTTCCAGTACAAGCTGCATTAGTTAGAGTTAGTGTCAGTACAAGCTAGAGTCAGTGTTAGATCAAGTCAGCTTCATTCAAAGTTCTCACTAACTCTCAGTAGAATATAACGACTTTCCCAACAACAACTTAAACTTGCTCTTCACACCAAAATTAAATTGATTATTGATTTAAGATGCTTTAGTTCAACTCAATGACAGTACAAACTGCATCAGCTAGAGTCAGTGTCTATAAAAGATGCATTAGCTCGAGTCAGTGTCAATACAAGCAGATTCATTAGAATCAGTATCAGTACAAGCTGTATTGGCTGAAGTCAATGTCAGTACAAGCTGCACTGGCTGGAGTCAATATCAGTACAAGATGCATTAGCTAGAGTCAGTATCAGTACAAGCAGTATCAATACAAGCAGATGGTTATAGTCAGCATCAGTACAAGCTGCATTGGCTGGAGTCAATGTCAGTACAAACTGCATTGGCTAGAGTCAATATCAGTACTAACTGCATTAGCTAGAGTCAATATCAGTACAATCTGCATTAGCTAGAGTCAGCATTATAAACTACAATTGTGTTCAATGATGTAATGATAACGTAGTTTCTTTCAAAATGATGCCAAGATTATGATTACCACATAGATATGCAAGCTAACAGAGGGAGGTACCCTGCATTGCCTGGAACATTGATCAAATTCTGGACCCCTGGAAGGTCGGTTCTGCTATTCAGGGTCAGTAGTCCATGTGAAGTAAAAGCAAGAGTTCTGGGCATCTTCTTTACCCCTTGAGAGCTCCCTCTCTTTTCCTTCGTTTTATTTTCAACAAACAAAAATACAGATAGCATCTACTCCAACCTCAAACCTTACACTCAAACATTATAGCTCTAGAAGAAGGCCATAGCTTGTCAAGTAGTTGCAAGGAAGCAAAGAGTGTTTCCTTGTCGACTCAGTTTGTCTAGCAACACTAAAATAACTGTTCATTTATCATTATTATTATTATTATTTTATTTTTATTATTGTTATTATTATTATATTTTATTATTACTGTATTATTATTATTATTATTATTATTATAATTATAATTATAATTATTATTATTATCAAGTTCATTAACACCTAATTAACACATATACTTATATAAATACCTAGAAATAATAACTCATTAACAATAAATAAATAAATAACTAAATAGCTAACACGTTGAACTCCCGACTGACCCCAAAACAGACAAGGCATTCCCCCGCTGGACTGCCACTGACAGACGCTGAAGGAGGTAAGCACGGGCATTCACCTCCCCTGTTCTTTGCCTTATCCTGAGGCTGAGCTCCTTCAGAAAAGCCATCGACCTGTTCCCGATGACCCCCAATGACTCGATGGCCACAGGCACAAAAAAGTGGCAAGGATATAGGCTGGCATACTTGGCCACTTTCCCCCCCTCAGCCATAGCAGCCACAGCTCCAGGACCACTCACTGCTGCACCCCGATACGACTGGGAAAACGTATCTGGACAGGTTGCATCCCATACCAGTTGCTTGCCATTCTTCCATGGCACCATGGTTACCCCATCAGGTATTTTCCCATCGGAACGAAAGAGACCCGACGGTTCCAACCTGGAAGGGGTCCCGGCAGATGACAATGCCCGGAAGATGATGTCGTTCATGGCGGTATGACGGTAGAAACGTCCTTCACTTCTCTTGCAGCTAAGACCGTGTGTAGCAAGGCGATCCACTTCTGTTCCACAGTGCTGGCAATTATTGGGGAGACACAAAGTGGAGCCCAAGCGGAGACCCACGGCAACCCTGATAGTATCATCATCCATCCTCAAACCCAGGGACGAGATAGGGAGGGCATTTAGCCATGCACCGGATTCTTTTTTTGAAACGGCCAAAAGCCGGGCTCGAGCTAAATCGTCAGGTGCATTAATATCATCATCATCATCATCATCATCAATCATCATCAATCATCATCATCATCATCACCATCATCATCATCAATCATCATCATCATCATCATCAATCATCATCAATATCATCATCATCATCATCATCATCACATCATCATCATCATCATCATCATCATCATCATCATCATCATCATCATCATCATCATCATCATCATCATCATCATCATCATCATCATCATCATCATCATCATCATCATCATCATCATCATCATCATCATCATCATCATCATCATCATCATCATCATCATCATCATCATCATCATCATCATCATCATCATCATCATCATCATCATCATCATCATCATCATCATCATCATCATCATCATCATTTGTCACAGGGCCAACTCCGTAGTCGTCCTGTGATTGCTGACTGGTATCTGAATCGGTTCTGATCTGCCCTACTCTGTCGCGATATGCTGCCACCAGGTTGTTCACAACAACCACTGACTGTCTCTGGTTAGGCATACACTAAAACTTATCATCAAGAACAGAGATTCACAGAGATACTAATGACTACACAAAACTGGTCAGAACTCAATAACTGGTAAGGGGGTTCACCCTCGTGGTGGCTGAGCTTAATTACTCTGACCACCAAGGTAGGTGGTACCACAATGACAATGATACATGTAACCACAACTGATCATGTACAGATAATGTTAATGTTTGATAACTGTTTCTTACATAAAGGATCTTAGCTGAGGCTGTCAACCTCAGCTACTGTTCATCTGGTGGGGCAGATAGTCGCCCTGCGACATTATTATTATTATTTTATTATTATTATTATTATCAAATTATTATTATTTCCCTCCTCATGTGAGCATTTAGGTCAAAGACACTAGTGATCATTTTAAGCTAGCTACTGCCTTGATACTAATTCTAGCATGGCAAGCCATTAAGGTTGTGTTGGAGTTCTTCCATCTAAGTCATCTCCTACAAGTGTATGTGGCTACTAACTTCCTTGTTATTGATGAAGCTCTCAATAGCAATGCTTCGCGCTGTAAACCTTGTAATGTCAGCAACTGTGGTGTTCATAGAGGATAAGGTTGGATGTCTCCTTGCCTAAGAAACAGCTTGAATTATAGAGTTCACCATGCATGCTTTAGAATTGTTGCCCTAGATCAATCTTGCCTTAAAAAATAAATGGCTGATAAAATGGTTGATGATTGCAACAACAACTTTTGGTGATGGTGGTCTACAGTGAGCTTGGAGGTCTAGCCTATAATCATCCTTGTGTTGGAGCTGATCTCCATGCAGTGTTCTTAAGGCAAGTAGGTCCAGTGATTTGGCCATGCATAAGAGACTCACATACACACCTACATACATAAATATACACATACATAGACACAGATGCACATACACCTACATATATAAATACACACATACATAGACACAGATGCACATACACCTACATATATAAATACACACATACATAGACACAGATGCACATACACCTACATATATAAATACACACATACATAGACACAGATGCACATACACCTACATATATAAATACACACATACACAGATGCACATACCCAACTCCATACATATTACATAGACACAGATGTACATACATAAATATACGCATAGACACAGATGCACATACACACCTACATACATAAATATACATATAGTCCACATACAAGCCTACATACATAAATACACACATACATAGATACTGATCTACATATACACATACCTAAATGGCTGGTCTCTCTAAAGCACCTATGTTTTTTTGTTAAGGGACTACTTTATTACAATGACTTCAGCTTAAATTTGCTCACTCAACATTTCGGCTAGATTCTCTAGCCTTCATCTGGAATAACTCACTTGACGTTTCTGGCTAGATACTCTAGCCCTCATCAGGAATAATTTTTTGCTAGGGCATCTAGCTGAAACGTAGAGTGAGTAAATTTAAGTGATTATTGAGAAAGTCATTTTTCCCCTTCAAAATTCCAATGGCTCCCAGCAGTTCTACTTGAAATGGATGCAAGGCTTTGTGGGGCAAGCACAAGCACTTTGCCAAGACTTTGGTTTCCTTTTTTAATTTGAATAGTGTACTTGTACACGTGATGCCAAAATTATCATGGTTGCACTAATGGATGGTTTGCTGCACAAAGAATTGACAATAGCAAACAATGTGTTGATTATGGCTGAGAGAGATTGTTAAGACTACTTGGCTACCCATGAAGATGGGAAGCACATTCTAAGCGGGACATTATAAGGCAGTGCTTGCTTGCTGATGAAATGTCTGAGTACTGAGACCATAGAAAGCACACTGAGTGAGGTCATCAGGCAGTACTTGCTGGCTAACGGAAATGTTAAGATTACTGAAGGGAGACCATACAAAAGTTGACAGGCACCATGAGTGAGGTCATCACTTGCTGACTGATGGAATTATCAGATTATGAAGTGAAGATGTAGCGGAAGCTATGTTTTACACTGTTGATCTGTTTAAGCATATTTCTCCTCTGTATTTATATTCAGTCAGTTACCCTCCCTCTATAACTACATAGCTTGTATTTTGTACTCGGTGTCTGAGAGAATGGCACGCAGGAGTGGATGCAGGGAATTGTGTTTTCACCTTGCCAAACTTGATATAGCCTCTAAACACTCATGACAAAACCGCATGTTGATCTCGGCAGCGATGAGGAAGAATCGAGTGGCTGGCTACCCATGATGAAACTCCAACATCCATGCCCTAAAGTTATTGACTCTGCAGCCCATAGGCACTCCTCAGCAGCCAGTTTCATTGTCGGAAACTCGCAAAACGATTGTGCACTACTTAAGGCACTTAGCGTGACAGGACCACTAACGAGCCACTTAAGTGAACCTGATTTCCGATGACGCCCAGACGTACTACTGACCTCTCCCTGTCAGCAGTCTTGTCTGGACCAAAATAACAATCTACCTCCTGGTGCTATACCTCTAGCACTTAATGACTGGGCTAGCCACTTAAGTTGTGATGACTCCCAGATCTCTATTATTGGTATTCTTTCACCAATAATCTTACCTAAGCCAATACTACTCCACCAGACTCTCCCTCAGCCTATTATACCCAATCTCAGTATAAGTATATAGTAAAACAATAATTGACTGGCATATAACAACACAATCAATATTTAAGAGTCAAGTCAGTCTAGCCTGTTAAGCGATAGCTCTCTGTCATTAACTTATTTTTTACACTGTTTGTTCTACATCACAACACTCTTCAAGATGTCCTTCTTTGGTCATTTGGAGTGGTGCTCTGAGGTATGACTAGGCTGACTTGGCCAATCAGGTTGCATGGGAGCTTCTCAAAACTTTCTCAGTTCACAGACTCGTGGTCTTGTAAGACGCTGTAATTGCCTGTGTGGTTGCCTGTTTGTGGTTTTGTTGTTCCCAAAGCTTCTGTCAGGTCTGTTCCTGACACTCCCCTTTCCTTTGGATGAGAACCATGTTCTCTCGAAAGTCCATCTGCATTTGTGCACAATAGTATATTGATACGGTTGTAAAGACAATGCCCACCTACTAACATGACCATGACTATCTTTCAGGCTAGACATGTATATCAGGGGGTTGTGGTCCATTTCAATGGCAAACTCATTTACTGGGTGCCTTCTAAATAAACTCTGAAATGTTCTATGCCCTCAACTATTGCCAAAGTCTCCTTTTCAATGGTCGAATAGTTTTGCTCCCTGGCTAGTAATTTTCGAGAGCCAAATTCAATAGGATGTTCTTCTTCCAGCTCATCTTTTTGGGATAATACAAAGCATCAGTTTGGGTTTATCCCAGATATATAGGTGTGGACAAAATGGGATAGTTTGTCAATGCATCTTTTAATTGTTGGAATGCTTTCTGAGAAGCGTCATTCCACACAATAACATTGGGCATATTTTTTTTTGGTTAGATCAGTGAGGGGTGTGGCTATTGTGGAAAAGTTAGGGACAAATCTTCGATAATACCCTAAAAATACTCTTATGTCAAAATTCTTGTACGGCACTGACTTTTGCTTGCAAAGGGTGTACTTTCCTTTCCCACTGTATGCCCCAAGTAACTACACTGGTTACATGCAAACTTGCACTTGGATTCCTTTACTGTCAGACCTGCACTTCTAAGTCGATTGAAAACTTCTGTCAGGTGAACTATATGTTCTTTCCAGGTGTGACTGTGGAAGACAATGTCGTCCAGGTATGCTGATGCGAACAGATGAGTTCCATCCAGGACCTGGTCCATTAGCCTCTGGAATGTTGACGGAACTGCAACTAGACCAAAGGGCATGGTTAGAAATTATATACTTTTTAATTTTTTTTACACAAATGTAGGAAAAAATCTTACAATATAGGTAATAATTATTCTAAATAATATATTCTAAATAATCAACTTGAAAATGTATTCTCTCGATGTTTCACCTAGCTTTCATCAGGATTGATGCCTGAAAAAAATATGATGGCCTGTTGTCCCATAAACCATGAAAACAACGTGCCACCTTTTCATTGCCCTTTTCACCAGGGAAAAATAATGGGGAAAGGGAACGGTGGAGAGAGGAAGGACTCTTCAAACTCACTGGGGTCATAAGGCATGGGGAGGTTGGAGGAGGTGTAGCTGGTGCCAGTGTTAACTGTAAAGTGCTGATCCACAGACAAATATGTCCTCATATCATCAACCGCCCTTCTTTCCTCTCAGTCTGCTGAGAAGGGATGGTGTCAAACTCGATCTCGGTCTCCGTGCGGTCTTAACACTCGTAGAGGTGCCGCCATGCCACTGGAGCCGACACTTGGAGGCGAGGACTCAACAACAGCTACTACGCTTTTTAGCTGCTTCTGGCTCCGATCATTGCCCTACTTCATAAATGGCTCTTGCAGATCTCCGCATAGTACAATCGTGTTGTTAGACGACATTTTCGCACGTAGCGGCTAGATTTTAACAAGCCACCCCCCAAAAATATGTGACATAGTTTTGCAATGTCAGCAGGGTGTGGTTGCTATAGAGGGCTCCTCTTCCTTTACATACGTTCAGAACTTTACGAGGCTCACTCAGGACCTTCCACATGCAGAAAATTCATGGTCTGTTTTTTAATTTACATTTCTGTCTTGCTTAGAAGTCAGGGCCATACCAACGTTAGTTTTGGATGGAGGGGAGGATGTGCTATTATCTTTTGACAGCAACAGGACCGAGATATTATAATTCAGTTGAATGTGGATTCATGAATGAATCACGTTTTTAAAGTATATATGCATTACATCAAGTGTCGAATCTTTCAACTATCTCCAGTTAGCCATCCTTGTGATAGTCTAGTGCAAGAAGCCATACACTTCCATTTTTACATAACTAATTACTACAGCCTTTCATTATCAGTGAAAACAAGAACAATGCATCTTAAATTGTGTGCTTAAATTTTGGCTGCTATGGCAACATCTCATGAATATTGATGTGGTTGTTTTTATTTTTGCTTCTTGGAATGATTTCTCTAATTCTGTTAGTGTATATACAAGAATTGAAATTTGGTATGTAATTACTTTCCACCAAATGAAATGTTTTTGTAAAGCTAATTTTATGTTAACCCTTTTTCAAGGCAATGAGTTATGTTGGAGTTACAAAATTCTAAATATATGTTCTACTATCAATTCACTAAACATTTGTAAAGTAAAAAATTGATTACTATAGCTCTGTTTCAGAAATACCGACGATGCAATTTATATACTTTCACAGCATCTTCTACTTCAACACCTATTTTTCCTTCACATGCACAATGATATTCCCTCACTCTTCTATAATAGTTCTGTATCAACTCAAGACTAACTGAATCCAAGGCTGGTTGAATGAATTTCTCCAGTACTCCAAATGTATAATCACAGTTTGTGCATGTGAACCATTTTGCCTGACCCCAAACCCGTTCAATAGGATTAACTCACAATGGTATTTTGGAAGGAAGTGCTTGTGACTGGAAATCAACTCCTTCACTCGAGGTTTCTGGGTCTTAAAATCATGCATGCTTTCCAGGACTTTGATCATCTCAGTTTTAACCATGCCAGTGGTACCCACACCACACTCTTCAAGGACTGTTCATAAGCCTTTTGGTTGGCCACTTGCTGTAGTCACACTTGCATCACTCCATCCCAGTATGTGTTTTGCCTCTTCGGTTGCTTGCCACCATCACTTACATTCATCCTGTGTGCATTTAAAGCATCATCAGCATAAGCAGTGTGTCCTGAGCTTTGGTCAAAGATAAAAGTTATTGATGTCACTAGGATATTTTGTTTCAGCTATTTAACTGCATTTTCGGAAACTTTTCATGGTTCCAGTATCCTTCAGATTGGGCCCCATTCTTGAACAAAACCCAGGGAGCTCTTGGAATGGTTGGCTAAATTGGCTTTGCTCGCTCATGTTCTTCCTCATTGAGCTGTAGATAACCATGATGCTCAGTAATAAAGTCACATACCATAATCCCACGTACAATTGATTTTGGTCGAATAGTGAGTATCCCTGCTCATCCCACTGCCACGATGGTCCTTGATTTGCATGAAAAGTGGACTCATTGTTGGAAATAAGCACAAGCTTTCTTAAAGGCAGTACTGGAACCTATATTTTCTTCCAATTTTCCATCCCTACACTCTGGCGGTGGAAAATATGTGCATTCCAATACCTCAATTTTTTCCCGTAAGTACATCTTCCTATATTCATTTACATCTTCCCTCTTGTGACCATCGATGTACACATCCTTACGGTAAGATGTAGGATGGAAGCCAAGATAATGTACCCACTTACAAGCAGTGTGAGGAATTATGCTATGAGGAAAGCCAGGTTTTGCCGCAAGTATGTCAGTGTTTTCGAGCGACACTTCTTCTGTAAAGGTGTGGTTGTCAGAGGAGCTATCATTGTCACTCGCTTCATCGGATGAATGAAATGGTGGCAGCACAAATGAGTCATGCAAGGGCTAGAAGTTTGGACTGAATTGATCCAATAAAATTGTGGTTGATCCAGCTTCTGGGCTAGGTATCGGTTGACTCACTTCTTGAAGAAGTGTGGTTCAGACTCCAATTCAGGCAACTGTGACATAGCTATCCTTGAAGATTCACTCATATTGATCATACATAGTGCTTTAGCAGCTCATACTCTCAGCTCTGGCTAGCTGATGCTTTCTTTTCACCTATTTGGGCTTTTTTTGCAGCTAAACAAACATAGAACAAAAAATCAAGCTATAGTTATGAATCAAGAGCATCGCTAATCTACTTAGCCTCTCTTTGAAGAATGGGTCCAAAGCTTTTTAGCTTTTAGCAGTGGCAGAGTCAGCACATTCAAAGTGGTGGGGAGGTGGGAGGGTGGGGAGGTGGGGAGGGGCAGGCAAAGGAATAAGCAATGCAGTTTAATTGAATAGTAGCTTATCAAGTCTGAGGAAATGCAAACAGATTTACAACAGACCAAAAATATTTCTAAGTTAGTCATTCCAGGTTAAAGATGATCCTTGAGCTACGGAAACTAGATCTAATTTGTAGGTAATTTTTTTTTAATGTGTGTGAAGTAAGAGAGAGTTGTTTAGCCTCTGTTCAGTCATTTTTGACCTAAAGTTGGTATAAACATGTTTCATGGCAACAACAAAAATTACCGTTCAGCTGTAGTGGAATTTAGGTATGGTGAAATATAAGTGAATCAATTTGCCATACAGCAGGCAACATTCCATGAGTTCCTCATTACTGTGCATGGCATCACTAGTGGGTACTGAAGTGGCAACTTTTACTTCTGGTGTGGCTCTCTTGGTCGTGAAGAAGTGGTAATTGTACATTTAACTATGATACACCACATCATTTCTTGCCCCCATTTTCATCCTGCTTGTTGTACTTGGCTTCCATCATTACACTGAACAATTTCTTAGCAGCGCAATTAGTCTTATGCACGGAATTAGGATATTGCCATTCATATACACATATATGGAGGCAATTTTTGTTCCTTGTGATGAACGTTGGTACATCTGAGGCAAAACAGTTTTTCATGATTAGCACTTCACTTGATGATTACTGGAAATATCTGAGTTCTGCATTCAGACAATTGCTGTGTCTGACCTCTTTTTAGGAATGATAAAGTCACAATGTCTTTTATTTCAACAGCTAAATCAGACCGCTCTTCCCAAGGACATGAATTTCCCACAAAAGGATGTCATTAAATCGGGGTTTTTCTTCTTAGTAACTCTTGTGGGATTAGATATTCAGCTGCAATAATTTTCTTGTGCTCATTGGAAAACTCACTTCCAAATGTTCAATCACGTGGTCAATAAATGGGCAGTACACCATGATTAGTAGTTATCTGCTTCTCCAGCATTAGCTCGATGTTGTTGAATTTCGTGGCTTCACTTTGCTAACATTAACTGATGCAGCTAGAAGTTCAATTCTATGTCAAGCCTTCTCCTAACAATCATTGCTTCTGGTATCCTTTTTTGCAGCTTATGATCATGATCTATAGCTTGTAGAGTTAGTGTTATTGAACCAAGAAACCCAAGAATTGCTTGGGAAGCAAATAGTGCAACAATGAACTGATTATCCTCTAAAAGCCTTACATTGAAGTGGTTCTCATATACATCTCTCATTTATTCTGTCCATGGTTTCTAGGATTGTGACACACTAGGCTATAACTGCTGAAAGAGAGCTTGTCTTTGCACTCCAACAGGGGGCACAATATTCAGGCACATGATGCCTCTTTGAACATGTATCATTAGCTCATCGTTGTCATCTTTAAAAACTCAAGAATCTGTTGGTTTTGTTTGCTAGACACAATGTCTAAAAGGTTTCTTTGTACTCGATACCACCAGATAAAAACCATGTCAATTTTGAACATTGTCACAAATATTGCAGATAGATGGAACACTGGTACAGCTACTATTAAAGCACATGAGCAGCAATGACCATGAGTGACACTGTCACACTTTTCTCCTATTTCTGCTTGGACTCTATTTTTAGGAGGCGAACTCACTAAGCTCGCCTTTTCATCCTTTTTCTAGCCAAGTTATTGAAATAGTCGAGCCTTTTTGTCCTTTTTCTAGCCAAGTTGTTGTGTATTAAGCCAGTTTATGTGTTTCACTGTGCTTGTGATTATTGTGTAAGCTGTTCCTCTTACTGAGAGCACTCCTCCACTTTTTGTAGGCAGTAGAAGCAAATAGTGTGTCAGTAGCCATACTATTAAAGCTCCAACATGCACTGGTTATCTTATTCGGTTTTTAAGGCTATAACATCCTCACTTGGCATCATCTTCCATTCCTAAGGCTATAACTGCCTCTCTAGGCATTTTATTTTGTTCCTAAGTGCATAACACACTTTCTATGCATCTTCAGCCTCTCTAGACTTCTTATTCTGTTGCTAAGGCTATAACAGCCTCAGCCTCCCTAGGCATCTTATTTGTTTGTAAGGCTATTACAGCCTCTCTAGGCATTTTATTCTGTTCCTAAGCACTCTCTAGACTTCTTATTCTGTTTCTAATACTATAACAGCCTCTCTAGACTTCTTATTCTGTTGCTAAGGCTATAACAGCCTCAGCCTTCCTAGGCATGTTATTTGTTCCTAAGGCTATTACAGCATTTTATTCTGTTCCTAAGTATATATCACACTCTCTTCTTATTCTGTTTCTAAGGCTATAACAGCCTCACAAGGTATCTATTCTGTTCCTAAGGCTATAAAAGCCTCTCTAGATCTAGACATCTTATTATGTTCCTAAGGCAATAACAACCTCTTCCTAAGGCTATAACTGCCTCTCTAGGCATTTGTTCTGTTCCTAAATTGGGTAGACAATGAAGTAATTCATGCACAACCCCCCCACCCCCCCCTTCCCCTCCAGCCAGTCTGTATGAAACCCTCACCAGGCTGTTTTTCATTTACAAGCAGCAGTGCCACTATAGGTTTGTGTGTGTGCATTAAGCAAGGACAACACACACTTTCATCATAGAATTGTTTAGGTTTTCAAGTCTTTGGTCTACTCACAGTCACAGGTCATGTAGTACAAACCTGTCTCTGGATGTATGTTTTATTGAAGAAGTGACTGAGCACAATGAGAATATTCTCTTTGAATTTGTGCGCAGCAATCAAGTAGTGCGACTCTCATATCACATGTGCACAGTTGCTCTGTGTCGCTCTTGCATGAAGCACACCAAACTAATCAGTCTGCAATCAGTAGATAGATAGATAGATTAAAAAATATTAGATTGGCTAGTCCAAAAACAAAAATATTCCCAATGTAGACCACAACAAAAATTACAGGACCCTTTACCTATTAATATAATGAACTATCATTAGTAAAGGGTTCTGTAAATGATTTTCCACCTACAAAAAGTTACTCCATAAAACAATGTTGATTTGACTAAAGTAGGCTCACATACCATATATATATATTATATAGTTACATACAGTTTGTTGAATGTTAGCATCACAAGCATGTTTATGCTATCGATATAACCTTGACCTTTTTGCTGTTTCAGAAGGGTGAAGGATTCTTTTTTCTTTTTACACGCTAATGAAAACATTCATTGTAGAGAGTATAGCTTCCTCTAACCACACTTCAATTATAGTTGCCTATGAGCTACACCTCGCTGAATCCAGGCACTCTAATTTTGAGGTACTGCCTCTTTGGCTGCAGGTAACAATGGATTAGTTGTACATTTTTAGTGAAGTGTGCAGAATTTATGGAGCTCCAAAATTGTAACCACAAAAATGTTTGTTTAAGGTTCACCTTACTATTTAGAATGAAATAGTATGTGCCCTCGATTAGATCCTGTACCAACAGGAAATATGAAAGCTCTGGAAAAAATTCTCTCTCTTGAGTGGGCGAAGAAAACTTGGCAATCTGTCACCACAGAAATAATAATCAAATCCTTCAAAAGGTGCGGCACATAAGTTGAGACAGATAGGTCACATGATGAAAGCATTCACTGTTTAAAGCCTGGGCAAGAAGCAAGAAATATCGCCAGCAAGATGGCCAACTCAATATGGAAGAGGCGGGGAGAGACTGATGATTACAACTCCTTCACCAGAGA
The DNA here is from genome assembly GCA_028752905.1 of Cladorhizidae sp. MBARI D1340-BT2. Taxonomy (NCBI): domain Eukaryota; kingdom Metazoa; phylum Porifera; class Demospongiae; order Poecilosclerida; family Cladorhizidae; species Cladorhizidae sp. MBARI D1340-BT2. The sequence continues at coordinate 39,101,087 of JAQNBH010000009.1, read as the reverse complement.
CAAAGATAACTATAAAGAAGACGAAATTGTAATGGAGGGTGATAGCTAGAGAACAGACACTGCTATTACCACCTTTTGTCAGGGTGATCTCATGCAACTATTGTGTGCATGTCTGTTCGGCATGTTGAAATAATAGAAAACGCCCTCAAATATCACGTGCAGCTAGGCAGCTCTTGAAATAAATAGTTGTATTCAAGAAAATGTGGTATATAATTATGTATTTTATAAAACATCTTCTTAATGTTTTTTTTAATAGTCAAGAATCAACTCAGCATAACTCCAGAACTAACAACTATGCATATTTCTACAGTGCACACACATGCCTGTGTATTCATATACACACAAGATATATCATAAGTAGTTTCCCAGGGGTTTTGCTGAAGAATATTAACAACCTTATTACTACATGCCTATACAGTATATTTATGCAAGTTTACCTGGGTTCTTGCTGAAGATCTGTTTCTGTCACAAGGGTAAGCTTGTGATGAAACCAACTGATTATTTGTTTGTAGCAAAAAAGATGCAGCTGCTGCTGAATTAGCTGATTTGCACAAGCACAAGCATGTTTGTTGTATTAACTTTTTTTTGAGGGACTGCCAAATTACTACCGTAGCAAAGCTTTCAAGGCACGAAGGTTTTGGAGCTAATATCAGCCGAAACCATTTAGGTTAGGATGTTACTAAGAAGCTGCCCAAGTAAGTTTCAAACTTTCTGCTACCTTTTTTAAATAGGGGTCAAATCAATATAGGGAGTGCTACTGCACTTCCTAATTGTCGTGTTAATGTAGATGAAAATAGATAGGAGGAGTCTCTTTTAATCATTTTATATTGGTTATACAATGAGATTTTGACCAACATACTTTGGCTTTCTTCAAGGTGAGTGGATATATGCACGAGGTAAGGTATTTGTATAGACTAGGCAAGGCATAAAGAAGTTACGTAAGACATAAAACCAGGTGTCCATCACCATCTGTGCTTGTACTTCTGCAATATAACCGCCAGATATTGAGTCACATGCACTTCATGTGACTTTCTTTGGATGCATCTTCTAGACAACACAAACACCTTGCCTTGTAGTTTTATTCACCTTGAAGAATGCTGAATGACTTTGTTGAAATGCTGGCAAAAGTAATTAATTTGAGCTGGTAAAAAGAGAAGTATAGTGTCAACATTCCAGATGTAATTGTACCTCTTGGAGTCCCTAAAGGTCAAAATGATGGCAAATGTTCAAGCCACATGAATTCTTAACTCGAGAGAGGTTTTGAAGTATTGAACGTTTTTTTATTGGTGAGGGAGACTTCTTTTAATTTGATACCCCCAAAATTGCAACTGTTTTGCTTTCCTCTGACCATTTACCTACCCACCCTTGAAAGTTTGTATGTTATTTTTTAAAGTATACAGAGAGAGCTATCTATTGATATTGAAATCACTTGCATGTGAAGTACAGAGGCAAAGTTGTGTGGTGTTGGGCATTACCTGTTGTTTTGACCTTATGGACTGTAGTGATAGAGATTATTCGAGAAGGCTTTATTCAACTAGATTCAAACACACACACAACAGAGATGGTGACAGCATGAGCTAAAATAGTGAGCACGAATAAGATCAGTTATCACGTGAGAATGGGGTTACCTAGAGTCGAGTACAAGGTTCAAGTTACGGGGTTCCTTCATAATCAATACATTCACCCTTTTCTTTTAATTTCTCTAAAACATAAGATGGTCAACAGTGTGGCGGAGGCGCTCTGATTGTTGCAGCGATGCTTCCTGAGCAGGAGAAAAGTATCACGGTTCAGGCGTTCGTTCTGACTCTATCGATACAGTCTCAGTAGATACGGGAGTAGCCACACCTTGGATGCTTGGGTCTACCTCAGGAGAGAGATTGGTTTAGATACGGGAGTAGCCACACCTTGGATGCTCGGTCAGAGATAGGTTTGTAGAAGTGGTTGAGGTGGCAACCTTTCCATAGGTGGTGGTGGTGGTGGTGGTGGTGGTGGAAATGTAAGTATGGTGGTGGTGGAAATGTAAGTATGGTGGTCGTTGCTTCAAGTTCAGGCTCTTCAAAGGTCCTCCTTCCTCTTCTGGTTTTATCAAGCTCCACCACTCCTCTTTTGATGTGGATAGGATGATCTGATCTATAATCAAGGTACCGGTTGGTATGCGTGGGTTTTCTGTAGATGGTTGCAGTTAGACTTCCATCTTCCTTCCTGTGTATGTGGCAGTCCAGACCAGCTACTTCAAGTGGGGCAGTTGTGAGTGCCAATTCTTCAAAGAATTCCATATAAAGGTTGGCTACCACTGCAGATACTGGAGAGCCCATTGCTGCACCCTCTTTCTGCTCGTAGTATTTTTCTTGATACCTGAAGTAGGTGGATTTCAGGCACAACTCCAACAGTTCAGGAATCCTGTCAGCACCTAGTGTAGTCCTCTCACTCAAGCTCTTATCTTTCGTCAACATTTCAAAAATTACTTCAACAGCCTCATCTAAGGGTAACATCGGTAAAAAGAGAAGACACATCAGAACTGACAAGACACTCATCCTATGCCAAACATTCATCTTGAATACACTTACCCAGAATCCTTGACATATGTACTTGTATTTCCAGCTAGAGGTGATATCAAATTTGTTATGAACTTGGAAAGATTATACGTCAGTGCACGTATACAAGACACAATAGGGCCTAAGGGGAATCTCAGGTTTATGTATCTTAGGGAGCCCATAAATCAATGGTGGTCTACTTCCAGTGGCCCTAATTCTATTGTATAATGCAATTGTTATTTCCCCCATCTTCTCCATATTCTTTAACACACAATTCACCTTGCTTTCCTGTGCCTTGGTAGGATCCTTCTTCAGTATTCCATATGTTTTGGTTTCCAGCATTCCCGTCAGTTTTGAAATGAACCTTTCCTTTGTCAGTAGAACTGTTGTCTTCCCTTTGTCTGCCGGTAAGATTACGAGCTCTTCCATTTTCCTCAGTTCTCCAACGGCCTTTCTCTGTTCCTTCATCAGGTTGTCCTTTGGTTTTCTTGCTCTTCTCAAAATTCTACATATTCTTCCTCGAAGCTGATGCGCCTTGTTATCCTCCAGCTTACTGGCTATCTCTTCCACTGCAGCTATGGCATCCATCAGAGGTAGACTCTTTGGAGTAGGGACAAAGTTAAGACCCAAAGCAAGCACTTCTTCCTGAGCTGGAGAAAGGTTCTTTTCTGTCAGATTTACAACCCATCTGTTCAAGTCTTGGGGGTGAAACTTCACTTTTCTCGATCTCCTTCTCTCCAAAAGTGTCTCCAACTTCTTTTGATGTTTCTGCTTGGATTTGCTGTGTGCCGCTCCCCTACAAAGGGCCTGAACCCTCTGATAGTCACTTCCCAGTGCTGGTTCCAGTTTGGCTTCCAGATCTTCACACTCGGCTGTTAAGGCACTGCTTTTTCTGTAGGACTGGTCACAAGTCCATGTGTACATGCATTCTGTATGGATATGCTCACAAGTACATGCAGGCTACGTGAACATGCTAACATTTACATGCATGCTGCATGGACATGCTCACATGTAATGACTGTGTATGCATGCATGTCTCCAGCTGAGTAGCAGGTGATGTGCATCTTCAAGGCTTTGAACAAAAACCTGCAGAGACAATACCAGGGGCTAAATTTGGATGATTTCTTATGGTTCTACGAGGTCATGACTACAGGTGGGAAGAGATCAGTCAGAAGCTATTCTTTAAGATGAAGAGTGTAGGCAGCCCCTCACTTCATACTGCAATAACTGCTTGTGACACTTATGACTACATGAAATGTTGGTAAAGGGTAATCCAATCCCAAAAGTTTCACATCTCACAATGTAGCTTCCTTAGCATAAAAATGAGCCTAATTAAGGGGTTGAGAATCCAAACTCCTTTTTCCGACACATTCTCTGATAATCTGCCATAGGACGAGCAAATCCCTTCTCTCTATCACAATAATTCATGGGCATAAATATTCTATGCAGTGTACAATGAAAGCAGAAGCATTGGAGTTCTTTGTCCTACATATTTAGTTATGAATGGCTTCTAGTGCAGAGTTGATATATGCCCTTCTAGGACTGGTGCAACATGTTGCAGCACTAGTGAGAGTGTGTGACATGTTGCAGCATTGGTGAGAGTGTGCCACATAGCGCTATTGACATGTGCGACATGTTGCAGCTCTAGTGAGAGTGTGCAACATGTTGCAGCACTGGTGAGAGTGTGCATGTTTTTAACCAGCCTTACACACTCTGCATTGCAGGTCGATGAGGTCTGGTGGGAAGCAAAGTAGCGTGGTTTTATTGTCTCTATTCTGGACTTTACCAGCCTATACGAGTTAGGTTAGTGGGCATTATTTATAAAGTGTTGCATGCAGGCGCGAGGTAAGGGGACCTGGTTGGGACGGGGGAATGGGAGTGAGAGGGAAGAGAAGGGAGGGTGGAGGGTGTGAGAATGCAAGACCATGTAACTTTTTGATTTTTTTCTCTTTGCAAGCCATAAGTATTATCGATCACTGAGTATACAAGTTTATGATGGGTAAGTTATATCTCTGTGGGTAGTGAACTTGCAATGATGAATAGCACTGATAATAAGCTGTGTAATTTATGTGACACTGATGATGAGTAGTTGTTACATTAATGATGTGATGTAAAACTGATTATGAGCAGTGTAACTTGTTGTGGCTCTGATACAAGTACATGTATTATAACTGGATATGACACTGATGGTACATATAGTACAGCAAATATCTGCAATATTTTGATGAATTGTGCCTTTTACGATAAAAGCATGAAACTTTGTGCACAGTCAGAGTATACCTTTTAAAACATTATTGGGCTATAGGGACATCGCTAATTTGACCCACAACAAAAATGGCAGCGCGATTTTCAAAATGGCCGCCAACGATAGAGTGAACCTTCAGTATCGTTTCTTGAAACAGACTCCATTGCACAAAATGTATGGCACATGTAAATAGAAGGTACAATCTTGTGGCCTAGACCTAATTTTTACCATAATTTTCATCTACATGAAGTACAATTAGTAAGAACATCAACACTCCTGAGACTACAGTCATGTGATTCTGCCACCTGAGACTACAGTCATGTGATTCTGCCACATGGTACCAGCTGGAGTAGCTGCAGCAAGAGAAAAGCCTCTTTGAAGGTAAGTATATATACATAGTTAATAGAAGTAAACCCAATAGCTACTCCATACTTACCTTCTCTTAGAGTGGTAATGGCAAAGATCTACAAAGTGGTGGATCCTCTTAGGTCTCAGGCATCAGCGCAAGTTCTGGTAACTGACTGGAGCAAGTGCTTTCTGTGCCAGGAAGATTCAACAGAGGCGTCCAGCTGAGTCCCGCCGTGGCATACAGGGGGTAGGCTACTCAACAATTGCAGATCTTCTGAAGGGTTTTAGTGCCATAGGTTGCTTGCCAAAGACCTTAAATTTGTCACGGCTTGATGATGGTGAGGGCGTTGAGGCTACACTAAAGAAGTACTTGGCCAGGTGGCATGATCCGTGTAGACTTCGGTACAACTACGACGAGCAGAGAAGAGAAAGAGACTGGTAGATGATGATGATGGAGATGCGGAAGCCTGTATGAGATTTAGTCGTAGGTGTTCAGAAGATTTGCGTACGTCCATTGAGACATGTTTCTTTTGTGGTAAGCCTGCACCTGCACCTGCTGGAAGGTCCTTAAGCAAAGCATCAACTTTTGGAGTAGACATCAAGGTGAGACAATGTGCCATAAAACTACAGTACGAGCAACTGCTTGCCATACTGAGCTCAGGTGACCTGATTGCACAAGATGCCTGTACAGTGTCTGGCATCATTGTACAACAACAGAGCAAGGGATTCCGAAACCAAAAAATTTCATGATTTTGATGCTGATGATGTGAACCATGGTATAGCATTTGCTGAACTGGTGTCGTACATTGAAGATACTTGCATGGATGATCTTATTGCACCTGTTTTCAAACTCAAAGATCTGGTGAACCTCTACAGCACAAGGCTAAAACAGCTTGGAACTGATGTAACTGGACGCATTCACTCCACCAAGCTCAAAGACAGACTACTGGGATATTTTCCTGACATGGAAGCTCACAAGCAAGGACGAGAAGTAGTCCTCATTTCTAACAAAGATATTGGATCTGCACTGAGGAAGGCTTGTGAGCATGATGCTGACAACGATGACTTTCATCTTGCCAGGGCTGCTAAGATAGTAAGAAGAGACATGTTCAAGTTGAAAAACCAATTCAATGGTTTGTTTGAAATGAAATGCCAGGAGTCCCAACCACTCTCTTGTCTCTAGTTGCTATGGTTTTGTGTGGACCTAACATTGAAGTACAGTCAAGTTCAACCACATTGTTCCAGCCAGTTCTGACCATTTCACAGTTGCTGATGCACAACAGTTTGGTGCGATCCCGGAAGAATCGTGCTTCAAGTATGGTCAAACATAGCCAGGAAAGAGAAACTCCCTTGCCCATCTATCTAGGTGTGATGCTTCACACCAAGACTCACAAGCGTGAACTAGTGGATATTATGTACCAGCTGGGTTTGAGTATCTCATACAGCCGTGTGTTGGATATTTCAACTGAGCTAGGCAACAAGATATGTCATCACTACCATGTAGCAAATGCTGTCTGTCCTCCTGAGCTTAAATGTGGCCTCTTCACAACTGCTGCAGTTGACAACATAGATCACAACCCCAGCTCCACTTCTGCTCACGATGCATTCCATGGAACTGCACAGTCTTTGTTTCAGCATCCAAACAAAGACAACAGTGGAGTTCCTCAGCTTGTTGTGACTCACAGTGATACTACTGCTACCAAGGGGCCAATTGCATGCCTGCCCGAGATCTATACCAGCATCCCTCCTGCTACTCTCATCAAACAAGATCAACCTGTACCACAGCTAACAGGCCCAAACAAAGCTGACTGTCAGATCATATCACAGGCAGTGGAAGAGGAATATAGGTTGGTTTATGGTTCACTCTTTGATGGATAAATTTATTAGCTTTGTATATTGCAGATGGCTGGAGCATTTGAAACAGGTTCTTGACATAGACATGTATATCTTGTCTGAGGATCAGATGATCTCCTGGGCTGCTTATCATGCTAGTCAGTAAGTAGCACCACCTGATGACAGTGAAGTGGCTCTCATTTCCATGTTACCTCTCTTCCATGACCAAGCTAAGTCAGTAGCCATGATCCGTCACTCCATGAACATTGTGAAGACAGCAGTTGAAGTCCTGAATCCAGGTCAGGTTCCAGTTCTTGCATGTGATCAGCCACTGTATTCGCTTGCAAAGCAGATTCAGTGGACCTGGCCTGAAAGTCACGGTTAAAAACAATTTGTAATCATGTTTGGTGGACTACATATTGAGATGGCAACTCTCAAGGTACTTGGAGATCTTTTGGAAGACAGTGGGTAGACAGGAGCACTCACTCAGGCCAGTGTTGCAGGACCTGGAACAGCAAATTCATTCTTGAAAGCAGCGCATGTGACACGTACCCGACGGGCCCATCAGGTCACAGCCAGTAGTCTCTATCTACTCCTGCAGAAGGCATAATTTTATGCTAAGTACAGAGTAGAAGCTGAAGGTGAGGTGATGTCAATGGAAGAGTGGCGCACGGATAGGGCTGCTGCATACCTCCATTTAAAATTCTGGCGCATTATTCTGCAGCTGGAACTGGCTTTGATGATCTATGTGAGAGCTATACAAGAGGGAAACTTTCAACTCTGCATAGAGTCCCTGACAAAGGTTGTTTCATGGTTCTTTGCTTTAGACCATACCCATTACTCCAGATGGGTGCCAGTTCACTTGCGCGATATGGTTTCACTAAAGGAGTGCCATCCCAATGTCTATGAAGGGTTTGTGAAGGGGAATTTCACCGTGAAGAAGTCGAAGCATGCGTTTTCTGCGATTGCAATTGACCATGCACATGAGCAGAACAATGCATCAGTGAAAGGAGATGGTGGAGCTGTAGGCCTGATCGAAAACCCATCAGCTCTACGACGTTGGATGGTGTCTGGTCCTGAGATGGCTCGTTTGATTGAAGAGTTTGAGAGTTCAGTCATGGAGAAGCAGGACAGCGATTGCCGTCACCACGAGCAGAAAAGGCACACTCAAGTAACTTTTGCACGAGATGTGAAAGCACTGAGTGCAGCAATGGAAGATATGGGGAACCCATTCACTGAGGACAGCAATGATCTTCTTGTGCTGGACAGCAAGCAGATGCAGCAGTGGCAGACACAGTACAGCAGATTGAGCAAGTAGGCTATATGAGGCATATGTGGACGAGAGACTGGTCAACCAGAGAATACCAATCTCTAATACGATCAAACGCAACAACCTGCTTTTGTTCAGTCGGCCTCCAGTCAAGGGAAAATCAAGCAAACAGCAGCAGATTTTAAGCTTGAAGAACAACTGCTCTCTCTTTTCCAGGCTATACATTGCCTCTCAAGTTCGTGATGGTGACCTTCACGAGTTCTTTCAGCATGAAAACCAGCCTTGCCCACTATCATTTTCGCAGATGGGTGTTTTGAGAGGAGGGAAAAAGTCAGACTTGTTAAGCTGCTTACAAGACCTTACACCTGTCAATGTCCACCATAGTCCCACTGGAGAAGTTACATGCACCATTCTTGATGGTGGTGCTGCAATTGTCCACATGCTGCCACCTCGTACTGCCAAAACCTTCCAGGACTATGCAACTGATATTTTTTTGCCATATATCACATCACAGCTTCAGCATGTGACCAGACTAGACATTGTCTGGGATGAGTATATATCTGACAGCTTGAAGGCTGGTGCTCGAAGCAAGAGGGGAAAGGGGGTGACGAGACATGTTGAGCCATCAAGTGCAGTTCCTGGAAATTGGTCGGCATTTCTCCGAATTGCAGACAACAAATCTGAGTTGTTCTCCTATTTGGTTATCAATACGTACAGTAGGCACTGATGTTGTAGTTTTGGCAGTAACATCAGCTCAACGGCTTGACCTTGCTGAATTGTGGATTGCCTTTGGTGTTGGGAAGAATTTTCGGTTCTTTGCTGCACATGAAATAGCCAACGTACTTGGTCTCCTGATAAGTGCATTGCATTGCCAATGTTCCATGTCTTCACTGGATGTGACACAGTTTCTTTCTTTGGAGGCAAAGGCAAGAAAACTGCGTGGGACACCTGGAAGGCATACAAAGAGGTGACTCCAGCATTCTCTGCCTTGGCAGCTAGACCAACTCCACAAACCGTCCAGGAATGGCTTGGACCACTTGAGCGATTCGTAATTTTGCTGTACGACCGTTCCAGTAGCCAGGAGTGTGTAAATGAGGCTAGGAAACAGCTCTTCACCCAGAAAGGGAGGGCAATTGAGTGTTTGCCACCTACGCAGGCTGCACTTACCCAGAACATCAAGAGGGCTGCTTACCAGGCTGGTTACTTCTGGGCCCAGATGGTAATCAAGGCCCCCGAATTTCCATCACCAAATGAATGGGGATGGAAGAAGACCGACGAAGGCCGGGAAGTACACTGGACAACATTATCAGAAGCTGCACAAGCTTGTAGGGAGCTGATAAAATGTAGCTGCAAGAAGAGCTACAGAGGTCGCTGCAAGTGCAAGAAAGCTGCTCTACCATGCACATCACTTTGCTTTTGTGGAGGCAATTGCACTGACTAAACTTCTCTTCCATCTCATAATGACTTTCTAGCATATTTACCTTGACACAGTTAGTTTATAATCAGTACATCATATTCCTATAGTGATTATTGCATTGAGGCCATTTTGAAAAAACGGTAGCCATTTTTCTCACAGGACATATCTGCGATGTCCCTATAGCCCAAAAAATCCTTTTCATATAATGCTTTAGCACTGTACAAAGTTTCATGCTGTTATCGTTAAAAACACAATCGTTGCACATATTTGCTGTACTAATAATTGGTATCTCCAACAGGAATTGTAATCTTCATTAACTTCATCTTTCTCATCGTATACCCCAGCTACATCCACACAGCAAAATATTCCACCATGTTTCAATGAATCTCTCCTTGTTATTATTTATTGATAACTGTCAGAGGTTCAAAGCATCCTACCCGTTACACTAATATTCATAACCAGAGAGTCAGTCTAGAGTAGCTGACTTTCAGATGATTACTATGATGGTGTCTCCATGCAGTCTATGCCACTGACATGGTGGTGAATATTATTGGGCACAGACTGTATAACTTAGGAAGTTTTGGAACATGTGTGTTGCATGTCAAGCCTCCTTACATTCCAGATCATTGTCATGCTCACCATATGCACACACTTACATGTACACACACATACATAGACATACACAAATGCATGCACTCACACATGCATACACTCACACTGAGACAACATGATTTTGTTTACTTTGATGTACTCCATAGACGACGTGGCAGTAAACCTCCTTAGTTTCTGTGTGCATTGATCACCTACCTACTACTAAATCCTGAAAATCCTGGCCATTGGACAGACAGTCAGGTGAGCTCTTGAGTCAGGAGGAAAGATCAGTGACATGGTATTGTCGACATGTTGTAGCAGATACTAGGCTACTGTATTTATAATCCATATACATGTACATCACAGTATTCCACTCTTTATACCACACACACAACACACCATACACATAGTGCACACATACCATACACACACTTCATTCACCTCATTACAAACAGACACACACACCACACACTACACATTTACACTTGCTACCATACTTTACACACCAACATACACACCACTCATACATGCAGGGTCTATATGGCTAACCTGTGTTATGTAATGTGGTATACATGGTTAGCATTTATGCAGCAGGGTGTACATAGCTAGCACTAGGCTATACAGCAAGTGCATGGTTAGCATGGAGAACTTTGTCTTACGGAGTGAACTGTCCCGGTGACTCACCTTGCACTTATTCCATTAATCTGTTCTTTCAGTATTAAATCCCATGTCAGAGCTAATTTAAAAGTGGCACGGTTATTATTCCATGGTGTATTTGTAATGACAATTATACAGTTACAAATGCATCCACAACGAAGGAGATGATCACTTCAAATACCACCTGCAGAATGGAAAAGGACAGTCAAGAAACTGAACTGTGACTTCAGTAAAGAATTGACTACAAAGAGTTGGCAGAACACATAAAGAGCAAGCAAATAGTCTGTAACACTTAGCGAGAGTTAACTAGGATGTTTTTATTTCAACCAACAAAGTATAATAAAAACTAGGGTGTTTTGACAAACAACCAATAATAACTAGGGTGTTTTGACGACAACCAACAAAGTATAATAATAACTAGGGTGTTTTGACAAACAACCAACAAAGTATAATAATAACTAGGATGTTTTTATGTCAACCAATAATAACTAGGGTGTTTTCACAAACAACCAACAAAGTATAATAATAACTAGGGTGTTTTGACGACAACCAACAATAACTAGGGTGTTTTGACAAACAACCAACAAAGTATAATAATAACTAGGATGTTTTTATATCAACCAACAAAGTATAATAATAACTAGGGTGTTTTGACGACAACCAACAAAGTATAATAATAATTAGTGTGTTTTGACATCAGCCAATAATAACTAGGGTGTTTTGACATCAGCCAACAATGTCTAATAATAACTAGTGTGTTTTGACGACAACGAACCAAGTATAATAATAATTAGGGTGTTTTGATGTCAACCAACAAAGTATAATAATAACTAGTGTGTTTTAGCATCAACCAACAATAACTAGGGTGTTTTGACGTCAACCAACAAATTATAATAATAACTAGGGTGTTTTGATGTCAACGTACAAAATATAATAATAACTAGTATGTATTGACAAAGTATAATTATAACTAGTGTGTTTTGACAAACAACCAACAAAGTATAATAATAATAACTAGGGTGTTTTGACGACAACCAACAATAACTAGGGTGTTTTGACAAACAACCAACAAAGTATAATAATAACTAGGGTGTTTTGACGACAACCAACAAAGTATAATAATAACTAGTATAATAATAACTAGGATGTTTTGACGTCAACAAACAATGTCTAATAATAACTAGTGTGTTTTGACCACAACGAACCAACTTTAATAATAACTAGGTTGTTTTGATATCAACCAACAAAGTATAATAATAACTAGGATATTTTGAAGTCAACCAACAAACTATAATACTAACTAGTGTCTTTGAGCATCAACCAACACATTATAATAATAACTAGGGTATTTGACGTCAACCAACAAAGTATAACAATAACTAGGATGTTATGACGTCAACAAACAAAGTATAATTATAACTGGGTTGTTTGACATCAGCAAACTTGACATCAGTGTCAAAATAATCCAGTGATGCCTAAGCATTTGGTGAACAACTTACAGTGAACACATATTATATGGCTGGCAGCCATGCACGGTCTTGTTTTCTTGGCTTCCTCCTTTCTTCCTCAGATTCACCAAGGCACATTGTTCTCTGGTGGCTTTTTGAAGTTGTGATGTTTTTTTTTAGTCGATTTGTATAGAGGAATCTCTTGTGATTGCAAGGCAGGGATATAAAATACTGCTAAGAAATCTTAGATTACTGAATAAACTCAAAGCTAGTAGCTCTTAAGAGTACGTCTGGAATATGAGACTCATTGCTATTTTGCTAGTGCTGTACACGGTCATCTGGACTTAACAAATGGCTATATCATGCATTGCTGGCAACATGCAGGTGCAATACACTGTACCCCTCCTCCTATATCCCTAGCTAAAAAAATAATGGAACCATATACAGCAAGTATCTCTCTTTGCCTGTTAATAAGTTTGACTCTCTATGTGAAGGTGAATCTGAAGTGTTAGATCCAGAGAGATCACCTCGTCAATCTGCCTTTCACATCCTTCATGTTGTGGAGGTATCAGAGGAAGCTATGGGTCCGTCACTATGTGCAATCCACTCCCATCAGGTACAACTCAAAATGGCGGATACCATCCACAATGGTCAGATATTCACACACCACAGCTGCATAGTTCCACTCACAGCTGCATAGCTTTTGGGAGTAGAATGACACAGGGCATCATCATGAGCATCAGAATGCAGGCTGAATACTGCACCAATGTTGATGTCAGAGGCATCTGTGTTTAGGATGAACCTCCTGTCATAGTCTTGACCCTGGAGACAGGGTCTAATGAGAAGGCCTCCATCAGTATGTCAAAAGCGTCCTGGTGTACTGGCTCCTATCTGAGCTTGTCTAGTTTTTCTTTACAGCTGAAGTCCGATAAGAGTGTTGCCATGGTAGCATAGTCAGGCAGCCTGCTGGCCCCAGAAATGATCTGATATCTTTCTGTACATGGTTGTTGAAACTCCTGCACTGACTGGACTTTGGCTCGTCTGGCTTTACCTGTCCGTGCCTTACTCTGTGGCCGAGGTAAATGCACTTACTACAAACTGACATTTTGACATTTTTGCTGTGAGACCAGCTCCTCCTAATCGGCAAATTATCTGTCCTACATGGGTGAGGTGGTCCTGTCAGGTTGTCGAGAAGATGACCAAGTCATCCATATAGGCAGCCATGTGCATGTTGAGGTATCCTACCAGTGAGTTCATGAGGTGTCCCTACAAGGCCAATGGGCATTACGGAGAACTGATATTGGACAAACAGCATCAAGAAGGCCATATTATCCCATGATCCCTCTGCCAATGGTATCTGCCAGTAGCCTTTTGTCAGGTCCTGGGCAGTGGTGGCTAAATGATGTTCGATGGTGCTGATGGCTAAATGATTCTCTACTATTCTGGTGGTCATGATGGCTAAATAATTGTCAGCTATTGTGATGACGCTATTATAATGGTGCTGAGGGGGAAATGTTCACAGCTATTGTGATTGTACTGACTGCTAAATGATTCTCGGCTATTGTCATGACACAGACGGCTAAATAATTCTCAGTTATCATGTTGAAGCAGACTGCTAAATGATTTCCAGCTATTGTGATGGCACTGATGGCTAAATGATTCTCGGGCATTGTGATGTTGCTGATTGCTTAATGATTCTCGGTTAATGTAGAGTTGATGGCTAAATAATTCTCCGCTATTGTGATGTCCCCGAAGACTAAATGTTTTTTAGTTATTGTGATTGCATTGATGCAAAATGAGCTTCGGCTATTGTGATGGCATTCAATGCTAAATGCGGCTATCGTGATGATGCTGATGGCTAAATAATTCTTGGCCATTGCGATCATGCTTATGGCTAAAAGATTCTTGACTATTGTGATGGCACTGATGGCTAATCATTCTCGGCTATCTGATTGACCGGATGGCTAAATGATGGCTATCATGATGGCACTGAAAGCTAAATGAGTGATTCTCATCTATCGTGATGGTGCTGATGGCTAAATGATTTTCAGACATTGTGATAGTAAGTAACTTCTTATCCAGGCTATTGTGAGACTGTCCTAACAACAATTTGTCAGGAGTGATGATGGCCAAATGATTCTTGGCTATCATGATGGTGCTGATGGCTAAATGATTCTCACCTATCATGATGGCATTTATGGCTAAATGTTTCTCGGCTAGCATGATGGCATTGTTTGTCTAAATCATTATTGGCTATTGTAATGGCGCTGATGTCTAAATGATTTATTTTATTTTATTTTGTTCATGAAAATAATTCAAAGGATACACATATAGCATAGTCTGCTAATGTTAAGGTGCCCTGATGATGTCAAGAACAAAGGTGCAATGTAGTGCTTGAAAGTGATGAGTGAATGGATCTCTAGAGCTTCTTGAAGTAAGTTGTTCCAGTTGTTCCTCAAGGTGACAGAGCCAGGTACAAAAGAAAATTTGAAGCTTGCATCTTAACATGTGGTTGATTCAGCAAGGGGTATCAGTCCTGGTTATTCTGCTCAGTTTGATAATGAATACATCATGAGGAAATAGCAGCTGGTCTTTCATGGTTTTGAGTACCATACCTAACTTCAGAAATATTCTGCGATTCTCAAGAGATGGGCTTCCTATTTTGATTAATATGTCCTGATAGTTGCAAGCAAACTGTTTTGTACACATTTTGAGAGCAAACTTTTGGTCGCAACATCTCCGATGTTGTATGGGTCCCAAATGGGAGCAGCATATTCCAGATGTGGATGTACTAGAACATTGTACATCTCTAGCATGCTAATGGCATCTATATGATATGATTTAGAAACTAGGTCAATTAGTTTCCTAGTTTTAGCACAAACACTGTCTATATGTGCAGACTAAGATAGTTCCAAAGAGAGCAGCACACCAATGTATTTGTAAGAATTAACTTAGTCCAGAGTCGTACCATTCAGAACAAGTTTTGGAGGACCAAAATGGTTTCTTTTTCCTTGATCATGGTCTTACACTTGGTTGGGTTAAAGGAAAGATTAGACGCAGTGGTTGATAAGGTCAATATCCATTTGTAGACTATTGAAGTCATTAATTGTTTTAATTAGTTTGTAAAGCAGCATGTCATCAGCATCGACATTTAAGGTGCTTCCATCAGAGAGAATAATGGCTATTACATCATCTAAAAACACAATACTGAACTCTATAGTACAAGGACATCCTGTGGTGACACACCATCTACCACCACGGTTTGCTTCCTGTTACATAAGAACTTCTTTGTGAGACTGTCCAAACAACAGTTTGTCAGTTTATCAGTAGTGGCTGATGAGGAATAGAGTCAAATGCTTTTTTTAGATCCAAAAATATGGTGCATACCACCTTGCCATATTCAAACACCTTAAGCCAATCATGTATGACTGCAGTAATCATTGATTTTCCATGTTGGAAACCCCATTGCTGGTCAGATAGTGGGTGTAATACGTACTTCCAACTGGTCAGTGATGGACTGCTGTATATGGCACTCACGCATCTTGCTAACTACTGACAAAAGTGAAATGGGTCAATAATTAGAGCATTCATTTCCCTTGTTTGATTTAGGGATCGGAACAGCAGAGGATGTTTTCCAAAATTGTGGGAAGTACCCCTGAGTAATGGATAACTTGAAAAGTCTTGTAAGAGATGGGGTAATGCTATATGCTGTTCCCTTTAGCATTTTTGCTGATAGTCCATCCAGACCATTTGCTTTTGTGGTGTCCAGTGTCACTATCATATTACTTTCTCATCTGTGCCCAGGAACTTGTTAGTGCAAATGATAATATTTTTACTGTCATATACATGGTCAGACTGAGATAATTGGGGGATAGCTTGCTTGAAATACTGTGAGATAAATTCATTTAGCATATTGGCCTTGTCTAAGTCAGACTCACTAATTTCATCCTTATAATGGAGAGTCTGCATGCCAGGGATATTTTGCCATTTTCCAGAACTTTTTTTTTGCTTTTTGGGGTTTCTCCTCTCAAGATATGCTGACTTAGCACCACATAGCAACCCTACAACTTCATTTCTATACTTTGACCATTTCCTTTCCTGATTAGCTGAAAGGAACATTTTTCTTACCACTCAAAGTCCTCTGAGGACCGCATGCAGATATAATTTCAGAAAAGTTCACAGACCAGTTAGCTGCAGAACAATTAATGCCTAATAAAATGTCCCACTCAGATTCATTAATCATTTCACAAGCCCTTTAAAAATCAGCATCCCTATTGCTCCAAATTACTCTAGGGCTAGTTCGTATATGCCCAGCTTGGTGTTTCCATGTAAGGGATAGGTCCAGACCAAGATGATCTCAGTTAGATCGTGGAGGAACTTATGACACAGATGTTTTGGACCAAATCGAGTCTCTCGTTCCTTCTGCACCATTCCATAACACTCCAACTCTGCTGACTGACTGTCCTCTGAGATTTCTCTCCTCACAATGGGCATTCAGCTTCTCCAAACAGGTTTCCTTCAATGACAGCAGTTGCCGTAGATCATTAACTTCTTGTTGATCTTCCTGTGTGTCTCACAACAGCTGGTCATATAGTGCCTTCATCTGTGTGCCTTCATCAGCCAAGTGCTCATTTTCTTCTAGCAGTTGGTCCTGTCCGCAATAGCCTCACTTAAGGCTGCTGCTTCTGGATACTTTCCCCTGACACATGCGTTCACGACTTCGAGTTGCTGATTTGTTAGCTGTATGTTGTCCAATTGTGTTCTTAAAGCTTTCATAGTAGTCATCTCTGCTACTTAGCTAATCTGCTCTAGCTGCAAAAGACTATGGATTTTTCCCAGACTGGCCCCCAAATGTTGCGGTAAATAGTTATTATAGCTGATTTTCTCTTAGCCAAACTCAAACAGCAACTCACAATCATTTACAAAGAACATATTTATATACTATTCACAGTTGACCACACCTATTTACATTCTACCCTGATTCCTGTTCTTTATAATTATTGAGTCAATCATTACACGTTATGGAAATGAGATGGAGGAATTACAAATCAGACAACCAGCCAGAAGTTGCTCCAGCCCAATCACTGACATAACTTCCGAGTCAAACAGCATCCATGGCAAGTTCCTCCTGCAGCAGCAGAGAGATGCTAGCTAACAGGAGGATGAGCAGCATGAGCTATCCAGTGGGGTTGACAAGTTAACAGCAACACTTGAAACAATATCCCAAAATTAAGACAGTTAGAATAGGGCAGACAGATGCATATTTTGAAGCTCACCTGGGCAGTTACAAAGTGCCATGGTGGTGCAGGAATCTGGTGCCATTGCTAGCCATGGATGCAGTCACTCAATTGATGTCCAAACCCCTGGCTAACCACGTGAAGGACCAGGCACCCGATACCTTGAATCAAGTCATGAAGATAGCTGATGGCTTTATGAGAGCAGATTGAATTACCATAATGGCCTGAAAAGACAGATGGCCGGCAAATAGCCTCAACCTGCCACAACTGTGGCAAAGGAAACCCGACCTAAGAGAAGAGCATCACAGACATGATGTGGAAAGGGCAACTACACCACCATCAGGAAGCAGGATAGAGTCAACATTGGTACCACAACTGAGCAGGACTAGAAACAAGACAATCCTAGCATGCAGTACTGGAGATGGAAAAACCAAAGTTTGATCCTGTCAATGGACCGAGATGTTTTGAGTGAAACAATTATGGGCACTTTGAATTAGACTGCCACAAAATGAGAAAAAGACAATAGCAAGAACCCGAAGATGGAAGACATTAATGTGGATTCTCCCCTTTCCTTACTGCAAGAAGGAAAGTGAGGAGGTGGTAAGGACAATTGTTGCCCCAGGCGAATTGGGACAAAGGATATGGAGAGGGTACTCAATGGCACGACTAAGAACCTACCACTAGCTACAGTGGAAGTAGTGAACAAGAAGTTCACCAAAATTACTTCAAAGAGTGGTGAAATATGGAATTCTGAAGGCTTTGTCTGTATTAAGAGCAATTGTTAACCTTGTCTTGCCAATTGGAAAAGGTCAGAAGCAAAAGTCTTACTGACCAACAAAAAATTGTGACAGAATCTGAGAAAATCGGCTTATGCCAAAGAGAAAAAGCTTTAATGGTGATAACCCTAGCTGAGCTTTCAAAATATTTCCAACAACCTGCGAAGAACACCAAACTACTTGATGCGCACACTGCATCAATGTCTCATCCATATCGAGATCAACAAGGTTAAATAATGAAGAGGTTGTCTGTCTGGTCATGCCCTGAACAAGATGCATATTTATCAGGGAGAACCTATAACCAAAGCTATTTTGTGACTAAAACTGAAATGGTGACTTTGATCGATATTGGCGCTCAAATAAAACAAACAAAACTCCCAGCATGCTTGGAATGCTTCTGTCAGACACAAAAATACATTGAAAAAGTGTGGGGGGAACTTGAAATCTTTCTTCGTGGATCTGTTTCTGCTTTCCATTTGCATATATTGTATATTGTAAATGTACAGATTTCCCTTATGTCATTTGTCATGATGTGCATAGAGAAATCAGGGTTGCCAACTTGGCTCAACTGGCTGGAGTAAGATTTTGTTGATTGCTTTTCTCATGAGATAGACAGGTTAGCATCATTCTGTCTTGCAAAGTCCAGTTTTAATTTGCTTCAAACAGCAGATATTTTAGTAGAGGATCCATGACAAATCATGGACATGCATTGGAATACTTCTACTCGATTGTGTGCCGTAGTAGTTCCTGTGTATGCACGAAGCCTATGTCGAAGATCCCGAACTATACTCGATCAATTTAGATGAAGTTCTATTTCACCATTTGCACAGTAGCTAGTGGTAGCTTCTCAGTCATGCCATCATTGAGTACACTCGCCATATCCTTTGTCCCAATTCGGCCTGGGGCAACGATTGTCATTACCACCTCCTCACTTTCCTTCTTAGTAAGGAAAGGGGAGAATCCACACCATCTTCGGGTTCTTGCTATCGTCTTTTTCTTATTTTGTGGCAGTCTGATGCAAAGTGTCCATAATTATTGCTCAAAGCCATTGACAGGATCAAACTTTGTTTTTCCCCTCTCCAGTACTGCATGCTAGGATTGTCTTGTTTCTAGTCTTGCTCGGTTGTGGTACCAGTCTTGACTCTATCCTACTTCCTGATGGTGGTATAGTCGCCCTTTTCACATCATGTCTGTGATGATCTTCTCTTAGGTGGGGTTTCCATTGCCACAGTTGAGGCAGGTTGAGGCTCTTTGCTGCCATCTGTCCTTTCAGGCCATCATGGTAATTTCATCTGCTCATAAAGCCATCAGCTATCTTCATGACTTGATTCAAGGTATCAGGTGTCTGGTCCTTCACATGGTTAGCCAGGGGTTTGGGCATCGATTGAGTCACTTCTTCCATGGTTGTCACTGTCACCAGACACCTGCACCACCGTGGCACTTTGTAACTGCCCAAGTGAGCTTCAAAATACACGTCTACCTGCCCTATTCTAACTGTCTGAATTTCAGGATATTGTTTGGAGTGTTACTGCTAACTTGTCAACCCCACTGGTTAGCTCATGCTGCTCATCCTCCCTCCTGTCAGCTAGCATCTCTCTGCTGCTGCAGGAGGAACTTGCCATGGATGCTGTTCAACTTGGAAGTTATGTAGATGATTCAGCCAGAGCAATCTTCAGGCTGGTTGTCTGATTTGTAATTCCTCTGTCTCATTTCCATAACATGTAATGATTGACTCAATAATTATAAAGAACAGCAAAGATATTGTGATAGGATGTAACTATGTGTGGCCAACTATGAATACCATATAAATATGTGCTTTGTAAGCGATTATTGGTTGCAGTTTGAGTTTGCCTAAGAGAAAATCAGCCATAATAACTACATTTGGGAGCAGTCCGGGAGAAATTCATAGCCTTTTGCAGCTAGAGCGGATTAGCTAAGTAGCAGAGATGACTACTATGGAAGCTTTGAGAACACAATTGGACAACATACGGCTAACAAATCAGCAACTCGAGTTGAGAAAGCACGTCTCAGGGGAAAACAACCAGAAGCAGTGAGGCTACCTGCTAGAAGAAAATGAGCACTTGGCTGCTGAAGGCATACAGGTGAAGGCACTACATCACCAGCTGTTGCGAGTCTCACAGGAAGATCAACAAGAAGTTGATGAGCTACGGGAACTGCTATCAGCCTGTATGGAGAAGCTGAATGCCTGTTGTGTGGACTTGAAAAGAGAAATCTCAGAGGTCGGTCAGTCAGCATAGTTGGAGTGTTATAGAATGGTGCAGAAGGAATGAGAAACTCAATTTGGTCCTAGTATCTGACAAAGTATCTATTTACAAGTGTGTCATAAGTTCGTCCACTAACTAACTGAAATCAACTTGGTCTGGACCTATCCCTTAGCTACATAGAAACTCCAAGCTGGGCACATAAAAACTAGCATTAGAGTAATTTGGAGCATTAGGGATGGTGATTTTGAGAAGGCTTGTGAAATAATCAATGAATCTGACTGGGACATTTTACTAGGAGGAATAGACATTAATTATTCTGCATCTAACTGGTCTGCAAACTTTTCTGAAATTATATCTGCATGCGTACCTTAGAGGACTTTGAGTGGTAAGAAAAATGTTCCTTTCGGCTAATCAGGAAAAGAAATGCTGAATTCAGAGCTGCATTGAGAACTAGACAACAATATGAGAAGTCAAAGTATAGAAATGAAATTGTGGGTTGCTAAGTGGTGCTAAGTCAGCATATCTGGAGAGGAATATCTGGAGAGGATAAACCAAAAAAAAAAGAGTTCTGGAAAATGGTAAAATAAGAAAAGGTCTGCCATGCCAACTCTCCATTATAAGGATGAAATTGGGGAGTCCGACTTAGACAAGGCCAATATGCTAAATATATTTTTCTTGCAGGGCTTCAAGCAAGCACTCCCGCTTTATCTCAGTCTGACTGTATATGACAGTGAAAATATTTCCCTTGCATAAACAAGTTCCTGGGCACAGATGAGAAGGTAATATGATAATGACACTGGACACCACAAAAGTAAATGGTACGGATGGACTATCAGCAAAAATGCTAATGGGAACAGCATATAGCATTACTCCATCTCTTACAAAACTTTTCAAGTTATCCATTACTCAGGGGTGCTTCCCACAATGTTGGAAAACATCCTCTGTTGTTCCTATCCTCAAATCAAACAAGGGAAATGAATACTCTAATTATCGACCCATTTCACTTTTGTCAGTAGTTAGCAAGATGCTTGAGTGCCATATACAGCAGTCCATCACTGACCAGTTGGAAGTATTACACCCACTATCTGACCAACAATGGGGTTTCCAACATGGAAAATCAATGATTACTCCAGTTATACATTTGGTTTAAGGTGTTGGAATATGGTCAGGAGGTACGCACCATGTTTTTTGATCTAACAAAAGCATTTGACTCCCTTCCTAATCAGCGCTACTGATAAACTGACAAACTGCTGTTTGGACAGTCACAATAGCATGGATAAGAAGTTACTTATGTAACAGGAAGCAAACCATGGTGGTAGGTGGTGTGTCATCACAAGATGTCCTTGTACTGTCTGGTGTCAACAGGGTTAAGTATTGTGTCCATTACTCTTTCTAGAGATGAATGGACATTATTCTCTCTGATGGAAGCACCTTAAATGTCAATGCTGGTGGCATGCTGCTTACAAACCAATTGAAACAATTAATGACTTCAAGAGTCTACAAATTGATATCGACCTTATCAACCACTGCGTCTAATCTTTCCTTTAACCCAACCAAGTGTAAGACCATGATCAAGGAAAAAGAACCGTTTTGGTTTCCCAAAACATGTTATGAATTGTACAACTTTGGACCTAGTTAATTCTTACAAATACCTTGGATGTGCTACTCACTTCAGAACTATCTTTGTCTGCATATGACAGTATTTGTTCTAAAACTAGGAAACTAATTGGCCTAGTTTGTATAATTGCATAGATTTCATTAGCATGCTAGCAATATTCTAGTACATCCGCATCTAGAATATGCTGTTCCTGATTGGGACCCATACCACATCGGAGATGTTGCGAAACCAAGTTTGCTCTCAAATTGTGTACAAAACAGTGTGCTTGCAACTAATCAAAATGGGAAGCCCATCTCTTGATAATTACAAAATATTTCTGAAGTTAGGTATGGTACTCAAAATCATGAAAGACCAGCTGCTATTTTCCAGAATAACCAGGACTGATAGCTCTTGTGGAATCAACGATATGCTGACACATTTGTACCTGGCTCTGTCACCTTGTGGAACAAATGGAACAACTTACCTTAAGAAGCTCTAGAGACCCATTCACTCCTTTCAAACACTACATTGCACCTTTGTTCTTGACATAATAACTCATAATCAGGGCAGCTTAATATTAGCAGACTATGCTATTTGTGTATCCTTTGAATTATTTACATGAACAAATTAAAATAAAATAATGATTTAGCCATTAGTGACTTCACAAAGGACCATAGTCATTTAGAGCCATCCCAATATCCAAGAATGATTTAGACAACAACACCATCATGCTAGCCGAGAAACATTTAGCCATTAATGCCATCATGATAGGTGAGAATCATTTAGCGATCAGCAACATCAGGATAGCCGAGAATCATTTAGCCATTATCATTCCTGACAATGTGGTTATGACACTCTCATAATAGCCTGGATAAGAAGTTACTTACCATCACAATGTCCGAAAATCATTTAGCCATCAGCACCATCACGATAGCTGAGAATCATTTAGCCATCAGTGCCATCATTATAGCCATGAATTTTTTAGCTATCAGGTCAATCAGATAGCCGAGACCATTTAACCATAAGCGTGATCACAATGGCAAGAATCATTTAGCCATCAGTATCATCCCATCACAATAACTGAGGATACTTTTTGCAGTCAGTGCAATCACAATAACTAAGAATCATTTAGTCTTCAGGGATATCACGATTATTTAGCCATCAACCCCACATTAGCCAAGAATCATTAAGCAATCAGCAAGATCATAATGAGACCAAGA
Organism: Cladorhizidae sp. MBARI D1340-BT2; assembly: GCA_028752905.1. Lineage (NCBI taxonomy): Eukaryota > Metazoa > Porifera > Demospongiae > Poecilosclerida > Cladorhizidae > Cladorhizidae sp. MBARI D1340-BT2. The sequence continues at coordinate 39,077,689 of JAQNBH010000009.1, read as the reverse complement.
ATTATTTAGCCATCAGTGCCATCACAATAGCTGAAAATCATTTAACAGTCTGCGCCAACATAATAACTGAGAATTATTTAGTCATCTGTGCCATGACAATAGCCGAGAATCATTTCGCAGTCAGCTCAATCACAATAGCTGAGAATCGCCCTTAGCACCATCACAAGTCAATAGCACCATCAGAAGAGCTGACAATTATTTAGATCCTTGACCACCAGAATAGTAGAGAATCATTATGCCATCAGCACCATTGAACATCATTTAGCCACCACTGCCCAGAACCTGACAAAAGGGTACCAGTGGCAGAGGAATCATGGGATAATATGGCCTTATTGATGCTGTTGTTTGTCCAATATCAGTTCTCTGTGATGCCGATTTCGAAAAGCCACCAGAGAACTATGTGCCTTTGTGAAGAAAGGAGGCAGCTGAAAAAGCAACACCATGCATGTCTGCCTGCCATATAATGTATTCACTGTAAGTTGTTCACCCAATGTTTAGTCATCACTGGATTATTTTGGTACTGATGCCAAAACACCCTGGTTATTATTAAACTTTGTCGACAGTTCCTATCGCCCCATGGCATGTCTTACACATATCCTCCTTCTTTCAGAAGCTTGTAACTTTAACACAAATACCTCCACAATGAAGAAGATGATCACTTGAAGTATCACCTGCAGAATGACAAAGGACAGTCAAGACACTGAACTGTGACTTCAGTAAGGAATTTTCTACTAAGAGTTGGCAGAACACATGAAGAGCAAGCAAATAATCTGTAACACTACGAAGAATGATGTGAGAAGAAGGGGAGGGAAGAGGTAGGGAAGGTGCGGCTGAAATGCAAAGTGTAGCTGTGTAATTACTATTGCAAATACACCATGGAATAATAACCGTGCCACTTTTAAACTAGCTCTGACATGGGATTCAATACTGAAGGAACAGATTAATGGAATAAGTGCAAGGTGGTTAATAGTTACCTGGACAGTTCACTCCATAAGACAAAGTGCTCCATGCTAACTGCATAACCTAGTACTAGCCATGTATACCTTGCTGCATAACACAACCATATAATACCATATTACATAACACAGTGTTAGCTATATACACCCTGGATGTATGAGTGGTGTGTATGCTTGTTGTGTAGAGTATGGCAGTGAGAGTAAATGTGTATAGTGTGTGGTGTGTGTGTCTGTGTGTAATGAGTGAATGTAGTGTGTGTATGGTATATGTGCAGTATGTGTATGGTGTGTGTGTGTGGTGTGAAGAGTGGAATACTGTGATGTACATGTGTAGTCTGATATCTGCTATAGCATCTACAACAATACCATATCACCGATCTTTCCTCCTGACTCAAGAGCTCACCTGACTAGTTTAACTGGCAGTCCAATGGCCAGGAGTTGGTAGTAAGTAGTTGAGCAGCACACACAGAATCGGATTACTGCCAAATCGGCTTGGGAGTACATCAGGTGCAAGAAGTAAACAAAATCATGTTGTCTCAGTAAATGTGTGTACATGTGTGGGAGTGTGCATGTGTGAGTGTATCCACGTGTGAGTGTATGCATGTGTGTATGTCTCTGTGTGTGTGCGTGCATGTAAGTGTGTGCAAGTGGTGAGCTTGACAATGATCAGGAATGTAAGGAGGCTTGACATGCAACACACATGTTCCAAAATTCCTTAAGTTACACAGTCCGTGCCCAATGATATTCACCACCATTTCACGGCATAGACTGCAAGGAGACACCATCAATAGTTAACCATCTGAGGGTCAGCCAGCTACTCTTGACTCACTCTCTGGTTATGAATGTTAGTGTAATGGGCAGGATGATTTGAAAATTGTGGATCCTCTGAGAGTTATCTATAAATAATAGCAAGGAGGGATTCATTGAAACATGGTGGAATGTTTTGCCATGTGGACATGGCTGGCGTATACGATGAGAAAGATGAGGTTAATGAAGATTAAAATTCCTGTTGGAGATAACAATTATGTACCATCAGTGTCATATCAAGTTATAATGCTCATATCAGAGCCTCAACAAGTTACACTACTCATAAACATTGTTACATTGCATCATTAGTGTCACAACAAGTTACACTACTCATCATCAGGGCCATGTAAATTACACAGCTCATCACCAGTGCCACATCAAGTTACACTGCTCATTATCAGTGTCATATCAAGTTACATTGCTATTCATCATTTCAAGTTCATTACCCACAGAGAGATAGCTTACCCACTATAAACTTGTATACTATGGGATCGATGATAATACTTATGGCTGCAAAGAAAAAAATCAAAAAGTCACATGGTCTTGCATTCTCAGCCTCCACCCTCCCTTCTCTTTCCTCTCACTCCCATTCTCCCATCCCAAACAGATCCACTTACCTCCCATCTTCATGCAACACTTTACAAATAATGCCCACTACTAACCTACCTTGTATGGGCTGGAAGTCCAGAATGGAGATGATAAAATCATGCTACTTTGCTTCCCACCTCATCGACCTGTGGAGTGTGTAAGGCTGGTTAAAAACACGCATGCTCTCACCAGTGCTGCAACATGTCGCACAATTTCACTAGTGCTGCAACATATTGTACACATCACTAGTGCTATGTTGCACACTCTCAACAGTGCTGCAACATATCGCACACCCTCACTAGTGCTTCAACATGTTGCACCAGTCCTAGAAGGGCCTATATCAACTCTGCAATAGAAGCCATTCATAACTAGATATTTAGCAAATATGTAGGACAAAGAACACCAATGGTTTGGCTTGCACTGTATACTGCACAGAATATTTATTCCTGTGAATTATTGTCAGTCACTAACTTGCGAATATTTACCATCTATAAGAGTAGTAAGCTAAAAAGATAGAGAGAAGGGATTTTTCTCTTGCACTATGGCAGATTATCAGAGAATGTGTGGGGAAATGGGAGTTTGGATTCCCAACCACTTAAGTAGGCTCCTTGAGTGAGATGTGTAGCTTATGCGACTAGTTGACCCTTTACCAACATTGCACATAGTCATAAGTGTGACCAGCACAGTTATTTAAGTACAAAATGAGGGGCTTCCTCCACTCCTCGTCTTAAAGTATAGCTTCTGACTGATCTCTTCCCAACTATAGTCAATGACCTCGTAGAAGCATAATAAATAGTCCAAGTTTCCCATGGTATTGTCTCGGCAGGTTTTTGTTCAAAGCCTTGAAGATGCACTTGATGTGGCACTCAGCTGGAGATATGCACACATACACAGTCATTACATATGAGCATCTCTATGCAGCATGCATGTAAATGTCAGCATGTTCACGTAGCCTGCATACTTGTGAGCATGTCCATACAGAAATCATGTACACATGGATTTGTCAGTTGCATGTACATGTAAGCACATCCACACACAGCATGCTTGTACATGGGAATGTCCATTTAGCGTGCATGTTTCAGCCAGCAGATACATGCTAGAGGACAAAGTTGATTGATTCACACATGAGTAGCTGATAGTGTGGTATGAACAACAAGAAATCGTGGAAATGGACATGTCGACTCTCCACGAGTGGATCACAGTTCAAGATACGGAATGCCCAACAGAGTGAATCCCTTTGCCTCATAGTGTAAACATATTGTCAAATGATGGGCAGAAACAATACGTATTGCATTTGTGCAAGTTTTTTGTCGGCTTCACTGAAGGAGCTATAGATAACAGCCAACAACAGCAGAATAATAACAGTAGTAAATACATACCACATAGTCATGAATTCATAACATGTTAGAAGCAAAATAAAATGTGATGATATTATCTGTCCCAAAGAAGACGAACGTGACATCTTGTTGAGCATATGATCCAACACTCATTAGCATTGAAATTTCAAACTCTCACTTGTCACTTGTCATGGTGACGAAGAAAAGGCTGAGAAATGCTTGACTGAAATACTAGAAAAATTAATAATATATCACACATACAGTTTACAGTGAAGGAGGAGTATCACAATACACACTAATTTTTAAAGATAGAGTATTATTATATATTATAAGAAGTTGCTAAAGTGAGTTTTAGTCGATGAGTTTTTTCCCTACCATTTTAAAATAGGGCTCTAACCAAAATTGTGAATTGTACCACACTCCCCATATGAAGGTAGGTATCATATTCTTGCCACATCTGATTCACATGCTGGACGCAAGTGCCAGGATGTTGTTTGTAGTACATGTGGATAGCAATATATATCAATTTCATGAAAGTCTTGGCATCTCATTATTCCTGATGAAGGATAGAGCATCTAATCGAAACAAGAGAGAATAAATTTCGAGCTGAGATTAATGAGAAAGTCATTTTAATTGTAATCAGTGTTTTGGTTATGTTTTGCATACCCTCACATTACAATTCATAATATCTATGAGTGTGTACAGTATGCTTACAGTTGGGTCCTTTTGTACAAATATCAAATAACTTGCAGAGATGAACAAATGTTCATGATAGCATCAAATCTGGCTCGGGTTTACTAACTCACAGCTTAAGGCCAACACAGAAATGAAAAAGAAGATGAGGATAAGGACATCCAGAATTGGCTTTAGTATCTCGAAAATCTGTCGAATAACTCTGCGATAGTAAACATGAGTGAGGAGTAGCTGTTTGGTTTGTGCTGACCATATATCTATATACATCGGAAGTAGGCTTGCCCATAATGATAATTAGTGAGAGAACTAGTTTCTCAGCTTACTTGATTGACAGCTAAATGATTCTCGGCTACGACACTAATGGCAAAATTATTCTTGTCTATTGTGATGGTGTTAATGGCTAAATGATTCTGGCTATCTTGATGGTGCTGATGGTGGTTAAATGACCTATTGTGATGTTGCTGATGGATAAATGATTCTTGGCTATTGTGATGGTGCTGATGACTTCAGGTGCTACATATTCTGACGGAAAGGGTCCATAAGGTCAAAACAACCGGAAATTCCCAAGATGCCACATCTATGCTTCTGTACTTCACATGAAAGTGATTTCAGTATCAAAAGATAGCTCTCTCTCTCTGTGAAAAAAATAAATTACATACAAAACTTTCAAGGGTGGGTAGGTAAAGGGTCAGAGGCAAGAAAAACAGTTGCAATTTTGGGGGTACCAAATTAAAAGAGGTCTCTCTGACTATTAAAAAACGTTCAATACTTCAAAACCTCTTTTGAGTTAAGAATTCATGCAGCTTCAACATCTGCCATCATTTTAACGTTTAGGGACTCCAAGAGGTACAATTAAATCCGGAAAGTTGACACTATACTTCTCTTCTTACCAGCTCAAATTAATTACTTTTGCCAGCATTTGCCAGCATTTAAACAAAGTCCTTTGGCCTTCTTCAAGGTGAATGAAATTACATAAAAGGCAAGGTGGTTGTGTCGTCAATCCATCCAAAGAAGGTCACATTAAGTGCATGTGACTCACATGTCTGGTGGCTATATTACAGAAGCACGAGCACACGTGGTGATGGACACCTGGTTTTATGCAATCTTCTTTGGATGCCTTGTTTAGTCTATACAGAATAACTTACCTCGTGCATATATCCACTCATCTTGAAGAAAGCCAAAGTACGTTAGTTGAAACCTTGGTGTAGTAATCAATATAAATTATTAAAAGAGACTCCTACTATCTATCTTCATCTACATTAACGCATACACAATTAGGAAGTACAGTAGCATTCCCTATATTGATTTGACCCCTATTTCAAAAAGGCTGGAGAAAGAGACAGTTTTCAAACCTCACTTGGACAGCTTCTTAGTAACATCTTAAATTGTTTCAGCTGATTTTAGCTTCCAGTGTGCCTTGAAAACTTACGGTAGTAATTTGGCACAACCTTAAAAAAAATTCAAAACCATAAAATCCATGGCGTTCAAGAATCTTGTTTCTATCTTCTATCTACATTTTTCTCCTCACATAGCTTGCATACATAGGACCATTCCTTATTACTAGAAGATTCCAAAATGTCCAATGAATTACAGCAACTAACTCACTTCAGTAAAACACCAACAAAACGAAACCCGGTTAAATATCTTACAACAAACACGCTTGTGATTGTGCAAATCAAGTTATGTGCAAATCAAGTCAAGTTGAGCTAATTCAGCAGCAGCTGCATCTTTTTTGCTACAAAGAAGTGACAGTTGGTTTCATCACAAGCTTACCCATGTGACAGAAACAGATCTTCAGCAAGAAACCGGGTAAACTAATTTCGATGCATAAACTTGCATAAATATACTGTATATGAAAGCATACGATTGTAGTAATAATATATGTATCTTGTTTGTATATGAATACATGGGCATGTGTGTGCACTGTAGTAATAAGAATGAATACATAGGCATGTGTGTGCACTGTAGTAATAAGCACGGTAAAGAATAACATAATATAGTGATTGGTTAGCTATGCTGAATAGATTTCATAAGAGGCTGCTTGACTATAAAAAACAAACATAAAGAAGATGTTTACTTTGGAACGTTAACTGAGAAACTCAGTACAAATATCACCTTGTTTAATTAGCACTTGTATTGTGTCAACCACATATTGAATATGATTATACAGTTGAAACCCACTGGAATGCCAAGCTGCTGCTCGGCTTATAAGGAGCAGTAGTAAAGCCTGAAAGACAGAGGCTGCTGTACAGTTCATTAAAGTTATTTCAAATGGTAAACAGTACACATATACTTAGTACGGGCCCTGACCATATTGGGATGGGAGGAAAGGTATTGTCTCAGTGGCAGCAGCACAGGCACAGATATAACCTATGTGACAGCTGGCCCAGGCTAACCGTCACAATTGGTGGCAGTGGTAAACTGAGGAACTCCCAGACGGCAATCTCTCACAATTTTTCTCAACCTACGTGAGCCGCCTTGCTTCAACTGGAAAACTCTCACTTCTCAGATTGTAAGTATGTGGTCACAGTTAACTGTTGTTTACTTAAACCAGTTAGAATGAGCAAGGAAACAGAATGTCAGCTCAGGAGCAGAAGGGGTTTTCAGAAACATAGCAGATCAGAACGCAGATGAACAGGCATTGGTCAACACCAGCGAAGCAGGAGACCTACGCTACGATAAACAGTAACAATGAAACGGACAGTCAGAGCTCAGAATAAGAGCTAACTGCAGAAACCAGCAATGATTCCACCCGTATGATAGTGGAGATGATGAAGCTAATGTCGAAGGAGAGAAAGCAAGAGGAGGAGATGGGATGAATTAGAGCGAAGGAAAGCTGAAGATGCCAGAGAACGGAGATTCCTGGAGCTGTTTCAAGGACAGAGAAAGGGGCAAGTTGAACAAACACAGTGCTATGGTACTTAGTGGGATTTGAATACCACATGGACAGTTCTAAGGTGGAAAAAACTAAGTGGCCCAGGAAATTGCTCCTACTATTAACCCCAGAAACCTGGAAGGTCCAAGTAGGCATTAACCCTAGTCAGAAGGATGACTATGATGCTGTCAGGAATGCTTTAATGAAGCACTACCACATTACCAGCAGCGCTCACTTGGCTAGGATTGAGGGGCTGAGAAAGAAGGGCCCCGACTCTTGGGTGATGTTTAGTCGCAAGTTCCAGTATTTAGGTATCCAGTGGATTCAGGAGTGTGTGATGACCAAGGAGGATGTCATGGAACTAGTGATGCAGGAGATACTGTTAAAGGCACTACCTGAGGACATTGCCACATGGGTCAGAGGACTGAAGCTCACTACCCTCAATGAAGCTGCAGAAATGGCTGATGACAGGCTCCAACACCTTAGACTGGCTTGAGATAGTAGCCAGGCTCAGAAAGCCCCACAGAAAACATGAAAAAAATTACAGGGAGACTGATTTGGGGGGAAAGGAGTTAAGAAGGACACCAAGTTGGATACCTTCAAGAGCCAGCAAAAACCTAACTTTGACAAACAGGGGACCAGATGTTTTAATTGTAATAATTTTGGTCACTTTTGCCGCAGACTGTCCGAAGAGTGCCACCACTGGCAGAGCAAGACTAGAACAGGTCAACTTGGCAGTGCCTCTAACTGGACAAGAGGAAGTGCAGCTAGTGAAGGCCAGCATCAATCAGTTGAAGACAGTACCTGGAAAAGTCGATGGGCAGCTCAGAGGGAAGATTCTCCTAGACACAGGAGCTCAAAGGTCAATTGTGAATTCCAACTTAATCTCAGATGAACAACTGACTGGAGAGGAAATACAAGTAAGAGGCTTAAATCAAACTGTGTGTCCTTTTGCTAACATAGCAGCAGAAGTTGGAGGAATCCAGCAGCAACTCAAGGCAGCTGTTAATGAAGATTTAGACTATGACTTATGCCTAGGATCTGATATTGATCAGGTCTGGGAAGTTGGAAAATGAACTTGTACACACGGCCAGGACTGGACAGGCTGTAACCAGAGAAGCAACATAAACAGATACTGAATATGAGATGGAAGAGGATGAGTTGGGAGAAGCACTACTTGGGGAAATGTACCAGATGATCCTAGTTTGAACATCGCTTAGACAGAGAGCAGTGAGAAAGAATTATATTCTCCACCAAGGGACAGAGACAGCAGGTCTACTAGAAGGAAACCCGAGCCCTCTACAGGAGTCGACAGCCCAGACACTCACTAGATGTGGATCTACAAGAGCTCCTAAAGGAGCAACAGCAGGACCAGACCCTGGACAAACTGTGGGAGAAGGCAGTTGCAGAGGACTCCAAGTTCTTAATGCTGGTTAGACTTCTACACTGGAGAAGTGACCACACAGCTGTGCATTCCCAGTAAATTCCGGGGACTCATTCTTTTACTTGCCCACAGACCAGCATACCTTGGCTTAAACAAAACTACTCAGACGATATATATTGGACAACTACTTCTGGCCAGGACTCTACAGGGATGTCAGCAGAGGATGTGCATCCTGTCCAGAAGACCTCACAACCACCAGCACCCCTCCAAACCATGCCCCTGATTGACACACCTTTAAAGAGGATAGCAATGGACATGATTGGCCCCCTGCCCAGAACTCAATCAGGTAATCATTTTGCTCTTGTAATTGTAGACTATGCTACTAGGTGGCCAGAGGCCACAGAGGACCACAGACAGTGTGACAGTGGCTGATGAGCTTCTCATTCTTTTCACAAGAACTGGGTCCCAGAGGAGATATTGAGCGACTGTGGCAATGACTTCACCAATAGGCTCATCAAGGAACTCCACAAGCTGTTGGAGTCAAGACACTGACAACCACTCCCTATCACCACAAGGTGATGGGTTAGTAGAAGAATGGTTTAATCCTATAAAGGAGATCATTCGGAGAGTTCTTAAGAAATGGAATGGGCAGTGGGACCTGGCCCTTCCTTTCTTCTTAGCAGAGTTCAGGAGAGCACCAGGGGAGTCCACAGGCTTCTCACCAGCAGAATTGCTTTTTGGTTGACCATTAGCAGGCCCTCTACAGTTGCTAAATGACAAGTGGACAGCAAGTAGCAGCACACCGCAGGATGTGGTAACTTATATATCTACCATGCAAGATAGACTGGACAGCATGAGAGAGCTAGCTCGAAAGAGAGAGACTGGAAGCAAGATCAGACAGCAGGAGAGATATGATGACAAGGCCAAGAAGAGGACCTTAAAAGCAGGATACCTGGTGCTGCTCAGGAGTCCCTCTCTGAAACCCAAGTTGACTGTGGAGTGAGAAGGACCTTACACTGTGCTAGAGTGGGAGAGACCACATATGAGCTGAAGATGCCCAACCATCCTAGGAGGAAGGTAAAAAGTTGTTGAAAGAATTCGTCTCCCCAGTTGCAGCCTGTCTAATGAGCAGTAACATGCCGGATCTGGAAGAAATGGAGAAGGAAGGATGGCCGTCCATCAGTGCTAGACTGTCACTGGAAAAAAAGAGAATGGTGATGGTCCTGCTGAGCAGACACAGGGAGCTGATAGGATGTAGACCAGGAAAGACAGACCATCACCTTAGCAACAGGAGAGGCCTATCCAATCAGCAAACACCCCTACCAGATGAACTAGAGGATGGAGCAGATAAACAGAGCAGTGAGGGAGTTGCTGGAACAGGACATTATGAGGCGCTCTTAAAGCCTCTGGTCCTCCCCAGCTCTACTGGTCCCCAAGAGTGACAGAACCTACAGACTAGTGTTGGATTTCAGAGCATTAAACTATGTGACCTGGGCAGACCCCTTCCCCCTCCCCAGAATTGAGGACTTGCTGGATCGACTTGGACAGACAGCCTACATAACAACCCTGGACCTGTGAAAAGGATACCACCAGGTTCAGGTACACCCAGACTCCATTGAAAAAAACTCAGCATTCTTAACATCCCATGGGAAGTGCGAATATCTTAGAATGCCATGCCATTTGGGCTCAAGTCTTCCAGAGACTCAAGAATTCAATTCCCTGTGACATGGCAGCATTTGCTGCTGCCTATATCCATGACATTATTATTTTTTGTGCAAATTTTCATGACCACCTAGTCCACCTGGAGGCAGTTTTGACCAGAGTAAAGGAGGTGAGGCTCAAGTTAAAGCCAGTCAAGTGTTCTGTGGGGGAGGTGACAACTAACTATCTGGAACACAAAGTGGGAGGAGGAGCAGTAAGACCACTGGAGGCCAAGGTGAAAGCTTTATTGGAGTATCCCCGTCCCAGAAACGCGAAAGTTATGAGGGCATTCCTGGGACTGGATTTGGGAGCATAACCATATCCCTTACAGAAGCAATCCAGAATCAGATTCCAGAGAAGGTGGACTGGACCAATGACAGAGTTAGCCTTTACACAACTGATACATAGCCAGACCATAATAGATCAATACTTCGCAGCCCTCACCCAGGCCAACCATTTCTCCTCCAGACAGATGCCTGTGGTGTCAGATTTGGTGGCCAGCAGCTTACATCAAAGCCAGCAGAGAGACGTTACTCTGTACCTGGCTGTAGTGGAAGCCATAATATATTTTATAATTTACTTATTAGGTGCAGAGTTCACAGTCGTTACTGATCCAGTTTGCAATATCTGGACAAAATGAAGGATGACAGATGTCACGGGGCAACCTCCAGGGTGCCCATAACATTAACTGAGAAACTCTAAGTACAATCACCTTGTTTAATTAGCACTTGTATTGTGTCAACCACATACTGAATATGATTATGTAGTTGAAACCCACTGCAAGCCCAAGCTTCTGCTCGGCTTATAAGGAGCTTTAGTAAAGTGTGAAAGACACAGGTGGCTGCACAGTTCATTAAAGTAATTTCAACCAGTGAATAGTACACATATACTTGGTATGGGCCCTGAACATATTGGAATGGGATGGGAGGAAAGGTATTGTCTTGGTGGCAGCATAGACACAGATATAACCTACATGACAGCTGTCCCAGGCTAAGCCGTCACAGATGTTTTATAAAAGACATACATACTTCATTTTCTTGAATACAACTATTCATTTCAAGAGCTGCCTAGCTGCACGTGCTATTTGAGGATTATTTCAACATGCCTAACAGACATGCATACAATAGTTGCATGAGATCACCTGATAAAAGGTGGTAATTATTGATAATAGCAGTGTCTGTGCTCTAGCTATTCTAATTTTGTAGTTATATCTGTCACTGGTACAGGGATTGTCATCGTCAGTCTCTCCCGCCTCTTCTATGTTGAGTTGGCCATCTTGCTGGCGATATTTCCTGCTTCTTGCCCAGGCTTTAAACTGTGAATGCTTTCATCATGTGACCCATCTGTCTCGACTTAAATGCCGCACCTTTTGAAGGATTTGATTATTATTTCTGTAGTGAGAGATGGCCAAGTTTTCTTAGCCCACTCCAGAAAGAGAATTTTCTTCAGAGTTTTCATATTTCCCACTGGTGCAGGGTCTAAGGGCACATGCTATTTCATTTTAAATAGTAAGATGAGATTAAACCTTAAACATATATTTTTGTCGTTACAATTTTGGAGCTCCATAAATTCTGCATACTTCACTAAAAATGTATAACCAATCCAAAGTTACCTGCAGCCAAAGAGGCAGTACCTCAAAATCAGAGTGCCTGGATTCAGTGCAGGTATAGCTCATAGGCAGCTGTAATTGCAAATTTTGCTAGAGAAAGCTGAAGCTTGCGACTTTCACTGGAACCTTGCTCACATGACACCTTAATGACATAATGTGGTGGCGGGATGTGCTATCATTCTAGGGCCATGGGTAAGCCATATATACAACCACCCTTCCTGAGATTGCAACACATTGCGCAACACAGATAAATTCATTTCGTTGACCAGAACAAAAAGTGAATGCTGTCCAAATTCTATAGTCTGTGAAGAATTAGATCGCTTATTCAATTATTACTGAAGTTTCACAATGCTTGTCTGTGAAGTTTGTTGTTGCGTTGTTTGTGGTAGACAGCAAACCGACAGAACATCTAAAGTAAGTGATTCAGGTGGGCCTCTATAATGTGCAAAGCTAAAAATATTCACTTTTCCCTTAACTCTCAAAATAATTATTATCACTCGGGCTAGCTAATCACATATTAGCTCATGCTTTATGGAGAATGAGAAGCACAAGATCCAGGAGTAAGACACAAAGATATGTTTCTGGATTGTAGTCCTGACTCAGCAAATGATATGCTGATCCACAGCACTTTGTGTCCCACTATTGGTGATGACGAGCTAACAATCTTGACAGCCAAGTTTAATTGTCCTTCAAACCTTGTGTTCCCATAAAGGTTTAATCCTCTTGGCTGGATAGGCATGTTTGAGCTTTAATAGTATGGCTACTGACACACTGTTTGCTTCTACTGTCTTCAAACTGTGGAGGAGAGCTCTCAGTAACAGAAACAGCTTACACAATAATCACAAGCCTAGTGAAACACATAAGCTGGCTTAATACACAATAACCTGGCTAGAAAAAGGATAAAAATGCTTGACTATTTCTTAATACAGCTAGAAGAAGGATGAAAAGGTGAGCTTAGTAAGTTTGCCCAAAAATTCAGTCCAAGCTGAAATAGCAGAAAAGTGTCCCAATGTAACTCACATTCATTGTTGCTCTCACATGCTTTAATAGTAGCTGTACCAATGTTCCATCTATCTGCAATATTTTTGATAATGTTCAAAATTGGCATGATTTTTATCTGGTAGTGTCGAGTGCAAAGCAACTTTTTAGACGTTGTGTCTAGCAAATAAAATCGACTGTTTCATGACTTATTAAAGATGACGATGATGACCTAATGATCTATGACACAAAAGATAAGCTCTCTTCAGCAGTTATAGCCAAGTGTGTCACAATCTTAGAAACCATGGACAGAGTAAATGAGAGCACTATGGGAGAGCCACTTCAATGTAAGACTTTTAGAGGATAATCAGTTCATTGTTGCACTATTTGCTTCCCAAGCAATTCTCGGGGTTCTTGGTTCAATGACACTAACTCTACAAGCTATTATTCATAAGCTTATATGGCTGCCAAAAAAGGATACAGAAGTGATGATTTTTAGGAAAAGGTTTGATGTAGAATTGAACTTCTAGCTGTGTCGGTCAATGTTAGTATAGTGAAGCCAGGGCCGGATCCAGGAATTTTTAAAAGGGGGTGGGTGGGGTGGTCATTGATTGATGTTTCTTCTAGAGAGCTAGGGGGCCCTCTCACCATCCAAAACTGTTCTACCCCCTATTGAAACTTTGTCACTAGCCCTTGAAAATGACTTTGCTTGCATATGTGAATAAATTGGAAATTGAACAAGTAATTAAGCATCTACAAAGACGTGCTAGATTTTAGATTTGCACATCTAGGTTACTCATATTTACCGCCCCTCCCTTTTTTCTCTGTGTTTCCCTCCTCTTCTCAGTGGGATTTTCCCCTCCCTCCTTTTCTGCTGAGTGGGTTTCCCCCTCCCTCTTTTTTGCCAGTTTTCACCCTACCTACTTTTCTGCTCAGTGGGTTTCCCCCCCCCCCCCCTCCTTTTCTGCAGCCATTTCCCCCCACCCCTGACCATATTTGTGAAAGTAACACTGCTTAGTCATACACACCACCACACACATATAATAATTGGCAAGGCTGGCTAATTATCATGTAGGGCTGCATGCCATAAGAATTTTTTTTAACAGAACAAGTCTACTGTCAAATTTATTGCTCCCAGGGATATTAAAGAGTTATTACATCCTTTAATATAATTTACACTAGACAAATCAATCGTATACAGTAAATATGAGATAGTCAGTAAAAAGTAAGGTTGAAAGAGTCTTCGTGGATGTGCTTGAATAAAAGCAAGGCAGACATCATCTATAGAAATTCTCTCACTATAGTGCATGCAATCATTCCAAGATCAGCCAGGCATTCCTCGGCCATAGTAGATGCACGTATGTTTTAATCCTCCTCAGTAAGGAAAAAGAACGTTCTGCTTCAGCATTTGTAATAGGTAATGTGCATGGTGAACATTTGGAAATCACAAGATTCAAGTGCCAGAAGGAAAGTATCTGGAATTGGGCTAATCTTTCAGCCTGGTGTGACTGACTTTTTGAATTTTTCCATATAACTTGCCATCTTCTAAGCTCATTTGTTAAAGATCTGAGAAAAGGAAGGTATTTTTCCCAATAAAGCAAGGCTTCCATGGCATCTTCAGCTGATGCTGTGCTTGAGTCATTGCTTACTATTGATGGAACAAGAAAAAGCAGTCGTTGTGCATGACTTCTTTCATCTGAAACTTTCTCCTTCATTTGTAAACAGAGTCAAGAAGTGGGATAGCAAAGGCTCGTTTGTAGTAGTCACATGGAGTACAATAGGAACATTGGTTCTATTCCTCTGTAAGCTTGTCTTCCTGGGTACAGATTCAGTAACACCGACATGTTCTCCTAGGGTAAAAACTTCATCATACCACAAATCGAAAATGGTGTCAATATTGTTTCGTGTGCTATTGATATTTTCAATAACTGTGGTGATTATCTTGTTAGCATCATACACATCTTGCTCACATTTTTGTAAGTTTGATGATATGACTTTGATTTCATCAAGGACATTCTTCGTTATAATAAACACTGCAATCATTTGGAATGAAGAGAGTGAAGCTTTCATCCCTTGTGCATTCACCTTTGTGTCTCTGTCCCAATTCCAATTTCCATCTTGTGAAGCCAGGTCAGGATATTCATGTGGAGAAATGATAACATCTAAAAAAAGTGACAACAGCTTCATACATTTCAAGAAAGACCTCCAAACATGTATGCCTTTCCACCCACCGTATCTCACACAGACCAGGAAGTTTGGAATGAGAAGAGTCAGGCAAGTACACCATTCATTACAGTTTTTTCAAACAACCTCTGTCTCTTCGGACTATTTGTCAAAAAGAGATAATTAGGCCAATAAGATTCCTTACTGCTTGAACTTTGCATGAAAGCAATAGATAAATTAAGGCAATGAGAAAAGCAGTGTGTGTACAAAGCTAAAGGAGAAATGTCCGTTGTACACTTGACATCTCAGATGACACTACCGCAGCTCCATCGTATGCCTGACCACGATTTTTGTTGGATCCAGAGAAACTGAGGGATGAGAGAGAGATTCCAAGATCTTTTTGGATATAGTAGAAGCATTGGCTCTCTCTATTAATGAGATGTTCCCTGATGTGAGGATTTTTTAAGGTAGTTAAATCCACAAATCTCAAACACACCGAGGTAATTTCTTGGTTAGCATAAGAATCAGTGACCTCAACAGCAATAACAGTGAAAGGCAAGTTCTTATCTCTAGTCTGTTTGATTAGGTGTTCCCTTACCTTACAAGCATATACATGTGAATTAATTCATTTTGTATTGTCTTGCTGGCATAAAGTGCATTACATTTGGGGACTAAGAGGTGATCCTGAAGATAGGTGCTCCTTGTCACCAAAAGCTACAGAATAGCAATGAAGTTTCCTCTATTGACACCCTCATCAGCAAAATTCACTCTATTCTCCTTATTTACCCTGAAAGGTAAGCCTTGCTTTGCCAAGAACTCAATGGCAAGAACAATTTGATGCAGAACTTCTTTATTCTTTTCTTCTTGTTCAGATTGCTGTTTCATAAGCCTGTTGTCAATCCTTGCAACCGGGTTTTAAAATTTTGAACAAAAAGATCAGCTTTTTCTGTTGCATGATGGTGCATTGAACTCCTCTCATGAGAAATAAGAAGACCATCGCCTTGCTTTTGATAGGATGCAAGCACTAAAACACCTGCATGACTACCACACCTGTTTGGACGTTCAGGAAAAAGAATACAGTAACGACAAAGACCACCTTCTAGCTACTATATGAAAGCCATTGGAATTTCTTAAGCCATTGTTGCTGAAAGGAGGAATTCCAGCATCTGCCTTCTTTGATCACTGGATGAGAATGAAGAGTATCAGTTGAAGCTGGCTTAAAATGACTGACAAGATATTGCAGCTTTTTAGCATCTTCCATTTCCCCAGACATATGCCTCAGTTGATCTAAGGAGTTATGCGCAGCATGTACAATGGCTCCTAGGTCTATCTGTTCATTGAAGGACAAATTACAGGTACAGAGTGCAGACATAGATGACCAGTAGTTGATTGACTGTCAGATATCTGATGTGGAGCAGATTCTTCCAGCGCACTACTGTAACACATAGTGGACTCACTTGTTACTTCAAGCTGGCATACAGAGGATAGCTGCTCTAAAGAAAGTGGTGAAATGTCTGTGATAGGACACTCACAGGGCCTTTTTGAAGATTGCTGCTTGTCAGATTCTAGAGATCTTGAAGAAAAAACTAATTCTACAATACATAGTAAATTACCTTTTAAACATTGTAGTGAGGTTCATGCATCCTTCTGTACTTCTAGAAAGTGCTCTCTTTCTTTGGGACATGCTCAAACAAACTGAGGCAGTCTGTAGAAACTTTGAAACTTGCCAGTCTGGTAATTATGAAGTGTTGACTAAATAACTATGTACAAAGTCAATGAATAACCACATCATTTACAAGTTGAAGTGCTTGTCATAATATAATAATTAATTAACGAGTCTGGCATTCATCAGTTATGTAAATGACATTGTAGATCACTCTGGGCATGCAGTATTTTGTGAAAAGGGGGGTTCAAACCCCCTGAACCCCCCCCCCCCTCCCCCCCTCCCTGGGTAAGGCACTGAAAGCCACTAACTCCTTCTATTCAACAACATCAAGCTAATGCTGGAGAAGCATGCAACAGATTACTACTGAATCATGGTGTACTGCCCATTTATTGAACACGTGATTGAAAATTTGGAAATAAGTTTTCCAATGAGCACAGGGAAATTTTTGCAGCTGAATATCTAATCCCACAAGAGTTACCATAATTGAAAGGGGAAAAAATCGATTTGATGACATCCTTTTCTAGGAAATTTATGTCCTTGGAAGAGAAGTCTGATTTATGTTAGTGGAAAAAATATTGTGAGTTTATCATTCCTAAAAAGAGATCAGATACAGCAATGCATTGTCTGAATGCAGAACTCAGATATTTCCAGTAATCGTCGAGTGAAGAGATGTACCAATGTTCATCACAAGGAACAAAATGGCCTCTGTATATGTGTATATGAATAGCTAGTTGCACATGCGACTAATTGCACTGCTAAGAGATGTTTCAGTATGATGGAAGCCAAGTGTACAACAAGCAGGATGAAAATGTGAGCAAGAAATGAACGGGACAAAGTAAAAGCATGCTATAGTAACTGAGAAACTGAGGAGAGTTAGGCCATGAAAAACTTTTTTGACTCAAGTGCAAGTGCGTACATACCTGCATTACATGAGGCGATAAATGGCATATGTATAAGTGTGTGAACCACTCTATAACTTACCGACTCCTGTCCACCATGCACTCCACACACCTTCACTCCACACAATGTTTTGAACATGGCCAGCTCATAAAATTTATAATATTTTTTCTTTGTGAAGAATCATTTTCTTATCTTTATCTAAACAGTAGCAGAGAATCTGTGTGGGACAGAGCCCTCCACTTTTAAAGGAACCCCCCCTCCCCCCAATCAGATGGAAATATTCTTTGATCTTAAGGTAAGGTAACACTTTGGTTAAAGTACTTAATACTACACTACACTACAAAACTGCCAAACATATTCATCAGCACTGTCAGTGCAATTTATAAGTTAAAAAAATAATAAGGTTTTTCGGAGTGATATGAAGAAACTTCGGGCGTAAAGCTTAAAAATTATGCAATGTATTAAAGTTAAATATGCAATTACTACTTCTTCATGATGTATAAGAGAGCCAGACCAGAAGTAAAAGTTGCCACTTCAGTACCCACTATTTGTGATGCCATGCACAGCATTGAGGAACTCATGGAAATGTTGACTGTTGTATCGCAAATTGCTTCACTTATATTTCATCATACCTACAATTCTGCTACAGCTGAACGGTCATTTTTTGTTGTTGCCATGAAACATGTTTATACCAACTTGAGGTCAACAATGACTGAACAGAGGCTAAAAAACTGTCTCTTACTTCACACACTTGAAAAGAAATTACCTACAAATTAGATCTTAGTTTCCATAGCTCAAGTATCATCTGTAACCAGGAATGACTAACATAGAAATATTTTTGGTTTAAATTACCGTTCCTCAGATTTAATAAGCTACTATTCAATTAAACTGCACTGCTTATTCCTTTGCCCACCCCCCACCCTCCACCCACCACTTTTAATGTGCTGTCTCTGCCACTGCTAAAAGCTTTGGACCCATTCTTCAAAGACAGAAGAGAGGCTAAGTAGATTAGTGATGATCTTGATTCATCATGAAACTAATTATCCATAAGCTTCCATTTTAACTCGCACGAATAACTTGCAAACACTTTCTTGAAATGACTTTTTTGGTGTGTCATTGAACTTAGCCCTTTAAATAAATATATATTTTTTAAAGTTATGGGAAATCCAATACCAAATATATGGGCGTGGAATGTTTCCATGGTAACCGAACGTGTGCTAGAGCTGGATTTTTTGTTTTGTATTTGTTTAGCTAATATGAGTGCAAAAAGCCCAAATAGATGAAAAGAAAGCCATATGAGAGCTGCTAAAGTGCCAATATGAGTGAATCTTGAAGGACAGCTATGTCACAGTTACCTGAATTGGAGTCTGAACCAGAAACACCATTTCTTCAAGAACTGAGTCAACTTACACCTAGCTCACAAGCTGGGACAACCACAATTTCATTGGATCAATTCAGTCCAAACTTCTAGCCCTTGGATGACTCATTTGTGCTGTCACCAGTTCATTCATCTGATTAAGATAGTGACAATGACAGCTCCCCAACCATATCTTCACAGAAGAAGAAGCTATAAAGAATGGGTCTCTAATCAGCCAAAGTCTGTCCTGAAAATGTTTGCTATCATTCTTATGGACACTTCCAGGATAAGATTTTGACTGACAAATGTAGCAGCACTAATGAGGAGGATCTGTGGTATGGTTCAGTAACCCTCGATTCGATCATGGAGGAATTAGTTTTACAATAACAAGGGAGAGTTTGTAAGAGGAAAGCACAAGCGGCCATATGTATTGGAAGATGAGTAGTGTCGCTCGAAAGCACTCACATGGTTGCTGCAACATGCCTATGAAAAAAGTCAACCAATCATCACAGCTGCTAGATTTGCGGTCTGGGTTAACCACAATTTGCTTCCCTACATTTTCTTCCAATTTTCCATCTCTACGCTCTGGTGGTGGCAAATGTGTGCATTCAAATGCCTCAATTTTTCGTAAGTACATCTTCTGTACTCAATTACATCTTCCCCCTTGTGACCATCGACATACACCTTACGGTAAGATGTAGGGTGGAAGCCATGATAAAATGTTGCCACTTACATGAGGAATTATGTAACGAGGAAAGCTGAGAGTACTAGGTTCGCCTTAAGAAAGCTTGTGCTTATATCTTACGATGAGTCCACTTTTCAGGACCATCGTGTTATTGGGCTGGAGCACTATTCGACCAAAATCAATTGGACGTGGCGTTATGGTGAGTGACTTTATTACTGAGCATCACAGTTATCTACAGCCCAATGAGGAAGAACATGAGCAAGCAAAGCTAATTTATCCAGCTATTCCAAGAGCTCAGGGTTTTGTTCAAGAATGAGGCCCAATCTGAAGGATACCAGAACTGTGAAAAGTTTCTGGAAAATGCAGTTGAAATAGCCGAAACAAAATATCATAGTGACGTCAATAACTTTTATCTTTGACCAAAGCTCAGGACACACTGCTTATGCTGATGATGCTTTAAATGCACACAGGATGAATGTAAGTGATGGTGGCAAGCAACCAAAGAGGTGAAACACATACTGGTACAAGTGATGACTACAGAGCAAGTGGCTAACCAAAGGGTTTACGAACAGTCCTGGAAGAGTGTGGTGTGGAGACCACTGGCATGGTCAAAACTGAGATAATCAAAGTCCGGGATAGCAGGCATGATTTTAAGACTCAGAAAACTCGAGTGAAGGAGTTGGTTTCCATTCACAAGCACAAGCGTATTTTCCTTCTAAAATACCATTGTAAGTTAACCCTATTGAACGGGTTTGGGGTCAGGCCAAAAAGTTCACATGTACTAACTGTGATACATTTGGAGCACTGGAGAAAAACATTCAACCAGCCTTGGATTCAGTTAGTCTTGAGTTGATACAGAAGTATTATAGAAGAGTTAGGGAATATCATCGTGCATGTGAAGAAAAAACAGGAGGTGTTGAAGTAGAAAATGCTGTGAAATTATATAAATTACATCGTCATGTTCCTGAAATAGAGCTTTACAGTTGTTCAGTGAATTGATAGTAGAACATACATTTAGAATTTTGTAACTCCAACATAACTCATTGCTTTAAAATTACTAATTTCAATATAATACTTTTTCTCAAACTCTGCTCCCTTGTTTTTAGAATGAAAAAGGGTTAAAAATCAAAAATCATTTCATTTGGTGGAAAGTGGAAATACCAAATTTCAATTCTTGTACACTAACAGAATTAGAAAAATCATTCAAAGGAAAAAAAATAAAAGCGATCACATCAATATTCATGAGATTTTGTCATGGCCAAATTTAAGCACACACAATTTAAGACGCATTGTTTCACTGGAAATGAGAGGCCAATTTTATTATAATAATTAGTTGTAAAAATGGAAGCATATGCTATATAGACTATCACAAGGATGGCTAACTGGAGATAGCTTAAAGATTCGACACTTGATGTATTGCATACTTTAAATACATGATTCATTCATGAGCCCACATTCAACTGAGTTATAATATCTTGGGTCCTGTTGCTGTCAAAAGATAACAGCTACACGTCAACATCTCTCCCCTACCTCCAAAAGTAACGTCTTGGTATGACCCTGATTTCTAAGTAAGACAGAAATGTAAATTAAAAAAACAGACCATGATTTCTGCATGTGGAAGGTCCTGAGTGAGCCTCATAAAATTCTGAACTTATGCAGGAGCCCTCCATGGCAACCACACCCTACAAGCAGCTGACATTGCAAAACTATGTCACACATTTTCGGGAGTGGCACGTTAAAATCTAGTCGTTTATTGCTACGTGCATTTTTGGCCAAAATGTCGTCTAACAACACGATTGTACTATGCGGAGATCTGCAAGAACCATTTATGAAGGAGGCCAATGATCGGAGCCAGAAGCAGCTAAAAAGCGTAGTAGCTGTTGTTGAGTCCTCGCCTCCAAGTGTCGTATCTTGCTCCAGTGGCATGGCTTTAAACCGCGGCACCTCTACGAGTGTTAAGGCCGCCGAGATCGAGATTGAGTTAGACACCGTCCCTTCTCAGCAGACTGAGAGGAAAGAAGGGTCCGCGGTTGAGCACTTTACAGTTAACACTGGTACCAGCTACATCTCCAACCTCCCCATGCCTTATGACCCCTGTGAGTTTGAAGAGTCCTTCCTCTCTCCACCATTCCCTTTCCCCATTATTTTTCCCTGGTGAAAAGGACACCGACAAGGTGGCAAATTTCCATGGTTTATGGAGAACAGGCCATCATATATTTTTTCAGGCATCAATCCTGTTAAGGCTAGAGCATCTAGTTGAAACATAGAGAATACATTTTCATTGAGAAGGTTATATTGTGAGAAGGTTATATTGTAAGATCTTTTTCCTACATTTGTGTGTAAAAAAAAGAAGTAAATAATTTATAAAAGATGATCTGCAAAAACTATAAATTATGGGACGAAAAAAGAAACTATAGCCATATTAGTAATTATCATTCAAAATCTTCGGAATGAAATATATTTGCTATGTATTTTGCGAGCTATATCACTTTGCTCATCTCAGCATAATGTTGGATCTAGGGAGGGCCCCTCTAAGATAATTATATTCATTACTACACAGTCACTAGCCTTGCGAACTGCATGGAGATCAGCTCCAAAACAAGGATGATTATATAGGCTAGACCTCCAAGCTCACTGGAGCTACCATCACCAAAAGTTGTTGTTGCCATTTTCATCAGCCACTAAAAAAAAATTTTTTTAAGACTAACAGCAGATAGATTTAGGGCAGTAATTCCAACCATACCCTCTTTGATATGCAAGGTTTACAGCATGAAGCATTGCTATTGAAAGCTTCAAAAACAACATGAATGTGAGTAGCACCATATGTACACCTGCAAGAGATGACTTAGATGGAAGAATTCCAACACAACCTTAATTGCTTGCCATGCTAGAAGTAGTCAATCAAGGAAGTAGCTATATAGCCACTAGTGTCTTTGACTTAAATGCCTACATCAGAAGGGAATTAATAATAATAATTAATAATAATAATAATAATAATAACAACAACAACAACAATAACAATAACAACAACAATAATAATAATAATAATAATAATAATAATAATAATAATAATAATAATAATAAAATAATTATATTAATAATAATAATAACAACAATAATAATAATAACAACAATAATAATAATAAAATAATTATATTAATAATAATAATAACAACAACAACAATAATAATAACAACAATAATAATAATAACAATAAAAACAATAATAATAATTATAATATAATAAACGTGTATTTATTTTAGTGTTGCTAGACAACGATAAGGAAACACTCTTTGCTTCCTTGCAACTACTTGACAAGTATATCAGCTGTGGCCTTCTTATCTTTGTTTTGTTTGTTGTAAAGAAAATGAGGGGAAAAGAGGGAGCTCTAGGGTAAAGAAGATGCCCACAACTCTTGCTTTTACTTCACATGACTACTGACCCTGAATATATAGCAGAAAATAACACTAACCGACCTTCCGGGCACCAAGAATTTGACAGGCAATGCCGGGTAACCCCCTCTGCTAGCTTGCAAATCTATGTGATATAATCATGGCAGCTTGTATATACCGATACTGACTCTAACCAATCTTCTGCTTGTATTGACACTGATTCTAGCTGATGCAGTTTGTACTGACACTGAGTTGAGCTAAAGCATCTTGAATGATATTTAATGATTTTCTCATTAATCAACTTAATTTTGGTGTGATGAGCAAATTTAAGTTGTTATTGAGAAAGTCATTATATTCTATTGAGTGTTAGTGAGAACTTTGAATGATGCTAAAGTATCTTTATCTTACTCTGACTCTAGCTTGTACTGACACTAACTCTAACTAATGCAGCTTGTACTGGCACCTACTCTAGCTCAAAGATGATAGAAATGTGGATGGCAAAAATTAAATTAATTCTTCAATTTGAGGACACACCTGCAGGCAGTAGGCTTATATTGTGTTGATCAAGTGCATACCTCCTCACCATCCTGTTTATAACAAGAATATCCTTAGAACCATCGTTTTCCTGGTATTCTGGGTAAAGCTGAATTCTCAGCTTTTTTAAGTAGAGTCAAACTCTCTATAGCATGCACCAAGTTCTAAAAAAGGTATCTTTCAGTGTCAGTGTAGCTTAACCAGCTGCAGCAGTCCTCCTGGCATTTCAAGATAATTTTTTTAATGTTGCCACGTAGATAGCAAGTGCACAGTCTGAGTTCCGCATAAAGCCTAGCAGCAATGGAGGAGCCTGCGCATTTTGTATGGTATGCGACATGGATTTTTCATTTGCATAGTCGGGCAAAGACTTGCAGCCTTAGTGCTTCTAGTGGTGATGGTCTAGTGACTCTTAGTAGTGTATATCATCAGCTATATACTATAATCATTCAATATATCATTATTAAGCAAAACAACATAAAAAGGTTTCATCCAGCAAACTAAGGTTGAGGGGCGGGCAGGTTTGCAAGTGTATTGCATAATGCAGACCAAAATATGCACCAATCAATAAGGAGCCCATACTTCAGCTAAAACTTCACCTCCTCAAGTTCTCTTATTATCTACACAAACACTTTCAGTGAGTCAAGTCCTTGGCAAAGAAGTCGACTGTCAGGCTAAGAACACATACAAACAATACAGTGTGCTACTGGTTCAACAGTTTAGGGTGGAGTTGAAAGTAGGGGCACGGCTGAAATTAGGCATGTGGCTGGCAGTAGAGGGTCACTCTATTCCTTCTGTAGTAATTTCTTTTAAATCCATGAAGTGAATTGGAAAGAAGTTGGTTATGAATATGCCTACATCTCCTGCCATAACAGTTGATGAGGTTATTTCTAGAGTGATATTTCAGAAGCTGCAGTACACAACAGAACCCCCCCCCCCCCACACACACACACCCTCTGGTCATTACAGTATAAACTCAAAATAGTGCAAAGTTCACAAACCCAGCCACATAACTAGGGTAGGATGAGGGCTATGGGAACCAACGCTAGGGCCAAAAATGGTCTGGATGGACCAGCTCCCCCCACTCTAGATAATTGTTTGTGTGGCAATCACTGTATTAGTGATGTTGTCTCGTGTGCATGGCAGCTATAGATTCCCACAGCATTGCAGAATAATACTGCATCTAGTTTGGTATAACCACACCTCCTGCAATTGTATGGGGTGGAGACATCATATTGCTGCACTACGTTCTAGTGTAGGGTTCAATTCTGTGCAGCATATCAGTACCAGACCTCGACATTTTCGTTGTAGATTAATTTTTTACCGTTTCAGTTTGTTTTCTGTCATGTGAGTAAAGGTTTTCCGTTTTGAAATGAATATTTATCATGTTTATTAACTTATTATCATGTGAGTGGAAGGAGGTGTGTTAATAAATCTTGCTTTCGGTTACAATATGTTGTAATGTGTATGATGAAAGTTGACAGTCATGGTTTCCTTCTGTGCTAGGTTGTGACTCTGTCATCTGTCAAGAAGACTGCAACAGAACTAAACATGAGGTGTGATGTGGGGCAGTGATAGTAACACTAGCACAGAGTGCTGCTTACATAAGAACATACTCGAAATATGGGCACACCTCACTAGAATTTGGACACATCTCACTATAGAATTTGGACAGATCTCACTATAGAATTTGGACACATTCACCTGTCATCTCTCCCACAAAACTGTTTTAGATTCATCTGTTCTGGTCAAGGAATGGGTAAATCTATCTTTGTTGTGCCATGTGTTGCAATCTCAGGAAGGGGAAGGGATATGTGGCTAACCGCTGGCCCTTGAATGATAACTCATCCCACCAACACCTTATGACATTAAGGTGCCATGTGAGTATGGCTCCAGTGAAAGTCGAAAGCTTGAACCAGCTTTCTTCCTTGTTCCATTCCTAAAACTATGAAAGCATCTCTAGTCATCTGATTCTATTCCCAAGGCTATAACAGCCTCTCTAGGCATTCTGTACCTAAGGCCATAATGGATTCTCTAGGCATCTTATTCTGTTCCTAAGGCTATAACAGCCTCTCTATGCATCTTATTCTGTTCCCAAGGCTTAACAGCCTCTCTAGGCATTTATTCTGTTTCTAAGGCTACAACGTTTCTCTAGTCATCTTATTCTGCTTCTAAGGGTATGACAGCCTTTCTAGGCATTTTATTCTGTTCCTAAACTGGGTGGACCATAAACAATTCAGGCACAACCCCCCAGCCAAAAATCTTGTACATATATAAAATGAAACCCTGACCTGGCTGAGTTTCATAATATGAGCATGGTCATTGCAATGAATTACCATGTGTGTGTGTGCAAAGGGGAGAACATAACCATAAACTAGTAGGTGCTAAAAAAAATTATAGTAACCACTTTATAGCTCCATAGATTCTGAACACTCATGGTATTGACTTGATATATATAGGTCTCTCTGTTTGCTCTCTTCTGGTACTAAAATATTTTCCATAGGTATAACCATACCCAAGTTATTGGAGTTAAAGTGGCCGAGTGCCTGATTTTGGCAACACCAGATTGCCAGATTATGGAACACTTTACCCTCTTTTTAAGTGCTAGACAGATCAAATTAGCACCAGTGGGTAGAGAAAGCCCTACTGCATAACGTGTTTTTTCATTAGGCGCTAAAACTTGTGATCAAACAATCGGTTTGTTAATGAATTTCGTTAAAATTCCTTAAAATTTATTTTCCAACCATGCGCTTGACCACTTACTCAAGTTTTACCCCCACTTTGATGGGAAATGTTCAAGCCACATGACTTCTTCATTCAGGAGAGGTTTAGAAGTTTTGAACTTGTTTATTAGTCGGGTAGATGTCTCTTCAACACAAATCTCAACCCTTTTGCTTGCCTCTGACCCTGTACCTACCCACAATGTATGTTCTTTTTTAAAGCATGCTGAGAGAGAGCTTTTGATACTGAAATCACTTGCATGGGAAACACAGGGTCAAAGGTGTGGGGTCTTGGGCATTTCCTGTTGTTTTGACCTTATGGACCCTCTACGTCACTGCAAACAAAATATGTAGACTTGAAGTCGACAGCACCATCATAATAACCAATAATTTAGGCATCAGTACCATCATGATAGTTGAGAATCATTTAGGCATTTAAATCAAGTAAGCTGAGAAATGCTCTCTAATTGGAAATTATGGACCAGCCTACTTCGGTATATATATATATATATATATATATATGGTTGCGGTCATGCTGACTCAGCACAAACCAAACAGCTACAATCAATGTCAGCTATTTCTCCATCAAGTCAAGTAATCGTAACCCTCTCTCATACACCACATGGCCTTGGACAGCCTCATGTAATACATGGGGTTATGTGAATATACTATGTAATGCAGGGGTTTATGTGAACACTAATGCAGAGGGTTATGTGAACACTTTATGTAATGCAGGGGTTTATGTGAATACTAATGCAGGGGGTTATGTGAATATACTATGTAATGCAGGGGTTTATGTGAACACTAATGCAGGGGTTATGTGAATATACTAATGCATGGAGTTATGTGAACACACTATGTAATGCAGGGGAGTTATGTGAACACACTATATAATGTAGGGGGATATGTGAACACACTATTGTTACCAACAAAAAAAGTGTTAACCATTTACAAGGATATATTCAAGGGGTTAAATATTTGCTAAGATTTGATATGGTTGGTGGGGGTATTATCCATGGATTGGAGTCATACCAAGATGTGTTAGTGTGCTGGTCAGACCACACCCTCTATCATTAATATTCGTGTGGGATAACCTGATTCAGACAGTGTGAATATTATAATATCGTGGTAAATGTTAGCTCATGATGATCATTGTGCCCCCAGGAAGCTGCTCTGTATGTCCGAGAAGGAGAAGACAACTCCAAGTTCTTCCACCACCCTAAAAGCAAGTGGTCCAGGAGAGCCTACGAGATCCTGCACCATCCGGTTTATTGCACACTGCACCTGCTGGTGTGTGTGCTGTTACTGCTGCTTGCTTTCACTGAAACTCCTAATGTCGGGGAGAGCAGATTCTTACATGAGTCTGACAAGAAAGTGCTCGTTTCTGTGAGTTAGATGAGAAGGTGGCACTATTATATGCATGGCTAGGACTATCTCAGGGTTAAGCTGATATGTAGTCCTAGATATAGTCCTAGAGCTAGGGCTATGGAGCTAGTCCTAGATTTAGACCAGAGCTATGAAACTATTCATAGATTTACCCCTAGAGTTAGGGCTATGGAGCTAGGGCTGTTGGGCTGCTTAGTGTCCAAAAGAGTTTTCTTGGTGGGCTGCAAAAAAATTGGGAACTGAGCTCTCTCCACTCTCTGCAGCAAAAAAATGTTCTGGAACCAAGAATGCGGTCTAAAACTTTTTTGTCCCAAATCTAACATATATATATATATATATATATATTACAAACCTACAAGAATAAGCATGTTCAACCTCATGCCTATTTAACATGCCATATCCAAGCTTCCTGTAGCTATGTTAATTTTGATATTCTTTGGTCTCCTCCACACAAATTCCTTTCCATAGTCAATGAATGTTTGATAGTCCACACGAAACTTCTCTCTGCTTGTCTCAATAATGGTGGATGACAATGGCTATATGGAACAGAGTACCTGATATGAAATTCCTTAATAAACACTTGCACATCAATCAGTCCATCATGGATAAATGTCATGAATGTGATGAAGACAGCTTTCAAATTGACAGTGCATGTTTGGGCTTGTGTATGAGAATGTCAGCATTCTTGCCCACTTTCATTCACTGCAATAGTGAAAGTGCTCCCACTTTGAGGTGGATAATGAGTAGGACCACTGCTTTGTATCATTATGACTTCTGATAAGTAGTGCAGACTGATAATCTAAACAGTGGAATGGAGATTTGCAATTAGCATATTATTATATGTACCAACACAAACAGCTGTTTGTGGTGTGTACAAGTACAAGTAAATCTATGGGCTTAATTAAATTTACAATCAGTGTACAGTTTAACCCGTCTTATAGTATAACATACTGAAAGCACAATGAACTGGCTTACCACCCTTACTATGATGAAGTTAGCTGAATATAATTTATTGTAATTCACTGTAGTTAGATGTACACATGCAGTGCTGTATAATTTATTATAACTACAGTAGAAATTATACAATTTGAGTAATCGGAACAAATTCACCAATCAAAACACCCCGAGGTACATGCCTATTTTGATTAGCAAGGTTGCACTGTGTCACAGGGCCACCAGAGATAAGACTTGTTTTGAACCATACAGTAGTTATTCACCAGCCTGTAGAATTAGTGTGATTAGGTATAAATTTGATTAGCAAACCCATCAAGTAAGAGGCCTGGCAATTCTCAACAAAAGGAGTTGTGCACTGCTCTCTCATTGGAGTTCATTGCTGCAATAGTGTGTTTGTCAGTGTTGTCCTTGTTAATAATAAGTACAGACCTTGTTGTACAACCTCAGAGGGAATATTCAACATCAGGGAGATCAGACTAAGGAAACATGGAACTTGCTAGAGAGCTCTGAGAAACCAGCACAGCAGATAACAGCTGGTATGGAACTATCACAGCTTGGGATGGTGCCACAAATGGAAACTCTTGGATTACCTGAAGGAAGTCCAAGTCCCCTCCCAAGGAATGCAGACCACAGATCAGGAAAACCTAATGGTCATGGTGATTCTTGCAGTCCTCCATGCAACAACAATGGGCAGCAGATGAGAATAGCTGCCAAGAACAATAGATGACCACACTGATGCTGTACCACCGTCATCACCTCAACCGACAGGTTAATCAGATTCCACCAGCTGGAAAAAGGAGAGGATGTGGAAGCTTACTTTTCAGCTTTTGAAGCCAACTTGGAATGTTATTCCCTATTAAGACCACAGTGGAACCGTCACTTCCTACCGGTTCTAACACCAGATGAAAAACATGTCTACGTGACCTTGGATTCAGGCAACAGATAGGACTATGACGTCCTTAAGGCAACCCTCTTTTCTCACTAAAGGATAATGCAAGAAACTTACAGACAGAGAATGGACTAACTGAAAAGAAAATCAGAAGAAACCTGGAGTACCTGTGACAAGAGACACCTCAACCTTACCTAACCCGAGCGGCCGATTTTTCGGCCGATACCTAGAGTGGTATATACCCGAGCGGCCGATTTTTCGGCCTTTTTCCCCCCCCTTTACCCCCACCCCCCCTTTTTTTCCCTTTTTTTTTGACATTATGAATAAATATAATCTTTTGAGTAATTTTTTTCTCGAGGACCACAGGGTGGGAGGCACGCACATATTAGGGAGAACTCTTAGAACCCTAGCGGCCAGTTTTTCGGCCGATATGTAGAGGCGTATAATAATAATAATAATTATTATTTTGGCATTATCAATAAATATAATCAACTTGGAAATATTTGTTCTTTTTTTGCCTCCAGGACCATAAAGGCGGGGGGCATGCCCATGTTAGGTAGCATAGGGTTCTAAGGGATTTATTAATTAATTGGAGTGAAGGCTGTACCACAGCAAAAGAAGTAGCAGAGTTAGTGTCCACTGAGGCATTGTTTAAGTTAATGCCAAGACAGATGGCCACTTATGTGAGAGACAGAAAGCACAAGACCTTGGGAGGAAGCAGCTGGTTTGGCAACTGACTTTATGTCAAACTGGGGAAGGAGATATGAGGTTACTACTGAGACAGATCAGACTACCAACAAAAGAGTGCAGCACAGAAAAAAATGACAGACCTCATCATTCAGGAGAACAGACGTTAAGTCCAAAGCAAATTGATGAAAGAAGACATCACCATCACAGGATGCACAAGGATCTGGATGGAGGGCAGACCAGAGCTGGAAGAGTCTACCCAAATTCGACAACCAGAACCGACCCAGATGTTTCAAATTTAATCAATATGGTCATTTTACAGCTGAGTTTCATAGAGAAAACAAGGAGAGCTCCAAGCCAAGTCTAGAAACCATCAACATGACAGATCTACTGACACCCAGAGAGGAGGTCAACTCAATAACCACAGAGGTGAACCATCGGACACCGGTTGCAGGAACTGTGGATAGAATGTTACTCGACACCGGAGCAGAAAATACCCCGGTTGACAGCAATTTGATTCAGGATGAAGACCAGATGGGAGAAGTGATTCATGTAAGACCATTCATTGACACAATATCAGCATTGCCATTGGCAAAGGTCAGAATGGAAGTAGCAACTGTGAAGATGAACTAACCGTGGCTGTATAGAAGGACCTAGGTTATGATGCCTTGCTAGGGACCGATTTCCCAGACTTGTGGGGAATGGAAAAATGTCCACTATATGATGGCATCGCAAATGTAGTCCAGACCCATTCTCAAGCAAACAAGACAGAACATACTTCGCTTCCTGACAGTTTCAAGGAGAAACTACAGAGACACTGATACATATTCAGAAAAAGAAGAGTATGATGAAAGAGACAACCAGTCATGGGGAGACCAAGCCAGTGAAGATCAGATAACCCTCCACACAGATGAAGAACAGTCTGATGCAGAACAGTCAGAACAAAAAGACAACCATCCCAGCAGCAGAGCCAGTCGTCGGAAGGCTAAAGCTCTTTTCATGATCGACAAAGAAAGACACCGACTGAACCACAACGGAAAACAATCCCAAAAAGAGAGGAACAAGACGAGTTGTTAAGAGTGCAGGAAAAAGTCTGAGAGGGAGGAGACTGAGTTAGTTGTTTTGAACAACCTTCTCTGGAGACGGTCAAAGGGCAGTCTAGGACAAGAAATGCTACAGTTGTGTATACCAAAAAACACCAGATTTTGGTGCTATCCCTGGCACGTAGGCCTGGCCCTCTGGGGTGAGACCAGACCACTCAGAGAATTCTAGATGAATACTATTGGACCAGAGTTCATGCAGGTGTAAAGAAGCGTGCCTCAGATGCCCAAAAATCAGCCTACCAGTCCAAGAAGAGAGCCCCTCTCTGACCACTGCCAGTCATCGACACTCCGTTCTGGAAGATAAGACTGGACCTAGTTGGACCCCTTTCTAGAACTGAAGCTGGACAGAGACAAATCCCTGCAGTCATTGATTACGCGACTAAATGGCCGGAAGTTTTTCCACAATAGAAGACAGGCAGATAGCAGATGAACTGAAGCTAATCTTTACCCGATTTGGAATACCAGATGAAATCCTCACAGACTTTGGAACAAGATCAGAGAAAACTGGAGCAAGCCACAGATGAGTTTGCTGGACCCAAAGAAGGAGGGAAAGACCACCTACCCACCTTCGACCAGACTCTCAGACCCTAATGCTACCAATGCCAGGATTATGGCCACATTGTCATCAAATGCCCAAAGAAGGAAGCAATACCCCCAATTGCAACCTTGTATCCCATACATTCCCAATCAAACATCAGTCCTCAGAGCACCTTTAGCCAAGACTAGCCCCTGGCTTTTTAGTGTCTACATACCTATACTTACAGTTTTGTTAGCAAAGAGACCACATGGACAAGAACCAGATTTGATCTATACTCCCTCTACCCTCTTCCTCATCCTCCCCTCTTTCCCCTTCCTCACCGTCCCCTTTCTTCCTACCTTCACTGTTTCCCCTCTTTCCACTTCCACATGCTTCCCTCTTCTCTTTCCTCATTGTTCCCTTTCACCGTCCCCTCTCTTTCACCTTCTCCATCTTTCTCTTTCCTAATTATCTCCTCTCTTTTTTCCCTCCCACTTCTTTTCCATCCCCCTCTCCCCCCTCCCCTTGTTCATTATTGAGCAGTTTTATAAGGGTCATATCAAGATCATATCTTCATTTCCCCCCACCCACTGTTCTTACACAGGTTCATGGTTCATTGGAAATACTCTTCCTCAATCTGCTGACACTAGACCTGGTCTTGCGGTGGTTGTGGCTCCGTACCAAATACTTTGTCACTCATAGGACAATTCTTCTTGTAAGACACTCCCACTTTCCAATCTGCATTCACATGCTTGTCAACACCCTCTCATGACTTGCCATAATTCAACATACCAGCAAGTGTGTATATCATAAAGGGATATCGATGTATTAAGTAAATGGCTACCAAATATGTGCAGGTAGAATGTTATGCCTCAGCTAAAGGTCAGCAGCCATAATAGCTATGTGCCACTTGAGTATTACAACTCCTGGCAGGGGAGACCAGTTGGCAAGGCCCAACAGCGCATCCTGGTTAGTCCAATATTCTACCCAGCATAAACCATACTCAATGACCATTTAAAATAATGCACCAAGTGTTAGAGCATGCAAGGCACTCAACCAAGTTTTGTAGGCATACAGAAAAATTGCTTCATCTATTGGCATCATTCAGCAAGTGTCCATTCATGCTAGAACAAGAACAAACCTGCTGATGGTTGAGCAGGACCATGGAAAGCCTGCTTGGTTTTGTATAGTAATGCCATCCATGAAGAGGGTTGGCTATATTCGAGGCAATGTTTCCTGTTTCCATGGTTAGAATCCAATCCACAGATATGTGGGATGAAGAGCAGCTGACCAGGCTGTGGCTTCCACTATATGCCGATCCACAAATATTTTTTCCTTTGAATTCTTCCAAAGTCAAACCTTCTGTGAACATTTAACTCTCCCAAATGTCTGTTACAGTTTGATCTTTCATCCAGCCACCTCAATCTATCATTTCCAGGGACAATCCCTGTTGCCTTCACACTGAACCTGATTGGTTATTTCTCTCTGTTGACAGTTCACATTTTTCAGCAATGACCTCAGATGCCACCACATGTGTGAGAGCTGCCGCAGGTTTAAGCGTAATTTTTTCCTTCATTTTTGCTTCAGAGTGTCATTCTGGCTGTGATGTATGTGGAGGCAGTGACTGTGCTCATTCGGCAGGAGAACCACTTCCGCATCACTCGTCTCCTTAGACCCATTTTTATTATTGATACCAACTACATGGTTGGAGTGAGGAGGTGCGAGGGAGAGTATGTGGTGTGTGTGTCTGTGAGAGGGAGAGGGAAGGGAGGAAAAGGTGGAGGAATGTGGGGTAAGGAAGTCTGTATTCTGACACCAACTATATATATACATGAGGGGGGGAAGAAGAGAGAGTGTATAAATGTGTGTGAATGAATTGGATTAAGGAGTATTTAGTCTGACACTAACTATATGTGGGGTGAAAAGTGTGTATGACAGTGGAGGTGGAGGGAATATGGGGTTAGGGAGGTGTTTAGTTTCATACCAACTATATGTCTGTGTGAGGGGTTAGTGTGTAGTGTGGGATAAGGGAGCTTGGCTACTAATCTTAGTGAGGGTTGTGGCTGGTGTGGGGATCAAGTGGACATGTTCTCTTGGACATTGGACATTTACCCCTCACTCATTTAACTATCGCAGAGTTCTTCGACAGATTTTTGAAATATGGAAGCCAATTCTGGATGTCCTTATCCTCATCTTCTTTTTCATTTCTTTGTTTGCCTTGTGTGGTGAGTTACTAAACCCGAACCAGATTTGATGCTATCATGAATACTTGTTCATTTCTGTAGGCTATTTGATATTTGCACAGAAGGACCCAACCGTAAGCTCACTATACACTCATACAGATATTATGATTTGTAATGGGAGGGTACTGCAATATTTTGTTCTATGAATGCAGTCATGTTTAGTTTAGTCTGACACAAACTGTACATGAGGGGGTGGAGAATCTGTGGGGGGGGGGGGGAAAGG
This sequence comes from Cladorhizidae sp. MBARI D1340-BT2, assembly GCA_028752905.1. Classification (NCBI taxonomy): domain Eukaryota; kingdom Metazoa; phylum Porifera; class Demospongiae; order Poecilosclerida; family Cladorhizidae; species Cladorhizidae sp. MBARI D1340-BT2. Next base: position 39,043,345 of record JAQNBH010000009.1, on the reverse strand, counting down.
AAGTGTGTGTTGGTAGGAGATGGTGGTGGGATTGCATATGGGGGTAAGGTTGGGAGTGGAAGAGGAGGGGAGTATACTTTTCTATATAGAATACTGGGAGAACTACTCCAGGTCTATCCTGTTTTTCCTATCAGTGGTAGTCCTTATCATTACTTATAGGCCTTAACAATCCCTTCACCCATCTTTTCTACATCTTCTTCTAAATGGTTACTCTCATTCTTCTGTACATAGCATGATGGCAAGTCAACTATGCCCCAAATTCAGAAGAAATGGCAGGAGGCCAATAGGCAAGGTAGATTCATACCTTTACCAGATTTAAACCTGTAAAAAAGCAAACTGGCAAGGAAATAACACTTACTAATCAGCTAATCATGCAGTAGAAATCTGCCAAAATTCAAGTACACAAGACTTCATTCATAAAACGAAATGATAATAAAAAAATTATTAAAAAAATTAAAGGAAACTAATTTGAAATTTATTCTTTCTCAGCGTTTCGACAGGATGCTCTAGCCTACATCAGGAATAATGAGATCCTCTTGCGAGAGCTTCTTATAACTGCTATCCACACATGATACAAACCACATCCTGGCACATGCATCCAGCACGTGAATTGGATGTGGCAAAAATATGATACCTAATCTTTTCTATTAGCAATAATGGGTTGTGTGATACAACTCCCTATTTTGGTTTGATCCCTATTTTAGAATGGCAAACAAAAGAATTAAGTTTGTCACCCAACTAAGACTCACTTTGGCAGCTTCTTGTAATATATAATAATACTCTCTATTCAAACATTAGCACATGTGTGTGTATTGTGGTACTCCCCCACCCTCACTGTAAACTGTGCATGTGTGATGCATTTTCATAGTATTTCAGTTCAATCAGTCAAGGATTTCTCAGCCTCTTCATTACCATGACAAGTGCGAAGTAAGAGTGTGAAATTTCAGTGCTAATGAGTGCATAATCATCGTGGTTGTTTCTCCACCTCTGAGCAACCCTGATGTTATGATGGAATCGTATGCTCAACAAGATGCCACACCCCTCTTCTTTGTGTTGTATATTATCATCACATTTTACTTTGCTTCTAACGTGGTATAATTAATTGGATTCATGACTATATGTTATGTATTTACTACTGATATTATCTGCAGCTGTTAGCTGTTGTCTACAGCTCCTTCAGTGAAGCCGACAAAAAAAAATTCAAGAAAATAATCTTGCACAAACGGTATATCTATTGTTGTTGTCACCACTAGACAATACTTTATGTTATGACTAAATCTGGTAAAGGGAAGCACTCCATCGGGCCTTCCACATCTTGAGCTGTGATCCACATGTGCAGAGTCGACACATCCAATTCCATGATTTTTTGTTGTTCATGCAGCACTATCGGCCATGCCTGAGTGAGTCAATCTTCTGGCATGCACCTTCTGTTAGCATGCTCGCATGTACATGCATTCTGTATAGACCAGCTCACATATACATGAATACTGTATGGATGTGCTCACATGTGTGGGTGTCTCCAGCTGAGTGGCAGGTGATGTGCATCTTCAAAGCATTGAACAAAAACCTGCAGAGACAATGCCAGGGGCTAAACTTGGATGATTTCTTACACTTCTACAAGGTCATTGACTACAGGTGGGAAGAGGTCAGTCAGAAGGTGGTCATTAGGACGAAGAGTGGAGGTAGTCCCTCACTTTGTACTGAAATAACTGTTCTTGTCACACTTATGATGGTCCGTGCAATGTTGTTAAATGGTTATATACCTAGTCCCACAAGCTACACTTCTCAAAATGTAGTTACCTTAGTATAGGAAGGATCCTAAATATGGGGTTGGGAATTCCAAGGCCCACATATTCTCTGATAATCTGCCATGGGTGCAAGGGAAAATCCCTCTTTAGCTTACTACTGTATAGATGGTAAATAGTCGCAGTTAGTTACTGACAATAATTCACGGGATTAAATATTCTGTGCAGTGTACAGTGCAAGTGGAACCTGCTCTTGTGCTCATCCTACATATTTGCTAAATATCTGGTTATGAATGGCTTCTAGTGAACATTATTGCAGAGTTGTTATATATGTTTCTAGGACTGGTGCAACATATTGCAGCACTAGCTATAGTATGTGACATGCTGCAACACTAGTGAGAGTGTGCAACATGTTGCAACACTGGTGAGAGTGTGTGACATGTTGCAGCACTAGTGAGAGTGTGCGTGTTTTTAACCAGATTTACACACTCCACATTGCAGGTCGATGAGGTGGGAAACAAAGTCGCGTGGTTTTATTGTCTCCATTCTGAACTGCACCGGCCTATACAAGGTAGGTGAGTGGGCATTATTTGCAAAGTGTTGCATGCAGGTGTGATGTAAGTAGATCTGGTTGGGTCGGGGGAATGGGAGTGAAAGGGAGGTGAAGGAAGGGTGGAGGGTGACAATGCAAGTCCATGTCACTTTTGCTTTTTTTTTTGCAGCCATAAGTATTATCATCAATCACAGAGTATACAAGTTTATAATAGGTAAGCTATCTCTCTGTGGGTAATGTAACTTACACTAATGATTAGCAGTGTAACTTCATAAGATCAGCATTGTAACTTGATGTATAATTATAGCACTAGTAATGAGCAGTGTAATTTACATAGCATTGTGATGAGTAGTGTAAATTGTTGTGACAGTAATGATAGTCATGCTTCATGTAACACTGATTATGAGCAGTGTAATTTTTTGTGGCACTAATGATGATCATTATAACTTGATGTGACACTGATGATTATGTTTAACTTGATTGACACTGATGGTAGATAATTGATATCTCCAACAGGAATCATAGTCTTCATTAACTTTCTCTTTCTCATCATATACGCCAGCTACATCCACGGTACAGTAAAAGATTCCATCATGTTTTAATGACTAATCACTACTTGTTATTATTTATAGATAACTCTCAGAGATTCGACAAGTTTCAAAGCATCCTGCCCGTTACACTATCATTCATAACCAGTGAGTGAGTCAAGAGTGGCTGACCTTCAGATGGTTACTATTGGTGGTTGTCTCCTTGCAGTCTATGCCACTGACATTGTGGTGAATATCATTGGGCACGGACCATACAATTACTTCAGGAAGTTTTGGAACATGTGTGTTGCACGTGAAGCTTCCTTACATTCCTGATCATCAATATCCTCACCACATGCAGACACACACACACACTAACTAATATAATATATTTTGTTTATTCTTTGCACTTGATGTCCTCCAGAGCCGATGTGGCAGTAGTCCTCATTAGTTTTGTGTGCGCACTACTCACCTACCACTACCAAATCCTGGCCATTGTACAGCCAGTCAAACTAATCAGGTGATCTATTGGGGCAGGAGGAAAGATCGGGGATAAGGTGTTGTAGTCCATGCTATAGCAGATATTACGCTACTGTCTTTATAATCCATATAAATGTACATCACAATATTCCACTGTTTACACCACACACACACCTCACGTACATACCATACACACACTGCACACATACCATACATAACACTACATTCACTTAATTACACACGCTCACACCACACACACTACACACTTACACTCTCCACCATACTATACATACCACACATACATACCACTCGTACGCATCACTGTCACTACACACACTACGCTCACCACTACACTACACACTCACCTTACCCATGCACTCAAAGATTGGTACGCCTGAAGGGTCGCTACAGGGACCTAATGAACACCATGATTGACCTCACTCCACGTGTTCTCAATGTCTTCATCCTTATCCTCATCATCTGTTACTCCTTCGCAATCGTGGGCATGGAGTTCTTCTCTCACAAACTCTATCAGGGCTGCTGCAACACTAGTTTCTATGGAGTGGAGCAATATTACTCTGCCAGTGTGAACGTGAGAGACAACAATACCATCTCTTCAAATGTTTACTACCTTAATAACTTTGACAACATTCTCAGGAGCTATGGTGAGAAGTTCTTCTTGTTGTTGCTAGTATTGCTACTAAATTATGGACGTGGCAATTATTACTGTAGTGACACTGTTCATATTGATGGAGGTCAGTAACTGGTACATCATAATGGTGAGCAGAGAAAGGATATTCGATTGAACTGAGAGTTTATTGAGAATGCATGCAGGAGGGGTTTGCTTCAGAAGTGGATGTTCAATTTCAATGGCTGACAAGGATCTACTTTATGACATTCTTTATCATCACTATGGTAGGCCATGAATGGTGTGACTTTATCTCTCTCTCTCTCTTCCTCTGCTTCCTTCTCCAATTACCTGGAGTGGGTTGGTCCATCTTAATAGATTGTGTGAAGGCCACATTGAGGTGACCACACCTTATGGAGATCTTGCCCAGTTTTAAGTGTAAGACAATCTTGCCCAGTTTTGAATTGTGGACAATCTTGTTCAGCTTTGGGAATTGCACCTATCATAGTATGTATGCATGTGGCATCATGGGGGGTTCTTGTCCAGCTGTGAGTGACACTCTCTGCAGCAGGATGTACATGGCCAACATGAAGCATTGTATATTATGCAGCAGGGTGTACATGGCTAGCACTGTGTTATGTAGCAGGGTGTGCATGGCTAACAGTGGGTTATGTAGCAGGGTGTAAATGGCTAGCACTGGCTAGCATTGACATGTTGTACATAGCTAGCACTGTGTTATGTAGCAGGGTGTACATGGCTACCAGTGTGTTATGCAGCAGGTGTACATGGCTAGCACTATGTTATGCAGGAGAGTATACATAGCCAGAACTTTGTTATGCAACAGGGTGTACATGGCTAGCATTGAACACTTTGTCTAATGGAGTGAATTGTCCAGGTAATTGATCACCTTGCATGTATTCCAGTAATGTGTTCCTTCAGTATTAAATCCCAAATCAGAGGTAGTTTAAAAGTGGCACGGTGATAATTCCATGCTGTATTTGTAAAGAGAACATTGATAGCTACAATTTGCATTTCATTCTCACCTTCCATGCCTCTTTCCTCCCCCTTCCTCCTAACATCTCTCTCACTAGTGTTACAGACTATTTCATTGCTCTTTATGTGTTCTGCCAACTTTGAGTTGACAATTCCTTGCTGAAATCACAGTTCAGTGTCTTGACTGCCCTTTGCCATTCTGCAGGTGGTACTTCAAGTGATCCTCTCCTTCATTGTGGAGGTATTTGTGTTAAAGATACAGGTCACAGAAAGAAGAAGAGTTTGTGAAAGACATCCCATGGATAAGGATTGCAACTGTCGAAAAGGTATAATAACCAGAGTGTTTTGGCATCAGCCAACAAAGTATAATAATAACTAGGTTTTTTTAACGTCAGCCAACAATAACTAGGGTGTTTAGACATCAGCCAACAAAGTATAACAATAACTAGGGTGTTTTGACATTAGCCAACAAAGTAACTAGGGTATTTTGGCATCAGTGTCAAAATATTTCAGTCATGCCTAGGCATTGGGTGAACAACTTATAGTGAATACATGTTACATGAAAGGCAGCCATGCATGGTCTTGTTTTCTCAGCTGCCTCCTTTCTTCACCTCAGGTTCACAAAGGCATAATGTTCTCAGATGGCCTTTTGAAGTTGTGATGTTTTTCTTTGATCCATTTGCATACAGGTATCACTTGTTGTGGTGCAAAAGGCAAGTTGATAGAATACCACTAAAAAATCTCAGATTATGAACGAACTGAAAGCTCTTCAGAGCACATCTGGATGATGAGACTCATTGCTATTTCGCTAGTCCTGTACAGTATCTGGACTTCAACAAATGGCTATATCATGTATTGCTGACAACATGCATGTTCAATACACTGTACCCATCCTCCCCCATCCCTATCTAAAAAAATTATGGAACTATATAAAGCAAGTATCTCTCTTTGCATGTCAATAAGTTTGACTTTCTAGTATATATCTTACAAGTAATTTTTTTAATTTTTTTAAACCAACTTCTACTTGGAATTACAGAGAATAAGAAAAAGGTGATGATCACTCTAGTGGAGGAAGATCTTGCCAAGCTGAAGAATGTGATGACTTTCTTGGATGAAAGTCAAAGAGACATCAAGTTCTCACTCAATAAAACCTTGAAGAAATGGAAAAGAAAGCGTTTCAACAATGTAGTAAGCATATGTATATATATATATATACAAACTTACTGTGCAAATTTAGCATAGCACAGTGTATTTTGGTGATTTGTCATTGAGAGGATCTATTTTTCAGCATAATAAGCGGGTAAAAGTTAACTTTGTTGGTCAAAGACCACATACAAAAGAGGACATACACCTTCTCCTATACAAGGATGAGATTAAAGTAAGAGAGAATGCTATATTGTCATACAACACATAACACCGTTTATATTTATCATAATTGTACAGGGGTGGATAGTATCGCATAAACTCAGTTTGACTCCGAAGAAGAAGCCAAAGAGGAACACAAAAGTTCTCCTCCACAAAGCTTGCATGCATGTCATCGACTTTATCCTCGACTGACTCTCTTTGAGGTGTCATCTACCTTAAACATGTAACACGTAGCTGTGTGTACATGTGACCATGGGTCGACTTTTAGTTCATTAACTAATTATTGTTAATTTTGTGTGACAGTCATTTTTAGTTTTTTAGTGCAGTTTAACAAAGTGACAATATGTGGAAAACCTTAGGAGAGGGTTGGGGATATATAATGCATTATCCTGTTGATCCACATACATCTCTGGCTTGTTGGTTGCTATGCACTAACAATTTGACCTTTTTAACAACAAAGGAAATGGGGCTGTATCCATGTTGACCACAACCAGTTAGATGACTGACCCTTTGCCATTTAAAATCATACACAACAACATTGGTGTACTTGATTTTTAATGGTTAAGGCTTTGTTCTGATCTATATAATTATGGTAAAGTACAGTTGAATGGAGGACTACATCAAGTCCGTGCTTCAGCGTCTCCAATATTAAACAATTGTGTATGTGCACCGACACATGCCATAAAGTCCTGTTGCTATTATTGTCCAAAACACACCAAAAAATTCAGTACATGCCATAATCCCATTGGGATTGTTGATTGCAGGGTCAGCTATAGCCTTCTTAAGGATTTGGTAACAGTTGCAAAGGAGAACTCCACCAACCAAACAGCAGATATTTTAGTAGAGGATCAGCTATAGCCACTTTTTGATGCGTCTCTGCCATTAAGAAAAGGACAAATCATGGACATGCATAGGAATATTTGTGCGCGATTGTGTACCGTGGTAGTTCCTGTGTATGTACGAAGCCTATGTCAACAAAATCTTACTCCAGCCAGTTGACCCAAGTTGGCAACCCTGATTTCTCTATGCACATCATGACAAAAGGGAAATCTGTACATTAAAAAATATCAATATACAAATGGAAAGCAGAAATAGATCCATGAAAAAAGATCTAAAGTTCCCCCCACACTTTTTCAATGTTTTTTTGTGTCTGACAGAAGCATTCCAAGCATGCTGGGAGTTTTGTTTGTTTTGTTTGAGCACCAATATCGATCAAAGTTACCACTTGGGCCATTTCAGTTTTAGCCACAATATAGCTAGGTTCTCCCTGATATGCATGCTTACATCTTGTTCAGGGCATGACCAGACAGACAACCTCTTCATTATTTAACCTTGTTGATCTCGATATGGATGAGACATTCATGCAGTGTGCGCATCAAGTAGTTTGGTATTCTTCACAGGTTGTTTGAAATATTTTGAAAGCTCAGCTAAGGTTATCATTATTAAAGCTTTTTCTCTTTGGCATAAGCCGATTTTCTCAGATTCTGTCACAATTGTTTGTTCTGTGCACATGCTAGAACGTGGACCCCATATGGCAGACACTTGGATTAGGCAAGGATTGGTAGGTCCCATGAACATTTTAAGAACAATTTTTGGTACTGCAAGTCTGCATCAACAACCTAAAGTGACAGCATTGTTGGTAGCTATATATATGCATTGAGAACTGAAACAGCACAAGAATGGAACAATGTTCTGATTGCAGTAAGTTCAAATTTGTCAGCTAATGCTCTTTCAAACAGTTTTGACCAAATATTCCACCAACAGCAAGTTCTCAGCAATAGTGGTACTACAGAGGACACAATTTCAAACTCAAGAGTGCCAATAGGCCAAAATAGTTGTCATGAGTTGAGAAGAGTTCTCTCCACTCTGTAGTTGTCCCAAATCCCTTCATCATCCAGAAACATTGCCTCTACTATTCCACATACAAGTATATATGCCACTATTGCCACTATTCAACAAAAAATGCAGAAATTGAAAAAATCTTGAAATTCATAAAGAATCTTCTGTGTATCTATCCCAATGCACACAACTGGCATAGAGTCATACAAATATTTGAATACAAGATCACAATGCACATCCAAGACTACCTTGATTCTTGATTGCAGAATAAAGTGGTTGGTAAGGATTATCATGAGTAGTTATACATCAATGCCATTAATCAAGCTTTTGAAAGGGGTCAAATCAATAGAGGGAGTACTTCCAATTGTGTATGGGTTGGTCTAGATGAAACTATAGAGGAATCTCTTTTCATCGTGGTTACTCCACCAATGTTACAATCGGTTTTCTTCAAGGTGAGTGAATATATATGCATGAGGTAAGATGACTAGGGAACAAATGCAAAGAATATCGCAAAAGACATGAAACTATGTCTCTCACGATCTATGCTATGCTTCTGCACTATAGCCACCATACATGTGAGTCACATGCACTCCATGTGACCTTCTTTGGATGCATTGCCTATGTCTGCACAGTTACCTTACCTTGAGTACTTCCATTCATCTTAAAATGCTAATAAGAGTAATGCTGCCAACCTTCCAGATAAAAATATTGCAAAAAAAAATTGTACCTCTGGAGTAGCTTAGGTCAAAATGCTGACAAATGTTCAAGCCTTTATTCAGGAGAGAATTTGAGGGTAGCACTCTTTTCAGTTTGGTAACCACCAAATTTGTTTTTTTGCTTGCCACTGACTGAACCTGTATCTAGCTACACTCTGAACCTGTACCTAGCCACACTCTAATGGTTGTGTTATTGTTAAAGCACTCAGAGATAACTATCTTTTGAAACCAACTATACATTCTCATTCTTCTGGTAACAGCTACAGTCAAGAGGTCATTCTGCTGCATGAAGCAAATTAAAACTAGACTTTGCAAGACAGAATGATGCTAACCTGTCTATCTTATGACAATAGCAATCGAAGGTCCTGAACTATCCTCGATTAATTTTGATGAAGTTCTTCTTCAGTCGTGCCATTGAGTACTCTCTCCATATCCTTGTTCCCAATTCGACCTGGGGCGATAATTCTCCTTACCAACTCCTCACTCTCCTTCATGCAGTAAGGAAAGGGAGAATCCACATTCATGTCTTCCATTCGGGCTCTTGCTGTTGTCTTTTTATGGCAAAGTGCTCATAATTGTTGCACTCAAAACATCTCGGTGCATTGACAGGATTAAACTTTGTTTTTTCCGTCTCTAGTACCGCAAGCTAGGATTGTCTTATTTCTAGTCCTGCTCAGTTGTGGTGCCAATGTTGACTCTATTCTGCTTCCTGATGGTGGTGTAGTCGCCCTTTCCTCTTCATGTCTATGATACTCTTCTCTTAGGTGGGGTTTCCTTTGCCACAGTTGAGGCAGGTTGAGGCTTTTGCCAGCCATCTATCCTTTCAGGCCATCATGGGAATTCCATCTGCTCATAAAGCCATCAGCTATCTTCATGGCTTGATTCAAGGTATCGGAAACCTGGTCTTCACATGGTTAGCAAGGGGGTTGGGCATCAATTGAGTCACAGTTTCCATGGCTGGCAACGGCACCAGATTCCTGCACCACCGTGGAACTTTGTAACTGCCTAAGTGAGCTTCAAAATACACATCTACCTGCCCTATTCCAACTGTCTGAATTTCGGGATATTGTTTAGAATGTTGCTGTTAACTTGTCAACCCCACTGGATAGCTCATGCTGCTCATCCTCCCTCCTGTTAGCTAGCATCTCTCTGCTGCTGCAGGAGGAACTTGCCATGGATGCTGTTCGACTCGGAAGTTATGTCTGTGATTGGGCCGGAGCAACTTCTGGCTGGTTGTCTGATTTGTAATTCCTCCATCTCATTTCCATAACATGTAATGATTGACTCAATAATGATAAAGACCAGGAAACAGGATATTGTGGTAGAATGTAAATAGGTGTGGTCATCTGTGAATAGCATATAAATATGTGCTTATAAATGATTTTGAGTTGCTGTTTGAGTTTGCCTAAGAGAAAATCAGCCATAATAACTATTTACTGCTAGAGAAATCCATAGCCTTTTGCAGCTAAAGCAAATTAGCTAAGTAGCAGAGATGACTACCACGGAAGCTTTGAGAACACAACATACGGTTACAAATCAACAACTCGAAGTCGAGAACGGAGGTCTCAGAGAAAAATACCCAGAAGAAGCAGCCTTAAGTGATGCTATTGTGGACCAACTGCTAGAAGGAAATGAGCACTTGGCTGCTGAAGGCATACAGATGAAGGACCAACTGTTGTGAATCTCACAGGAAGATCAACAAGAAGTTGATGAGCTATGGGAACTGCTATCAGTGAAGGAAACCTGTTTGGAGAAGCTGAATGTGCATTGTGACGACTTCAAAAGAGAAATCTCAGAGATCGGTCAGTCAGCAGAGTTAGAGTGTTAAGGAATGGTGCAGAAGGAATAAGAGACTCCATTTGGTCCTATGATCTGACAAAACATCTATTTACAAGTGTGTCATAAGTTCCTCTACTATGTAACTGAAATTACATTGGTCTGAACCTATCCCTTACATGGAAATCCCACATAAAAACTAGCCCTAGAGTAAATTGGAGCAATAGGGATGCTGATTTTGAGAGGCCTTGTGAAATGATCAATGAATCTGACTGGGACATTTTACTAGGAGGAAGAGACATTAATTGTTCTGTATCTAACTGGTCTGCAAACTTTTCTGAAATTATATCTGCATGCGTACCTTAGAGGACTTTGAGTGGTAAGAAAAATGTTCCTTTTGGCTAATCAGGAAAAGAAATGCTGAATTCAGAGCTGCATTGAGGACTAGACAACAATATGAGAAGTCAAAGTATAGAAAAGAAATTGTAGAGTTGCTATGTGGTGCTAAGTCAGAATATCTGGAGAGGATAAACCCCCAAAAGAGTTCTGGAAAACGGTAAAATATCTCAGCAAGAAAAAGTCTACCATGCCAACTCTCCATTATAATGATGAAATTGGGGAGTCTGACTTAGACAAGGCCAATATGCTAAATATATTTTTCTCACAGAACTTCAAGCAAGCTATCCCCCCTTTATCTCAGTCTGACAATGTATATGGCAGTGAAAATATTATCCCTCGCACAAACAAGTTCCTGGGCACAGATGAGAGATGAGAAGGTAATATGATAGTGATACTGGACACCACAAAAGCAAATGGTCTGGATGGACTATCAGCAAAAATGCTAATAGGAACAGTACATAGCATCACCCCATCTCTTACAAAACTTTTCAAGTTATCCTTTACCTAGGGGTACTTCCCACAATGTTGGAAAACATCCTCTGTAGTTCCTATCCCCAAATCAAACAAGGGAAATGAGTGCTCTAATTATCGACCCATTTTCACTTTTGTCAGTAGTTAGTGATTGCCATATACATCAGTCCATCACTATATACATCAGGTGTTACCGACTTGGCGGTAGAGATGCCTTGCCCAATCACCAATACACCACGGTCGAGTCCGCCATTCGTGTGTGATGGATGTTGCATTAGGGAGATACCAGTACCATGAAAAGAATCCTTGGCCGTCGCAGAGCTAGGGTTATGGTCAGTATTATTAACAGCCCCAGTAGTGAACAGTGTCTGGCGCAGCTTGGGTGGGCAAACAACTTCTTCCATTTTGAAGCGCTGACAGACACCATTGGCAATGTCTGCTGTGAGCTGTAGTAATCTATCATATGACACACACATCCCTAGGCTGAATAGTGTGTCAATCAGACCTCTGCTCCTGGTCACAGCGTGGATCTTGAGGGCCACGTAGAGTGGGAATGGGGTTTCTCTCTCGCGGCTGTGGCGCACTGAGGTTGACTCAACACTGCGTGCATGCTTAACACTGTTGAACACCAGTAGCTGCGATATTGTAAGAGCAGCAATTGTGGTGCTTGATGTTCGCCCCATCGAGGATCATGTTCACCAGAGCAAGGAGGGATGGTGTCACAGAATCTTTCTGGCTATCAGCTTGGAACGCACCATCAAATGTAAACCTGGTCTCAAACATTTCTCTACGGATTACCTGTGCTGCTCTTACTAGGTGCATGGCATCACTGTCATGATCACAGGCCTTCATCAGGGCGCGACCTATATCTTTCTCAAACAAGAGAAGTGTGTCTCGGCCGTGAGAATGGGCTCTCAGATCTCAGATCAGGAAGCACAGAAAGAAGTCTGTCCTTCAGTCTGGTTGTGTGTATTCTGTTGGTTACTGGGTCACCCAGCTGCTCCAGTCTCATCTTGTAGAGGTTAGCGACGTCTGAGAGTTTAAATACAGGGGCATTGTCCTCATCTGCATGCATGTCCTCCATGAATACCACCATCTCAGCAAAGGCTATGCCATGCAGACAATTCGCATCCTCGTCCTTGAGTGCGACTGGTCTGATTTTGTTGTATAATGCACGGAGACAGTTGCGATGGTATTTTGCGTCCATGGCAACCATGTCTCCTGCAGACAGCTTGGCCAGCAGTTGAGTGTCCCCCAATTCAGTGGCACATCTCTGAACGTTCTTGTCAATTTCCTTTGTAGCTGCTTGGTGCAAGTCTGCAGTGCCAGCTGGCTTATTGCAGAAGAAACAGATAGGCTCGGTTGACTATGGAAGCCAGTGGGCATCTGCTGATCATGTGCGCCTGGTTGGAGTACTGGTACTAGATTGTTGTCCTGAAGCTGATTCTGCTCTGCTCTGCTGGTCAAATATTTTTTTGTTAAACTTTAAACGACATTTCTTGTGCCACTGAGCACTGTGTCTCCTCAAGGTAGCTTCTACGCCATCGCCATCATCCAGTCTGATCACGTTGATTTCCATTGGCATGTGGCGAAGTCCCTTGAACTTGACGAGGTCTTCTGTCATGATGCATAGCCAACACCACTCGGTTTCATGGTAGATCTTAGTGGGTACTGCAAAGGTTCATCTGTCTCATCTTGGCAAAGAATACAAAGCTCCCAGTTAGTTCTTGGGGGTGGTCTTGATTTCTTGGACGTAGAGGGCTGGGATGGATCTACGAGGATATGACGCTTTGCCATAGTGACGATCAGGTCTGGGGTGCTTGTATCTTCGCTTCAACCATCAGGCAGGGATCCTGCAACACACAAGAACAAATACCAGCGACCACAGTTTGCATTCATCGGCATCAATATTTGATATATCGAGGTAATTGACCTCCCACTGTCCTAGCTAAAAGACTCTGATCATCTCCCTCACAATCAGAACTACTACTTTATTTTATGTAAAGACTCCCCAGAAGATAAATTGACCAACACAATCGCAACAAACCTTTCTAATGATTCCCAAAACAGACAAACTGCACCAGAATCGTGAAAAAATGTAAATTTCAATGTAAGTGAGGTCATTGACCTCTCACGGTCCTCAGAGGTCAAATCTGACTTACCTCCCGATCTTAAAATGAACCTTATAGTATGTACTAACACTGGTAAAAATTTCATGCTTTAGTCATAATTTGCACAATTCTTAGGATATGAGAGATTATCTGCTGTACTATAATAATGTTCAGGTCGGATCATTTGGTTCATCTGCACTGACCAATCCGATGGATCCTTTTAGACCAATCAGATGGTCATGCTCTGTCTCTGCCACATCTGCATTCTGTGTGTTGTCTGGTGTGTCTTCGTGGTTCCCACATACATTACCATGGTTTCCATATAGGTGTTGATTTTTTGGGTAATACCGGTAAACAACACCTGTCACATTCCTGGCTTCAGTCAGAGAGGTAGGATTCTCTGACATAGAGCATGGCAGTGAGTGTAAATGTGTAGTGTGTGATGTGTATGTCTGTGTGATATGAGGTGAATGTAGTGTGTGTATTGTATGTGAGCAGTATGTGTATGGTGTGTGTGTGTGTGGTGTAAAAAGTGGAATACTGTGATGTACATGTACATGAACAGTAGTCTGATATCTGCTACAGCGTCTACAACAATACCATATCATCGATCTTTCCTCCTGGATCAAGAGCTGACCTGACTAGTTGAACTAGCAGTCCAATGGCCAGGATTTGGTAGTAAGTAGTTGAGCATGCACACAGAATCTATGGAGGATTACTGCCAAATCAGCTCTGGAGTACATCAGGTGCAAGAAGTAAACAAAATCATGTTATCTCAGTCAATGTGTGTACATGTGTGGGAGTGTGCATGTGTGAGTGTATCCGTTGAGTGTATATGTGAATGTAAGTGTTTGCAAGTGGTGATCTTGACAATGATCAGGAATGTAAGGAGGCTTGACATGCAACACAACATGTTCCAAAACCTTAAGTTGCACAGTCCGTGCTCAATGATATTCACCACCATTTCACAGCATAGACTGCAAGGAGACATCATCAATAGTAACCATCTGAAGGTCAGCCAGCTACTCTTGACTCACTCTCTGGATATGAATGTTAGTATAATGGGAAGGATGCTTTGAAAATTGTGGAACCTCTGAGAGTTATCTATAAATAATAGCAAGGATGGATTCATTGAAACATGGTGGAATGTTTTGCCGTGTGGAGGTGGCTGGTGTATACGATGAGAAAGATGAAGTTGGAGACTACAATTCCAGTTGGAGATAACAATTATGTACCATCAGTGTCATATCAAGTTATAATGCTCATATCAGAGCCTAACAATTTACACTACTCATAATCAGTGTTACATTGCGTCACAACAAGTTACACTACTCATCATCAGTGCCATGTAAATTACACAGATCATCACTAGTGCCACATCAAGTTACACTGCTCATTATCAGTGTCATATCAAGTTACACTGCTATTCATCATTGCAAGTTCATTACCCACAGAGAGATAGCTTATCTATTATAAACTTGCATACTCTGGGATCGATGATAATACTTATGGCTGCAAAGAAAAAAATCAAAAAGTTACATGGTCTTGCATTCTCAGCCTCCAGCCTCCACCCTCCCTTCTCTTTCCTCTCACTCCCATTCCCCCATCCCAAACAGATCCACTTACCTCCCATCTTCATGCCACTTTACAAATAAAGCCCACTACTAACCTAGCTTGTATGGGGGCTGGTGAAGTCCAGAATGGAGATGATAAAACCACGCTACTTTGCTTCCCACCTCATCGACCTGCAATGTGGAGTGTGTAAGGCTGGTTAAAAACACGCATGCTCTCACCAATTATGCAACATGTCACACAATTTCACTAGTGCTGCAACATATTGTACACTCTCACTAGTGCTTCAACATGTTGCACCAGTCCTAGAAGGGCCTATATCAACTCTGCACTAGAAGACATTCATAACGTCCTAGCCCTAGCCCTAGCCCCAGCCCTAGCCCTAGCCTAGATATTTAGCAAATATGTAGGACAAAGAACACCAATGGTTTGGCTTGCAGTGTACACTGCACAGAATATTTATTCCCGTGAATTATTGTCAGTCACTAACTGCGAATATTTACCATCTATAAGAGTAGTAAGCTAAAGAGATAGAGAGAAGGGATTTTTCTCTTGCACTATGGCAGATTATCAGAGAATGTGCGGGGAAATGGAGTTTGGATTCCCAACCACGGGGGGAAGAGGGCTGAAAACACATATTTTTTCAATTTTTTTTTTATGGGCCCAAAAGGGTTCATAATATGTCTGGAGTTTGAGTTTCAAGTTTCAGAGCAAGTGAATACTTGCATCAGAAGATATAGCCATTTTTATACAGTGCATTATTATTCCATTTCATTTCATTTCACTTCACATTGGAAGAGGTTCTCTCCCAGTCTTACCTGGCTACAATCGGGCGGTCGGCGATGATCGCCTACCCAAAATACAGTTTTTATATATCAAAATGTTGCCAATTTCATGGAGACCCTTACCAGTCGTTTGCGCAATGAATTGGCTATGTGGGGGGGTAGTGCGCAACCGCTAAGACGAGCACGTTTTTTAGGTCAAGGTTCACTTGAAACTTTTACACTGTTGAGTTATGGGGAAGAGAACAGAGAAGCATTTTAAACAGAAAGGCCAAGGATTCAAGAAGAGTGACGACAAGAAGAAGAAAGCCCTACAGGCGGCTGTTGTTGAGCCTGTCACAGTAGCCGCGCAAGGCAAGTTTTAATGTTTATCTCAATTCTAAAAAGTTACTAGCTGTTTCCTTCCTTTGTTAGTGAGTCTCTTGGATCCTGTGGGTGGGGTAGCGCCTTCTGTGAACCTTCACTTACCTTGCAATCAATTGCAAATGTCTGAAGAGAGGCCAGTTCCATTGGTGACCATGACCAGTGACTATGACCAGTGACTATGACCAGGAAGAAGTTGGCTCTCATGGATCGTTCAGCTGCTTCTGTGGCTGTTGCTACTGGATCTACTGGCTCTACCTCTTTGGACTCGGGTGGTGTTGGAGAACTAGGTAAGGGTATTCGTATAATAAACTTAGATAAGCTTAGAGAGGTCATTGAAAGGTGTAATAAGTTGGTAACTGAGCTCCCTTGCAACTGAAGCCCGTAGGGCAGGCATGGTTTACTTATTTGTTCAAATTGTAGTAACAACACTCAAGTCATCTCAAACCCTGTATCTGTAGAAGCATTCTTTGAACATCCAGTCAGTACTGGGTGCTCGCATTGCTGGAATTAGTCATTCTGGTCTGGAAGACATCACTGCAGTCATGGATATGTTGCCCCCTCTTAGTTCCACTTGTTTTTAAAATATATACTAGGTCAATAGGGAGTGACGCAAATGCAGTAACAGAGTATTATGTTGGATGCCGCTCATAGGTTACATGATTTTTATAGGGTTAGGCATGAAGACATCATTGATGTTAGTATTACTGTTGACGGCACATGGCTTAGACAGGGCCACAAATCAAATTATGGCTTGGTTGCGGTGATGTCTTGTGACACTGGAGAAGTTTTAGATTATTATCTTGTCTAAGTTTTGTCAAGCTTGTGCGCGAAGACCTGAAGATGAAACTGAAGCAAGTTACACAGAATGGTTTGAGGGTCACAAGATAAATTGTGAAGCCAATTTTGAAGGCTCTTTGGGTTCTATGGAAGTTGTAGGAACACAAAAACTGTTTTAGCGTTCAGTGGAGAGACTGAAGCTTAGGTACACACACATTAATTAGTGATGGGTATACAAATGCACATAAACGGTTGTTGGAAGTCGAGCCTTACGGTCCTAGTGTCTTTGGGTGGTGCTAGGGGGGTTAGTCGTGTGTCTATAGTTAAAAAATCCAAACCTACTATAGGGGAGCAATTAGAAATAATGAGGATAACCTAGAGGGGATGATTTGCGATGTGAAAGCGATTTTTTATCACTCTTAGTCAACTATGGAACATCCCAACACGAGTATTGTCCTACAGGAGTTTTGAGTTGGTGTAAGTTTAATCCAGCTTGTGCTAAAGGTGAGGTACCACCAGTACCCATATGCCTATGATTCCTTTGGACAAGGCTATGTATGTTAGGAGGTATTTGATAAATTAATGTCTGAGGATCTTTTGTGCAAATGTTTAGGTGGTTATACACAGAACCAAAATGAGAGTTTAATTCAGTTGTGTGGAGTAGAGCGGGTAAGAGAGAACATATGAGTGCAACAAGTGTCAGGCTTGCCGTCGAGAGGCAGCAGAGTTCAATGGAGGGCGGAGCATTGTATGGTCCTGGCATGGGGGACCTGTAACATTTTTATTCTGTTTGTGTCTTTTGCTGTCTATTGTCAAACAGTTTTCAAACAGAGATTACTGGAAGATATATACTTTTGTTTATGTGTATTTTTGTCAAGCTTAGGAATTAGTGGAGGATGACTTGTTTGTGTTCTATTTTTTTCAGGGATTACTGGAGGGTGTCGGAAGACATGTGTGGAGGGTGACGATGGATGGATGGACCTGGGCATGGGAGCCCTGCAGATGATGACGTGTTTATGTTTGCTAATTCAATATTAGCAAGGCAACATAAGTCTGATGCGTCTTTAATTTATGTGTATGTATATATATATAATTATGTATATATTGTTGGTTTTCAGGTTGTAGTTAGGATGTAGGATACTGCTGTTGTTGAAAAAATAAAGGACTGAAAAGTCAATTGGTTGCTTTCAACATTTTGTTTGTACACACAATTCTAGTAATGGGGTGTATTCTGGTGAAGCAGGGTGTGTTTCTGGCAGCTGGGATGTGATTACAAACTGCTTGGACTTCAAGGCTCAATATCTCTGAAGTGATTTTTGAAAAACCGTTCAAATGATAACTTGAATATTTTTTATCCTTTCATAAAAAAAAATATATCATTTGAAAGCAAATTTTATATTCTACAACTTGCGCGAGAGTTTTTGTTTGATAGGATTACTAAAAAAGACCTATAGATGAAAATGTAAAGTGATGTCATAAAGCTATGTTCAGAAAATGCAACAAAAAAACTTTTTTTCAAAATTTCAAGACGCGCAGTTTGTAGTGCTCATTATGATTGACTAATAGACCGAATAAGAGCCTCGCAAAGGTCGTTACTGCAACGTGGTTTACTTAACGGCTTACGGTCCGTACTGGAAGAGCCTATAATGAGCTAGGAATTTTTTTGGGCGAAACAAAATAACAAATGAGACCTACCATTAGAAAGCACAGACTGCAAGCTATAATGTGATATATAAATCGGGAGACTAGAGTGAATGCGAGTAAAGATATGGTACTTTATATGAGACTACGCGATACGCAGCCTTCTTTCCCCCTTATTAAGTAGGCTCCTTGAGTGAGATGTGTAGCTTGTGGACTAGTTGACCCTTTACCAACATTGCACATAGGTGACCAGCACAGTTATTTCAGTACAAAGTGAGGGGCTTCCTTCACTCCTCGTCTTAAAGTATAGCTCCAGACTGATCTCTTCCCAACTGTAGTCAATGACCTCGTAGAAGCGTAATAAATCGTCCAAGTTTCCCATGGTATTGTCTCTGCGGGTTTTTGTTCAAAGCCTTGAAGATGCACATGATCTGGCACTCAGCTGGAGATATGCATACATACACAGTCATTACATGTGAGCATCTCCATGCAGCATGCATGTAAATGTCAGCATGTTCACGTAGCCTGCATACTTGTGAGCATGTCCATACAGAAATCATGTACACATGGATTTGTCAGTTTCATGTACATGTAAGCACATCCACATACAGAATGCATGTACATGGGAATGTCCATTTAGCATGCATGTTTCAGCCAGCAGGTACATGCTAGAGGACACATGAGTAGCTCATAGTGTGGTATGAATAACAAGAAATCGTGATCACAGTTCAAGATATGGAAACAGAGTGAATCCCTTTACCTCATAGTGTAGTCAAATGATGGGCAACAACAATACGTATTGCATTTGTGCAAGTTTTTTGTCGGCTTCACTGAAGGAGCTATAGATAACAGCCAACAACTGCAGAATAATAACAGTAGTAAATACATACCACATAGTCATGAACATAACATGTTAGAAGCAAAATAAAATGTGATGATATTATGTGCCCCAAAGAAGACGAACGTGACATCTTGTTGAGCATATGATCCAACACTCATTAACACTGAAATTTCAAACTCTCACTTGTCACTTGTCATGGTGACGAATAAAAGGCTGAGAAATGCTTGACTGAAATACTAGAAAAATTAATAATATATCACACATGCAGTTTACAGTGAAGGAGGAGTATCACAATACACATATATATTACTAAGAGAGAGTATTATTATATATTAGAAGAAGTTGCCAAAGTGAGTTTTAATCGATGATTTTTTTCTACCATTTTAAAATAGGGCTCTAACCAAAATAGGGAATTGTACCACACTCCCCATAAGAAGGTAGGTATCATATTCTTGCCACATCTGATTCACATGCTGGACGCAAGTGCCAGGATGTTGTTTGTAGTACATGTGGATAGAAATATATATCAACTTCATGAAAGTCTTGGCATCTCATTATTCCTGATGGAGGCTAGAGCATCTAATCGCATCTAATCGAAACATCAAGAGAGAATAAATTTCAAGCTGATTAATGAGAAAGTCATTTCAGTGTTTTGGTTATGTTTTGCAATAAATATTGCAGTACCCTCACATTACAATTCATAATATCTATGGGTGTACAGAATGCTTACAGTTGGGTCCTTTTGGGTCCTTTTGTGCAAATATCAAATAGCTTACAGATGTGAACAAATGTTCATGATAGCATCAAATCTAGCTCGGGTTTACTAACTCACAGCTTAAGGCCAACATAGAAATGAAAAAGAAGATGAGGATTAGGACATCCAGAATTGGCTTCAGTATCTCGAAAATCTGTCGAATAACTCCGTGATAGTAAACATGAGTGAGGAGTAGCTGTTTGGTTTGTGCTGACCATATTATATCTATATACAGCTTGACCATAATTTCCGATAATTAGTGTGAGAACTAGTTTCTCAGCTTACTTGATTGACAGCTAAATGATTCTCGGCTATTGTGATGACACTAATGGCTAAATGATACTTGTCTATTGTGATGTTGTTAATGGCTAAATGATTCTGGCTATCTTGATGGTGCTGATGGTTAAATGACCTATTGTGATGTTGCTGATGGATAAAATGATTCTTGGCTATTGTGATGGTGCTGATGACTTCAGGTGCTACATATTCTGTTTGTAGTGACGTAAAGGGTCCATAAGGTCAAAACAACCGGAAATACCCAAGATGCCACATCGTTGCCTCTGTACTTCACATGAAATTGATTTCAGTATCTCTCTCTCTCTGCGAATTAAAAAAAAAACATACAAACTTTCAAGGGTCAGTAGGTAAAGGGTCAGAGGCAAGCAAAACAGTTGCAATTTTGGGGGTACCAAATTAAAAGAGGTTTCTCTGACCAATAAAAACCGTTCAATACTTCAAAACCTTTTTTGTGTTAAGAATTCATGGGGCTTCAACATCTGCCACCATTTTGACCTTTAGGGACTCCAAGAGGTAGAATTAAATCTGGAAAGTTGTCACTATACTTCTCTTCTTACCAGCTCAAATTAGTTACTTTTGCAAGCATTTCAACAAAGTCCTTTGGCCTTCTTCAAGGTGAACGAAACTACATAAAAGGCAAGGTGTTTGTGTCGTCTAGAAGATGCATCCAAAGAAGGTCACATTAAGTGGATGTGACTCACATGTCTGGTGGCTATATTGCAGAAGCACGAGCACATGTGGTGATGGACACCTGGTTTTATGCAATCTTCTTTGGATGCTTTGCCTAGTCTATACAGATAACTTACCTCGTGCATATATCCACTCACCTTGAAGAAAGCCAAAGCACATTGGTTGAAACCTTGGTGTAGTAACCAATATAAATTATTAAAAGAGACTATTTTCATCTACATTAATGCATACACAATTAGGAAGTGCTGTAGCACTCCTTATATTGATTTGACACCTATTTCAAAAAGGCAGCAGAAGGAGACAGTTTTTAAACATCACTTGGACAGCTTCTTAGTAACATCTTAAATGGTTTCAGCTGATTTTAGCTCCAAAACCTTCCAGTGTGCCTTGAAAGCTTACGGTAGTAATTTGGCACAACCTTAAAAAAAAGTCAAAGCCATAAAATCCGTGGCGTTCAAGAATCTTGTTTCTATCTTCTATCTACATTTTGCTCCTCACATAGCTTGCATACACAGGACCATTCCTTATTACCAGAAAATTCCAAAATGTCCAATGAATTACAGCAACTAACTCACTTCAGTAAAACACCAACAAAAAGAAACCCGGTAAAAGATCTTCCATACAACAAACATGCTTGTGATTGTGCAAATCAAGTCATGTGCAAATCAAGTCTAGTTGAGCTAAATCAGCAGCTGCTGCATCTTTTTTGCTACAAAGAAGTGATCAGTTGGTTTCATCACAAGCTTACTCTTGTGATAGAAACAGATCTTCAGCAAGAAAACAGGTAAACTAATTTAGATGCATAAACTTGCATAAATATACTGTATATGAAAGCATACACTTGTAGTAATAATATATGTATCTTGTGTGTATATGAATACATGGGCATGTGTGTGCACTGTAGTAATAAGAATGAATACATAGGCATGTGTGTGCACTGTAATAATAAGAATGGTAAAGAATAACATGGTTAGTTCTAGAGTTATGCTGAGTAGATTTCATAAGAGGTTGCTTGACATTAAAAAAAAACATAAAGAAGATGTTGACTATGGAACGTTAACTGAAAAACTCAGTACAAATATCACCTTGTTTAATTAGCACTTGTATTGTGTCAACCATGTAATGAATATGATTATGCAGTTGAAACCCACTGGAATGCCAAGCTGCTGCTCGGCGCAGTAGTAAATGTAAAGTTATTTCAACTGGTGAACAGTACACATATACTTAGCACGGGCCCTGTCGATATTGGGATGGGAGGAAAGGTATTGTCTCAGTGGCAGCAGCACAGGCACAGATATAAGCTATGTGACAGCTGGTCCAGGCTAACTGTCACAATTGGTGGCAGTGGTGAACCGAGCTCCCAGATGCCAGATTTCAGCAATCTCTCTCAACCTACATGAGCCGCCTTGCTTCAACTGGAAAACCCTCACTTCTCAGATTGTAAATATGTGGTCACAGTTAACTGTTGTTTACTTAACCCAGTTAGAATGAGCAAGCAAACAGAATGTCAGCTCAGGAGCAGAAAGGGTTTTCAGAAACATAGCAGATCAGAACGCAGATGAAAAGGCGTTGGTCAACACCAGCGAAGCAGGAGACATACTCTACGATAAACAGTAACGAAGATGAAACGGACAGTCAGAGCTCAGAATAGGAAGAGCTGTAACTGCAGAAACCATCAATGACTCCACCCGTATGATAGTGGAGATGATGAAGCTAATGTCGTAGGAGAAAGCAAGAGAAGAAGAGGAGGAGGCGGGATGAATTAGAGTGAAGGAAAGCTGAAGATGCCAGAGAACGGAGATTCCTGGAACTGTTTCAAGGACAGAGAAAGGGGCAAGTTGAACAAACACAGTGCTATGGTACTTAGTGGGATTTTGGACAGTTATAAGGTGGAAAAAACTAAGTGGCTCAGGAAATTGCCCCTACTATTAACCCCAGAAACCTGGAAGGTCCAAGTAGGCATGAACCCTAGTCAGAAGGACGACTATGATGCGGTCAGGAATGCTTTAATGAAGCACTACCACATTACAAGCAGCACTCACCTGGCTAAGATTGAGGGGCTGAGAAAGAAGGGCCCTGACTCTTGGGTGATGTTTAGTCGCAAGTTCCAGTATTTAGGTACCCAGTGGATTCAGGAGTGTGTGACCAAGGAGGATGTCATGGATCTAGTGATGCGGGAGATACTGTTAAAGGCACTACCTGAGGACATTGCCACATGGGTCAGAGGACTGAAGCTCACTACCCTCAATGAAGATGCAGAAATGGCTGATGACAGGCTCCACCACCTTAGACTGGCTGGGGACAGGCAAGACAGAAGCCAGGCTCAGAAAGCCCCACAGAAGACATGAAAAAAGGACAGGGAGACTGAGTTGGGGGAAGGGAGTTAAGAAGGACGCCAAGTTCAGGCAAGTTGGATACCTTCAAGAGCCACAAAAACCTAAGTTTGACAAACAGGGGAGACCAGATGTTTTAATTGTAATAATTTTGGTCACTTTGCCGCTGACTGTCCGGAGAGAGCCACTACTGGCAGAGCAAGACTAGAACAGGTCAACCTGGCAGTGCCCCTAACTAGACGAGAGGAAGTGCAGCTAGTGAAGGCCAGCATCAATCAGTTGAAGACAGTAGCTGGAAAAGTCGATGGGCAGCTCAGAGGGAAGATTCTCCTAGACACAGGAACTCAAAGTTCGATTGTGAATGCCAACTTAATCTCAGATGAACAACTGACTGGAGAGGAAATACAAGTAAGAGGCTTAAATCAAACTCTGTGTTCTTTTGCTAACATAGCAGCAGAAGTTGGAGGAATCCAGCAGCAACTCAAGGCAGCTGTTAATGAAGATTTAGACTATGACTTATGCCTAGGATCTGATATTGATCAGGTCTGGGAAGTTGGAAAATGAACTTGTACACACGGCCAGGACCTGACAGGCTGTAACCAGAGAAGCAACACAAACAGACACTGAATATGAGATGGAAGAGGATGAGTTGGGAGAAGCACTACTTGGGGAAATGTACCAGACGATCCTAGTTTGAACATTGCTGAGACAGAGAGCAGTGAGAAAGAATCATATTCTCCACCAAGGGACAGAGACAGCAGGTCTACTAGAAGGAAACCCGAGCCCTCTACAGGAGTCGACAGCCCAGACACTCACTAGATGTGGATTTACAAGAGCTCCTAAAGGAGCAACAGCAGGACCAGACCCTGGACAAACTGTGGGAGAAGGCAGTTGCAGAGGACTCCAAGTTCTTAGTGCTGGATAGACTTCTACACTGGAGAAGTGACCACACAGCTGTGCATTCCCAGTAAATTCCGGGGCCTCATTCTTTTACTTGCCCACAGACCAGCATACCTTGGCTTAAACAAAACTACTCAGATGATATATATTAGACAACTACTTCTGGCCAGGACTCTACAGGGATGTCAGCAGAGTATGTGCATCCTGTCCAGAAGACCTCACAACCACCAGCACCCCTCCAAACCATGCCTCTGATTGACACACCTTTAAAGAGGATAGCAATGGACATGATTGGCCCCCTGACCAGAACTCAATCAGGTAATCATTTTGCTCTTGTAATTGTAGACTATGCTACTAGGTGGCCAGAGGCCACAGAGGACCAAAGACAGTGTGACAGTGGCTGATTAGCTTCTCATTCTTTTCACAAGAACTGGGTCCCAGAGGAGATATTGAGCGACTGTGGCAATGACTTCACCAATAGGCTCATCAAGGAACTCCACAAGCTGTTGGAGTCAAGACACTGACAACCACTCCCTATCACCACAAGGTGATGGGTTAGTAGAAGAATGGTTTAATCCTATGAAGGAGATGATTCGGAGAGTTCTTAAGAAATGGAATGGGCAGTGGGACCTGGCCCTTCCTTTCTTCTTAGCAGAGTTCAGGAGAGCACCAGGGGAGTCCACAGGCTTCTCACCAGCAGAATTGCTTTATGGTTGACCATTAGCAGGCCCTCTACAGTTGCTAAATGACAAGTGGACAGCAAGTAGCAGCACACCGCAGGATGTGGTAACTTATATATCTACCATGCAAGATAGACTGGACAGCATGAGGGAGCTAGCTCGAAAGAGAGAGACTGGAAGCAAGATCAGACAGAAGGAAAGATATGATGACAAGGCCAAGAAGAGGACCTTAAAAGGAGGATACCTGGTGCTGCTCAGGAGTCCCTCTCTGCAACCCAAGTTGACTGTGGAGTGAGAAGGACCTTACACTGTGCTAGAGTGGGAGAGACCACATATGAGCTGAAGATGCCCAACCATCCTAGGAGGAAGGTAAAAAGTTGTTGAAAGAATTCGTCTCCCCAGTTGCAGCCTGTCTAATGAGCAGTGACATGCCGGATCTGGAAGAAATGGAGAAGGAAGGATGGCCATCCATCAGTGCTAGACTGTCACCGGAAAAAAAGAGAATGGTGATGGTCCTGCTGAGCAGACACAGGGAGCTGATAGGATGTAGACCAGGAAAGACAGACCATCACCTTAGCAACAGGAGAGGCCTATCCAATCAGCAAACACCCCTACCAGATGAACTAGAGGATGGAGCAGATAAACAGAGCAGTGAGGGAGTTGCTGGAACAGGACATTATGAGGCCCTCTTAAAGCCTCTGGTCCTCCCAAGCTCTACTGGTCCCCAAGAGTGACAGAACCTACAGACTAGTGTTGGATTTCAGAGCATTAAACTATGTGACCTGGGCAGACCCCTTCCCCCTCCCCAGAATTGAGGACTTGCTGGATCGACTTGGACAGGCAGCCTACATAACAACCCTGGACCTGTGCAAAGGATACCACCAGGTTCCGGTACACCCAGACTCCATTGAAAAAAAAACAGCATTCTTAACATCCCATGGGAAGTGGGAATATCTTAGAATGCCATTCGGGCTCAAGTCTTCCAGAGACTCAAGAATTCTATTCCCTGTGACATGGCAGCATTTGCTGCTGCCTATATCCATGACATTATTATTTTTAGTGCAAATTTTCATGACCACCTAGTCCACCTGGAGGCAGTTTTGACCAGACTAAAGGAGGTGAGACTCAAGTTGAAGCCAGTCAAGTGTTCTGTGGGGGAGGTGACAACTAACTATCTGGAACACAAAGTGGGAGGAGGAGCAGTAAGACCACTGGAGGCCAAGGTGAA
The DNA here is from genome assembly GCA_028752905.1 of Cladorhizidae sp. MBARI D1340-BT2. NCBI lineage: Eukaryota > Metazoa > Porifera > Demospongiae > Poecilosclerida > Cladorhizidae > Cladorhizidae sp. MBARI D1340-BT2. The sequence goes on along the minus strand of JAQNBH010000009.1, from coordinate 39,016,881 downwards.
AGCTTTATTGGAGTATCCCCGTCCCAGAAACGCGAAAGTTATGAGGGCATTCCCGGGACTGGATTTGGGAGCATAGCCATATCCCTTACAGAAGCAATCCAGAATCAGATTCCAGAGAAGGTGGACTGGACCAATGACAGAGTTAGCCTTTGCACAACTGACACATAGCCAGGCCATAGTAGATCAATGCTTCGCAGCCCTCACCCAGGCCAACCATTTCTCCTCCAGACAGATGCCTGTGGTGTCAGATTTGGTGGCCAGCAGCTTACTTCAAAGCCAGCAGAGAGACGTTACTCTGTACCTGGCTGTAGTGGAAGCCATAATATATTTTATAATTTACTTATTAGGTGCAGAGTTCACAGTCGTTACTGATCCAGTTTGCAATATCTGGACAAAATGAAGGATGACAGATGTCATGGGGCAACCTCCAGGGTGCCCATAACATTAACTGAAGTACAATCACCTTGTTTAATTAGCACTTGTATTGTGTCAAACACATACTGAATATGATTATGTAGTTGAAACCCACTGCAAGCCCAAGCTTCTGCTCGGCTTATAAGGAGCTTTAGTAAAGTCTTATAAAGACACAGGTGATTGCACAGTTCATTAAAGTAATTTCAACCAGTGAATAGTACACATATACTTGGTATGGGCCCTGAACATATTGGAATGGGATGGGAGGAAAGGTATTGTCTTGGTGGCAGCATAGACACAGATATAACCTACATGACAGCTGTCCCAGGCTAAGCCGTCACAGATGTTTTATAAAAGACATACATACTTCATTTTCTTGAATAGAACTATTCATTTCAAGAGCTGCCTAGCTGCACATGCTATTTGAGGATTATTTCAACATGCCTAACAGACATGCATACAATAGTTGCATGAGATCACCTGATAAAAGGTGGTAATTATTGATAATAGCAGTGTCTGTGCTCTAGCTATTCTAATTTTGTAGTTATATCTGTCACTGGTACAGGGATTGTCATCGTCAGTCTCTCCCGCCTCTTCTATGTTGAGTTGGCCATCTTGCTGGCGATATTTCCAGCTTCTTGCCCAGGCTTTAAACTGTGAATGCTTTCATCATGTGACCCATCTGTCTCGACTTAAATGCTGCACCTTTTGAAGGATTTGATTATTATTTCTGTAGTGAGAGATGGCCAAGTTTTCTTATCCCACTCCAGAAAGAGAATTTTCTTCAGAGTTTTCATATTTCCCGCTGGTGCAGGGTCTAAGGGCACATGCTATTTCATTTTAAATAGTAAGATGAGATTAAACCTTAAACATATATTTTTGTCGTTACAATTTTGGAGCTCCATAAATTCTGTACACTTCACTAAAAATGTATAACCAATCCAAAGTTACCTGCAGCCAAAGAGGCAGTACCTCAAAATCAGAGTGCCTGGATTCAGTGCAGGTATAGCTCATAGGCAGCTGTAATTGCAAATTTTTCTAGAGAAAGCTGTACTCTCTAATGTGTAAAAAGGTAAAACAATCCCTTTGTTCATCCAGCCTTCTGAAACAGCAAAAAAGTAAAGGTTCTCGACAACATAAACACGCTTGTAGCTAACAGCACAGAAATTCAACACAACAGGGGAACTGCATGTAATTATATATATATATATGGTATGTGTGCCTACTTTAGTCAAACCAACATTGTTTTATGGAGTAACTTCATGTTGGTGGAAAATCATTTACAGGACCCTTTACTAAAAAGTTTATTTGGAGGTCATTATAGTAAAGGGTCTTGTAATTTTTGTTATGGTCTACATTGGGAAATTTTATGTTTTTGGACTAGTCAATCTAATATGTTTTTAATATATCTATCTATCTACTGATTGCTGACTGGTTAGTTTGGTGACCTTCATGCAAGAGCGAGACAGAGCAACTGTGCACATGTAATATCCGGTAGTTGAGAGTTGCATGATTGCTGTGCACAAATTCAAAGAGATAATTCTCATTGTGCTCAGCACTTCTTCAATAAAACATACACCCAGAGACAGGTATGTACTACATGACCTGTGACTGCAAGTAGACCACACACTTGAAGAGCTAACACAATTTGTTAGTATCTATAATGAAAGTGTGTGTGTTTCCTTGCTTAATGCACACAAACACACCTATAGTGCCACTGCAATGAGCATGCTTGTAAATGAAAAACAGCCTGGCCAGGGTTTCATTTATATTGGCTGGAGGGAGTGGGGGATTATGCATGAATCACAGGAAGAGACTGTTGTTGCCTTAGGACCATAATACAATGTCTAGATCTAGAGAGGCTTTTATAGCCTTAGGAACAGAATAAGATACCTGGAGAGGCTGTTATACCCTTAGAAACAGAATACGGTGTCTGTTATAGAATACGGTGTCTGTTATAGTGTTAGAAACAGAATAAGCAGTCTAGAGAGTATGTTACACACTTAGGAACAGAATAAAATGCCTAGAGAGGCCTTAGGAACAAATAGGCTGAGGCTATTATAGCCTTAGCAACAGAATAAGAAGTCTAGAGAGGCTGTTATTGTATTAGAAATAGAATAAGATGCCTACAAAGTGTGTTATACACTTACGAACAAAATAACATGCCTAGAGAGACTGTTATAGCCTTAGAAACAGAATATGATGCCAAGTGAGGATATTATAGTCTTAAAAACAGAATAATTATGATACCCAGGGAGACTATTATAGACTTAGGAACAGAATAAGATGACTAGAGATGCTGTTATAGCCTTAGGAACAGAACAAGGAAGAAAGCTGGCAAAAGCTTGCGACTTTCACTGGAACCTTGCTCACATGACACCTTAATGACATAATGTGGTGGCGGGATGTGCTATCATTCTAGGGCCATGGGTAAGCCATATATACAACCACCCTTCCTGAGATTGCAACACATTGCGCAACACAGATAAATTCATTTCGTTGACCAGAACAAAAAGTGAATGCTGTCCAAATTCTATAGTCTGTGAAGAATAAGATCGCTTATTCAATTATTACTGAAGTTTCACAATGCTTGTCTGTGAAGTTTGTTGTTGCGTTGTTTGTGGTAGACAGCAAACCGACAGAACATCTCAAGTAAGTGATTCAGGTGGGCCTCTATAATGTGCAAAGCTAAAAATATTCACTTTTCCCTTAACTCTCAAAATAATTATTATCACTCGGGCTAGCTAATCACATATTAGCTCATGCTTTATGGAGAATGAGAAGCACAAGATCCAGGAGTAAGACACAAAGATATGTTTCTGGATTGTAGTCCTGACTCAGCAATTGATATGCTGATCCACAGCACTTTGTGTCCCACTATTGGTGATGACGAGCTAACAATCTTGACAGCCAAGTTTAATTGTCCTTCAAACCTTGTGTTCCCATAAAGATTTAATCCTCTTGGTTGGATAGGCATGTTTGAGCTTTAATAGTATGGCTACTGACACACTGTTTGCTTCTACTGTCTTCAAACTGTGGAGGAGAGCTCTCAGTAACAGAAACAGCTTACACAATAATCACAAGCCTAGTGAAACACATAAGCTGGCTTAATACACAATAACCTGGCTAGAAAAAAGATAAAAATGCTTGACTATTTCTTAATACAGCTAGAAGAAGGATGAAAAGGTGAGCTTAGTAAGTTTGCCCAAAAATTCAGTCCAAGCTGAAATAGCAGAAAAGTGTCCCAATGTCACTCACATTCATTGTTGCTCACGTGCTTTAATAGTAGCTGTACCAATGTTCCATCTATCTGCAATATTTTTGATAATGTTCAAAATTGGCATGATTTTTATCTGGTAGTGTCGAGTGCAAAGCAACTTTTTAGACGTTGTGTCTAGCAAATAAAATCGACTGTTTCATGACTTATTAAAGATGACGATGATGACCTAACGATCTAAGACACAAAAGATAAGCTCTCTTCAGCAGTTATAGCCAAGTGTGTCACAATCTTAGAAACCATGGACAGAGTAAATGAGAGCACTATGGGAGAGCCACTTCAATGTAAGACTTTTAGAGGATAATCAGTTCATTGTTGCACTATTTGCTTCCCAAGCAATTCTCGGGGTTCTTGGTTCAATGACACTAACTCTACAAGCTATTATTCATAAGCTTATATGGCTGCCAAAAAAAGGATACAGAAGTGATGATTTTTAGGAAAAGGTTTGATGTAGAATTGAACTTCTAGCTGTGTCGGTCAATGTTAGCATAGTGAAGCCAGGGCCGGATCCAGGAATTTTTAAAAGGGGGCGGGTGGGGAGGTCATTGATTGATGTTTCTTCTAGAGAGCTAGGGGGCCCTCTCACCATCCAAAACTGTTCTACCCCCTATTGAAACTTTGTCACTAGCCCTTGAAAATGACTTTGCTTGCATATGTGAATAAATTGGAAATTCAACAAGTAATTAAGCATCTACAAAGACGTGCTAGATTTTAGATTTGCACATCTAGGTTACTCATATTTACCGCCCCTCCCTTTTTTCTCTGTGCTCCTCTTCTCAGTGGGATTTTCCCCTCCCTCCTTTTCTGCTGAGTGGGTTTCCCCCTCCCTCTTTTTTGCCAGTTTTCACCCTACCTACTTTTCTGCTCAGTGGGTCCCCCCCCCCCACCTCCTTTTCTGCAGCCATTTCCCCCCACCCCTGACCATATTTGTGAAAGTAACACTGCTTAGTCATACACACCACCACACACATATAATAATTGGCAAGGCTGGCTAATTATCATATAGGGCTGCATGCCATAAGAATTTTTTTAAACAGAACAAGACTACTGTCAAATTTATTGCTCCCAGGGATATTAAAGAGTTATTACATCCTTTAATATAATTTACACTAGACAAATCAATCGTATACAGTAAATATGAGATAGTCAGTAAAAAGTAAGGTTGAAAGAGTCTTCGTGGATGTGCTTGAATAAAAGCAAGGCAGACATCATCTATAGAAATTCTCTCACTATAGTGCATGCAATCATTCCACGATCAGCCAGGCACTCCTCGGCCATAGTAGATGCACGTATGTTTTAATCCTCCTCAGTAAGGAAAAAGAACGTTCTGCTTCAGCATTTGTAATAGGTAATGTGCATGCTATTACAAGTAGCTGGTGAATATTTGGAAATCACAAGATTCAAGTGCCAGAAGGAAAGTATCTGGAATTGGGCTAATCTTTCAGCCTGGTGTGACTGACTTTTTGAATTTTTCCATATAACTTGCCATCTTCTAAGCTCATTTGTTAAAGATCTGAGGAAAGGAAGGTCTTTTTCCCAATAAAGCAAGGCTTCCATGGCATCTTCAGCTGATGCTGTGCTTGAGTCATTGCTTACTATTGATGGAACAAGAAAAAGCAGTCGTTGTGCATGACTTCTTTCATCTGAAACTTTCTCCTTCATTTGTAAACAGAGTCAAGAAGTGGGATAGCAAAGGCTCGTTTGTAGTAGTCACATGGAGTACAATAGGAACATTGGTTCTATTCCTCTGTAAGCTTGTCTTCCTGGGTACAGATTCAGTAACACCGACATGTTCTCCTAGGGTAAAAACTTTATCATACCACAAATTGAAAATTGTGTCAATATTGTTTCGTGTGCTATTGATATTTTCAATAACTGTGGTGATTATCTTGTTAGCATCATACACATCTTGCTCACATTTTTGTAAGTTTGATGATATGACTTTGATTTCATCAAGGACATTCTTCGTTATAATAAACACTGCAATCATTTGGAATGAAGAGAGTGAAGCTTTCATCCCTTGTGCATTCACCTTTGTGTCTCTGTCCCAATTCCAATTTCCATCTTGTGAAGCCAGGTCAGGATATTCATGTGGAGAAATGATAACATCTAAAAAAAAGTGACAACAGCTTCATACATTTCAAGAAAGACCTCCAAACATGTATGCCTTTCCACCCACCGTGTCTCACACAGACCAGGAAGTTTGGAATGAGAAGAGTCAGGCAAGTACACCATTCATTACAGTTTTTTCAAACAACCTCTGTCTCTTCGGACTATTTGTCAAAAAGAGATAATTAGGCGGGCCAATAAGATTCCTTACTGCTTGAACTTTGCATGAAAGCAATAGATAAATTAAGGCAATGAGAAAAGCAGTGTGTGTACAAAGCTAAAGGAGAAATGTCCGTTGTACACTTGACATCTCAGATGACACTACCGCAGCTCCATCGTATGCCTGACCACGATTTTTGTTGGATCCAGAGAAACTGAGGGATGAGAGAGAGATTCCAAGATCTTTTTGGATATAGTAGAAGCATTGGCATGTGAATTAATTCATTTTGTATTGTCTTGCTGGCATAAAGTGCATTACATTTGGGGAATAAGAGGTGATCTTGAAGATAGGTGTTCCCTGTCACCAAAAGCTACAGAATAGCAATGAAGTTTCCTCTATTGACACTCTCATCAGCAAAATTCACTCTATTCTCCTTATTTACCCTGAAAGGTAAGCCTTGCTTTGCCAAGAACTCAATGGCAAGAACAATTTGATGCAGAACTTCTTTATTCTTTTCTTCTTGTTCAGATTGCTGTTTCATAAGCCTGTTGTCAATCCTTGCATCCGGGTTTTAAAATTTTGAACAAAAAGATCAGCTTTTTCTGTTGCATGATGGTGCATTGAACTCCTCTCATGAGAAATAAGAAGACCATCGCCTTGCTTTTGATAGGATGCAAGCACTAAAACACCTGGATTTGCTCCATGACTACCACACCTGTTTGGACGTTCAGGAAAAAGAATACAGTAACGACAAAGACCACCTTCTAGCTACTATATGAAAGCCATTGGAATTTCTTAATCCATTGTTGCTGAAAGGAGGAATTCCAGCATCTGCCTTCTTTGATCACTGGATGAGAATGAAGAGTATCAATTGAAGCTGGCTTAAAATGACTGACAAGATATTGCAGCTTTTTAGCATTTTCCATTTCCCCAGACATATGCCTCAGTTGATCTAAGGAGTTATGCGCAGCATGTACAATGGCTCCTAGGTCTATCTGTTCATTAAAGGACAAATTACAGGTACAGAGTGCAGACATAGATGACCAGTATTTGATTGACTGTCAGATATCTGATGTGGAGCAGATTCTTCCAGCACACTACTGTAACACATAGTGGACTCACTTGTTACTTCAAGCTGGCATACAGAGGATAGCTGCTCTAAAGAAAGTGGTGAAATGTCTGTGATAGGACACTCACAGGACCTTTTTGAAGATTGCTGCTTGTCAGATTCTAGAGAACTTGAAGAAAAAACTAATTCTACAATACATAGCAAATTACCTTTTAAACATTGTAGTGAGGTTCATGCATCCTTCTGTACTTCTAGAAAGTGCTCTCTTTCTTTGGGACATGCTCAAACAAACTGAAGCAGTCTGTAGAAACTTTGAAACTTGCCAGTACTGGTAATTATGAAGTGTTGACTAAATAACTATGTACAAACTCAATGAATAACCACATCATTTACAAAGTTGAAGTGCTTGTCATAATATAATAATTAATTAACGAGTCTGGCATTCATCAGTTATGTAAATGACATTGTAGATCACTCTGGACATGCAGTATTTTGTGAAAAGGGGGGTTCAAACCCCCTGAACCCCCCCCCCTTCCCCCCCCCCCCCCCCCTGGGTAAGGCACTGAAAGCCACTAACTCCTTCTATTCAACAACATCAAGCTAATGCTGGAGAAGCATGCAACAGATTACTACTGAATCATGGTGTACTGCCCATTTATTGAACACGTGATTGAAAATTTGGAAATAAGTTTTCCAATGAGCACAGGGAAATTTTTGCAGCTGAATATCTAATCCCACAAGAGTTACCATAATTGAAAGGGGAAAAAATCGATTTGATGACATCCTTTTCTAGGAAATTTATGTCCTTGGAAGAGAAGTCTGATTTATGTTAGTGGAAAAAATATTGTGAGTTTATCATTCCTAAAAAGAGATCAGATACAGCAATGCATTGTCTGAATGCAGAACTCAGATATTTCCAGTAATCGTCGAGTGAAGAGATGTACCAATGTTCATCACAAGGAACAAAATGGCCTCTGTATATGTGTATATGAATAGCTAGTTGCACATGCGACTAATTGCACTGCTAAGAGATGTTTCAGTATGATGGAAGCCAAGTGTACAACAAGCAGGATGAAAATGTGAGCAAGAAATGAACGGGACAAAGTAAAAGCATGCTATAGTAACTGAGAAACTGAGGAGAGTTAGGTCATGAAAAACTTTTTTGACTCAAGTGCAAGTGCGTACATACCTGCATTACATGAGGCGATAAATGGCATATGTATAAGTGTGTGAACCACTCTATAACTTACCGACTCCTGTCCACCATGCACTCCACACACCTTCACTCCACACAATGTTTTGAACATGGCCAGCTCATAAAATTTATAACATTTTTTCTTTGTGAAGAATCATTTTCTTATCTTTATCTAAACAGTAGCAGAGAATCTGTGTGGGACAGAGCCCTCCACTTTTAAAGGAACCCCCCCTCCCCCCAATCAGATGGAAATATTCTTTGATCTTAAGGTAAGGTAACACTTTGGTTAAAGTACTTAATACTACACTACACTACAAAACTGCCAAACATATTCATCAGCACTGTCAGTGCAATTATTTATAAGTTAAAACAATTATAAGGATTTTCGGAGTGATATGAAGAAACTTCGGGAGCTAAGCTTAAAAAAGTATGCAATGTATTAAAGTTAAATGTGCAATTACTACTTCTTCATGATGTATCAAGAGAGCCAGACCAGAAGTAAAAGTTGCCACTTCAGTACCCACTATTTGTGATGCCATGCACAGCATTGAGGAACTCATGGAAATGTTGACTGTTGTATCGCAAATTGCTTCACTTATATTTCATCATACCTACAATTCTGCTACAGCTGAACGGTCATTTTTTGTTGTTGCCATGAAACATGTTTATACCAACTTGAGGTCAACAATGACTGAACAGAGGCTAAAAAACTGTCTCTTACTTCACACACTTGAAAAGAAATTACCTACAAATTAGATCTTAGTTTCCATAGCTCAAGTATCATCTGTAACCAGGAATGACTAACATAGAAATATTTTTGGTTTAAATTACTGTTCCTCAGATTTAATAAGCTACTATTCAATTAAACTGCACTGCTTATTCCTTTGCCCACCCCCCACCCTCCACCCACCACTTTTAATGTGCTGTCTCTGCCACTGCTAAAAGCTTTGGACCCATTCTTCAAAGACAGAAGAGAGGCTAAGTAGATTAGTGATGATCTTGATTCATCATGAAACTAATTATCCATAAGCTTCCATTTTAACTCGCACGAATAACTTGCAAACACTTTCTTGAAATGACTTTTTTGGTGTGTCATTGAACTTATCCCTTTAAATAAATATATAGTTTTTTTAAGTTACTTGTCCTATGGGAAATCCAATACCAAATATATGGGCGTGGAATGTTTCCATGGTAACCGAACGTGTGCTAGAGCTGGATTTTTGTTTTGCATTTGTTTAGCTAATATGAGTGCAAAAAGCCCAAATAGATGAAAAGAAAGCCATATGAGAGCTGCTAAAGTGCCAATATGAGTGAATCTTGAAGAACAGCTATGTCACAGTTGCCTGAATTAGAGTCTGAACCAGAAACACCATTTCTTCAAGAACTGAGTCATAGCTCACAAGCTGGGACAACCACAATTTCATTGGATCAATTCAGTCCAAACTTCTAGCCCTTGGATGACTCATTTGTGCTGTCACCAGTTCATTCATCTGATTAAGATAGTGACAATGACAGCTCCCCAACCATATCTTCACAGAAGAAGAAGCTATAAAGAATGGGTCTCTAATCAGCCAAAGTCTGTCCAGAAAATGTTTGCTATCATTCTTATGGACACTTCCAGGATAAGATTTTGACTGACAAATGTAGCAGCACTAATGAGGAGGATCTGTGGTAGGGTTCAGTAACCGCTCGATTCGATCATGGAGGAATTAGTTTTACAATAACAAGGGAGAGTTTGTTGATTCTCTAAGAGGAAAGCACAAGCGGCCGTATGTATTGGATGATGAGTAGTGTCGCTCGAAAGCACTCACATGGTTGCTGCAACATGCCTATGAAAAAAATCAACCAATCATCACAGCTGCTAGATTTGCGGTCTGGGTTAACCACAATTTGCTTCCCTACATTTTCTTCCAATTTTCCATCTCTACGCTCTGGTGGTGGCAAATGTGTGCATTCAAATGCCTCAATTTTTCGTAAGTACATCTTCTGTACTCAATTGCATCTTCCCTCTTGTGACCATCGACATACACCTTACGGTAAGATGTAGGGTGGAAGCCATGATAAAATGTTGCCACTTACATGAGGAATTATGTAACGAGGAAAGCCAGGAGGGAGGTGAGAGTAGGTTCCAGTACTGCCTTAAGAAAGCTTGTGCTTATATCTTACGATGAGTCCACTTTTCAGGACCATCGTGTTATTGGGCTGAAGCACTATTCGACCAAAATCAATTGGACGTGGCGTTATGGTGAGTGACTTTATTACTGAGCATCACAGTTATCTACAGCCCAATGAGGAAGAACATGAGCAAGCAAAGCTAATTTATCCAGCTATTCCAAGAGCTCAGGGTTTTGTTCAAGAATGAGGCCCAATCTGAAGGATACCAGAACTGTGAAAAGTTTCTGGAAAATGCAGTTGAAATAGCCGAAACAAAATATCATAGTGACGTCAATAACTTTTATCTTTGACCAAAGCTCAGGACACACTGCTTATGCTGATGATGCTTTAAATGCACACCAAAGGGTTTACGAACAGTCCTGGAAGAGTGTGGTGTGGAGACCACTGGCATGGTCAAAACTGAGATAATCAAAGTCCGGGATAGCAGGCATGATTTTAAGACTCAGAAAACTCGAGTGAAGGAGTTGGTTTCCATTCACAAGCACAAGCGTATTTTCCTTCTAAAATACCATTGTAAGTTAACCCTATTGAACGGGTTTGGGGTCAGGCCAAAAAGTTCACACGTACTAACTGTGATACATTTGGAGCACTGGAGAAAATCATTCAACCGGCCTTGGATTCAGTTAGTCTTGAGTTGATACAGAAGTATTATAGAAGAGTTAGGGAATATCATCGTGCGTGTGAAGAAAAAACAGGAGGTGTTGAAGTGGAAAATGCTGTAAAATTATATAAATTACATCGTCATGTTCCTGAAATAGAGTTTACAGATGTTCAGTGAATTGATAGTAGAACATACATTTAGAATTTTGTAACTCCAACATAACTCATTGCTTTAAAATTACTAATTTCAATATAATACTTTTTCTCAAACTCTGCTCCCTTGTTTTTAGAATGAAAAAGGGTTAAAAATCAAAAATCATTTCATTTGGTGGAAAGTGGAAATACCAAATTTCAATTCCTGTACACTAACAGAATTAGAAAAATCATTCCAAGGGGAAAAAATAAAAGCGATCACATCAATATTCATGAGATTTTGTCATGGCCACCAAAATTTAAGCACACACAATTTAAGACGCATTGTTTCACTGGAAATGAAAGGCCAATTTTGTTATAATAATTAGTTGTAAAAATGGAAGCATATGCTAGACTATCACAAGGATGGCTAACTTAAAGATTCGACACTTGATGTATTGCATACTTTAAATACATGATTCATTCATGAGCCCACATTCAACTGAGATATAATATCTTGGGTCCTGTTGCTGTCAAAAGATAACAGCTACACGTCAACATCTCTCCCCTACCTCCAAAAGTAACGTCTTGGTATGACCCTGATTTCTAAGTAAGACAGAAATGTAAATTAAAAAAACAGACCATGATTTCTGCATGTGGAAGGTCCTGAGTGAGCCTCATAAAATTCTGAACTTATGCAGGAGCCCTCCATGGCAACCACACCCTACAAGCAGCTGACATTGCAAAACTATGTCACACATTTTCGGGAGTGGCACGTTAAAATCTAGCCGTTTATCGCTACGTGCATTTTTGGCGTCTAACAACACGATTGTACTATGCGGAGATCTGCAAGAACCATTTATGAAGGAGGCCAATGATCGGAGCCAGAAGCAGCTAAAAAGCGTAGTAGCTGTTGTTGAGTCCTCGCCTCCAAGTGTCGTATCTTGCTCCAGTGGCATGGCTTTAAACCGCGGCACCTCTACGAGTGTTAAGGCCGCCGAGATCGAGATCGAGTTAGACACCGTCCCTTCTCAGCAGACTGAGAGGAAAGAAGGGTCCGCGGTTGAGCACTTTACAGTTAACACCGGTACCAGCTACACCTCCAACCTCCCCATGCCTTATGACCCCTGTGAGTTTGAAGAGTCCTTCCTCTCTCCACCATTCCCTTTCCCCATTATTTTTCCCTGGTGAAAAGGACACCGACAAGGTGGCAAATTTCCATGGTTTATGGAGAACAGGCCATCATATATTTTTTCAGGCATCAATCCTGTTAAGGCTAGAGCATCTAGTTGAAACATAGAGAATACATTTTCATTGAGAAGGTTATATTGTGAGAAGGTTATATTGTAAGATCTTTTTCCTACATTTGTGTGTAAAAAAAAGAAGTAAATAATTTATAAAAGATGACCTGCAAAAACTATAAATTATGGGACGAAAAAAGAAACTATAGCCATATTAGTAATTATCATTCAAAATCTTCGGAATGAAATATATTTGCTATGTATTTTGCGAGCTATATCACTTTGCTCATCTCAGCATAATGTTGGATCTAGGGAGGGCCCCTCTAAGATAATTATATTCATTACTACACAGTCACTAGGCCTACTTGCCTTGCGAACTGCATGGAGATCAGCTCCAAAACAAGGATGATTATATAGGCTAGACCTCCAAGCTCACTGGAGCTACCATCACCAAAAGTTGTTGTTGCCATTTTCATCAGCCACTAAAAAAAAAATTTAAGACTAACAGCAGATAGATTTAGGGCAGTAATTCCAACCATACCCTCTTTGATATGCAAGGTTTACAGCGTGAAGCATTGCTATTGAAAGCTTCAAAAACAACATGAATGTGAGTAGCACCATATGTACACCTGCAAGAGATGACTTAGATGGAAGAATTCCAACACAACCTTAATTGCTTGCCATGCTAGAAGTAGTCAATCAAGGAAGTAGCTATATAGCCACTAGTGTCTTTGACCTAAATGCCTACATCAGAAGGGAATTAATAATAATAATTAATAATAATAATAATAATAACAACAACAACAACAACAACAATAACAATAATAATAATAAAAAAATAAAAAATAATAATAATAATAATAATAATAATAATAATAATAATAATAATAATAATAATAATAATAATAATAATAATAAAATAATTATATTAATAATAATAATAACAACAATAATAATAATAACAACAATAATAATAATAAAATAATTATATTAATAATAATAATAACAACAACAATAATAATAATAATAACAACAATAATAATAATAACAATAAAAACAATAATAATAATTATAATATAATAAACGTGTATTTATTTTAGTGTTGCTAGACAACGATAAGGAAACACTCTTTGCTTCCTTGCAACTACTTGACAAGTATATCAGCTGTGGCCTTCTTATCTTTGTTTTGTTTGTTGTAAAGAAAATGAGGGGAAAAGAGGGAGCTCTCAAAGGGTAAAGAAGATGCCCACAACTCTTGCTTTTACTTCACATGACTACTGACCCTGAATATATAGCAGAAAATAACACTAACCGACCTTCCGGGCACCAAGAATTTGACAGGCAATGCCGGGTACCCCCTCTGCTAGCTTGCAAATCTATGTGATATAATCATAGCAGCTTGTACCGACAATCTGCTGCTTGTATTGACACTGATTCTAGCTGATGCAGTTTGTACTGACACTGAGTTGAGCTAAAGCATCTTGAATGATATTTAATGATTTTCTCATTAATCAACTTAATTTTGGTGTGATGAGCAAATTTAAGTTGTTATTGAGAAAGTCATTATATTCTATTGAGTGTTAGTGAGAACTTTGAATGATGCTAAAGTATCTTTATCTTACTCTGACTCTAGCTTGTACTGACACTAACTCTAACTAATGCAGCTTGTACTGGCACCTACTCTAGCTCAAAGATGATAGAAATGTGGATGGCAAAAATTAAATTAATTCTTCAATTTGAGGACACACCTGCAGGCAGTAGGCTTATATTGTGTTGATCAAGTGCATACCTCCTCACCATCCTGTTTATACCAAGAATATCCTTAGAACCATCGTTTTCCTGGTATTCTGGGTAAAGCTGAATTCTCAGCTTTTTTAAGTAGAGTCAAACTCTCTATAGCGTGCACCAAGTTCTAAAAAAGGTATCTTTCAGTGTCAGTGTAGCTTAACCAGCTGCAGCAGTCCTCCTGGCATTTCAAGATAATTTTTTTAATGTTGCCACGTAGATAGCAAGTGCACAGTCTGAGTTCCGCATAAAGCCTAGCAGCAATGGAGGAGCCTGCGCATTTTGTATGGTATGCGACATGGATTTTTCATTTGCATAGTCGGGCAAAGACTTGCAGCCTTAGTGCTTCTAGTGGTGATGGTCTAGTGACTCTTAGTAGTGTATATCATCAGCTATATACTATAATCATTCAATATATCATTATTAAGCAAAACAACATAAAAAGGTTTCATCCAGCAAACTAAGGTTGAGGGGCGGGCAGGTTTGCAAGTGTATTGCATAATGCAGACCAAAATATGCACCAATCAATAAGGAGCCCATACTTCAGCTAAAACTTCACCTCCTCAAGTTCTCTTATTATCTACACAAACACTTTCAGTGAGTCAAGTCCTTGGCAAAGAAGTCGACTGTCAGGCTAAGAACACATACAAACAATACAGTGTGCTACTGGTTCAACAGTTTAGGGTGGAGTTGAAAGTAGGGGCACGGCTGAAATTAGGCATGTGGCTGGCAGTAGAGGGTCACTCTATTCCTTCTGTAGTAATTTCTTTTAAATCCATGAAGTGAATTGGAAAGAAGTTGGTTATGAATATGCCTACATCTCCTGCCATTAACAGTTGATGAGGTTATTTCTAGAGTGATATTTCAGAAGCTGCAGTACACAACAGAACCCCCCCCCCCCCCCCCCCCCCCCCCCCCCCCCCCACACACACACACACACACCCTCTGGTCATTACAGTATAAACTCAAAATAGTGCAAAGTTCAGAAACCCAGCCACATAACTAGGGTAGGATGAGGGCTATGGGAACCCACGCTAGGGCCAAAAATGGTCTGGATGGACCAGCTCCCCCCACTCTAGATAATTGTTTGTGTGGCAATCACTGTATTAGTGATGTTGTCTCGTGTGCATGGCAGCTATAGATTCCCACAGCATTGCAGTAATACTGCATCTAGTTTGGTAACCACACCTCCTGCAATTGTATGGGGTGGAGACATCATATTGCTGCACTACGTTCTAGTGTAGGGTTCAATTCTGTGCAGCATATCAGTACCAGACCTCGACATTTTCGTTGTAGATTAATTTTTTACCGTTTCAGTTTGTTTTCTGTCATGTGAGTAAAAGTTTTCCGTTTTGAAATGAATATTTATCATGTTTATTAACTTATTATCATGTGAGTGGAAGGTGGTGTGTTAATAAATCTTGCTTTCGGTTACAATATGTTGTAATGTGTATGATGAAAGTTGACAGTCATGGTTTCCTTCTGTGCTAGGTTGTGACTCTGTCATCTGTCAAGAAGACTGCAACAGAACTAAACATGAGGTGTGATGTGGGGCAGTGATAGTAACACTAGCACAGAGTGCTGCTCACATAAGAACATACTCGAAATATGGGCACACCTCACTAGAATTTGGACACATCTCACTATAGAATTTGGATAGATCTCACTATAGAATTTGGACACATTCACCTGTCATCTCTCCCACAAAACTGTTTTAGATTCATCTGTTCTGGTCAAGGAATGGGTAAATCTATCTTTGTTGTGCCATGTGTTGCAATCTCAGGAAGGGGAAGGGATATGTGGCTAACCGCTGGCCCTTGAATGATAACTCATCCCACCAACACCTTATGACATTAAGGTGCCATGTGAGTATGGCTCCAGTGAAAGTCGAAAGCTTGAACCAGCTTTCTTCCTTGTTCCATTCATAAAACTATGAAAGCATCTCTAGTCATCTGATTCTATTCCCAAGGCTATAACAGCCTCTCTAGGCATTCTGTACCTTAGGCTATAATGGATTCTCTAGGCATCTTATTCTGTTCCTAAGGCTATAACAGCCTCTCTATGCATCTTATTCTGTTCCCAAGGCTTAACAGCCTCTCTAGGCATTTATTCTGTTTCTAAGGCCACAACGTTTCTCTAGTCATCTTATTCTGCTTCTAAGGGTATGACAGCCTTTCTAGGCATTTTATTCTGTTCCTAAACTGGGTGGACCATAAACAATTCAGGCACAACCCCCCAGCCAAAAATCTTGTACATATATAAAATGAAACCCTGACCTGGCTGAGTTTCATAATATGAGCATGGTCATTGCAATGAATTACCATGTGTGTGTGTGCAAAGGGGAGAACATAACCATAAACTAGTATAGGTGCTAAATTTTTTTATAGTAACCACTTTATAGCTCCATAGATTCTGAACACTCATGGTATTGACTTGATATATATAGGTCTCTCTGTTTGCTCTCTTCTGGTACTAAAATATTTTCCATAGGTATAATCATACCCAAGTTATTGGAGTTAAAGTGGCCGAGTGCCTGATTTTGGCAACACCAGATTGCCAGATTATGGAACACTTTACCCTCTTTTTAAGCGCTAGACAGATCAAATTAGCACCAGTGGGTAGAGAAAGCCCTACTGCATAACGTGTTTTTTCATTAGGAGCTAAAACTTGTGATCAAACAATCGGTTTGTTAATGAATTTCGTTAAAATTCCTTAAAATTTATTTTCCAACCATGCGCTTGACCACTTACTCAAGTTTTACCCCCACTTTGATGGGAAATGTTCAAGCCACATGACTTCTTCATTCAGGAGAGGTTTAGAAGTTTTGAACTTGTTTATTAGTCGGGTAGATGTCTCTTCAATTAAGTAACCCACAAATCTCTACCCTTTTGCTTGCCTCTGACCCTGTACCTACCCACAATGTATGTTCTTTTTTAAAGCATGCTGAGAGAGAGCTTTTGATACTGAAATCACTTGCATGGGAAACACAGGGTCAAAGGTGTGGGGTCTTGGGCATTTCCTGTTGTTTTGACCTTATGGACCCTCTACGTCACTGCAAACAAAATATGTAGACTTGAAGTCGACAGCACCATCATAATAACCAATAATTTAGGCATCAGTACCATCATGATAGTTGAGAATCATTTAGGCATTTAAATCAAGTAAGCTGAGAAATGCTCTCTAATTGGAAATTATGGACCAGCCTACTTCGGTATATATATATATATATATGGTTGTGGTCATGCTGACTCAGCACAAACCAAACAGCTACAATCAATGTCAGCTATTTCTCCATCAAGTCAAGTCATCGTAACCCTCTCTCATACACCACATGGCCTCAGGCCAGCTGGACAGCCTCATGTAATACATGGGGTTATGTGAACACACTATGTAATGCAGGGGGTTATAAGAACACACTAGGTAATGCAGTGGATTATGAGTACACACTGTGTAATACAGGGGGTTATGTGAACACAATGTGTAATGTAGGTGGTTATGTGAATATACTATGTAATGCAGGGGTTTATGTGAACACTAATGCAGGGGTTTATGTGAATACTAATGCATGGAGTTATGTGAACCCACTATGTAATGCAGGGGAGTTATGTGAACATACTATATAATGTAGGGGGATATGTGAACACACTATTGTTACCAACAAAAAAAGTGTTAACCATTTACAAGGATATATTCAAGGGGTTAAATATTTGCTAAGATTTGATATGGTTGGTGGGGGTATTATCCATGGATTGGAGTCATACCAAGATGTGTTAGTGTGCTGGTCAGACCACACCCTCTATCATTAATATTCGTGTGGGATAACCTGATTCAGACAGTGTGAATATTATAATATCGTGGTAAATGTTAGCTCATAAGATCATTGTGCCCCCAGGAAGCTGCTCTGTATGTCCGAGAAGGAGAAGACAACTCCAAATTCTTCCACCACCCCAAAAGCAAGTGGTCCAGGAGAGCCTATGAGATCCTGCACCATCCGGTTTATTGCACACTGCACCTGCTGGTGTGTGTGCTGTTACTGCTGCTTGCTTTCACTGAAACTCCTAATGTCGGGGAGAGCAGATTCTTACATGAGTCTGACAAGAAAGTGCTCGTTTCTGTGAGTTAGATGAGAAGGTGGCACTATTATATGCATGGCTAGGACTATCTCAGGGTTAAGCTGATATGTAGTCCTAGATATAGTCCTAGAGCTAGGGCTATGGAGATAGTCCTAGATTTAGACCAGAGCTATGAAACTATTCATAGATTTACCCCTAGAGTTAGGGCTATGGAGCTAGGGCTGTTGGGCTGCTTAGTGTCCAAAAGAGTTTTCTTGGTTGGCTGCAAAAAAATTGGGAACTGAGCTCTCTCCACTCTCTGCAGCAAAAAAATGTTCTGGCACCAAGAATGCGGTCTAAAACTTTTTTCTCCCAAATCTAACATATATATATATAATATATATATATTACAAACCTCCAAGAATAAGCATGTTCAACCTCATGCCTATTTAACATGCCATATCCAAGCTTATGTTAATTTTGATATTCTTTGGTCTCCTCCACACAAATTCCTTTCCATAGTCAATGAATGTTTGATAGTCCACACGAAACTTCTCTCTGCTTGTCTCAATAATGGTGGGCTATATGGAACAGAGTACCTGATATGAAATTCCTTAATAAACACTTGCACATCAATCAGTCCATCATGGATAAATGTCATGAATGTGATGAAGACAGCTTTCAAATTGACAGTGCATGTTTGGGCTTGTGTATGAGAATGTCAGCATTCTTGCCCACTTTCATTCACTGCAATAGTGAAAGTGCTCCCACTTTGAGGGGGATAATGAGTAGGACCACTGCTTTGTATCATTATGACTTCTGATAAGTAGTGCAGACTGATAATATAAACAGTGGAATGGAGATTTGCAATTAGCATATTATTATATGTACCAACACAAACAGCTGTTTGTGGTGTGTACAAGTACAAGTAAATCTATGGGCTTAATTAAATTTACAATCAGTGTACAGTGTAACCCATCTTATAGTATAACATACTGAAAGCACAATGAACTGGCTTACCACCCTTACTATGATGAAGTTAGCTGAATATAATTTATTGTAATTCACTGTAGTTAGATGTACACATGCAGTGCTGTATAATTTATTATAACTACAGTAGAAATTATACAATTTGAGTAATCGGAACAAATTCACCAATCAAAACACCCCGAGGTACATGCCTATTTTGATTAGCAAGGTTGCACTGTGTCACAGGGCCACCAGAGATAAGACTCGTTTTGAACCATACAGTAGTTATTCACCAGCCTGTAGAATTAGTGTGATTAGGTATAAATTTGATTAGCAAACCCATCAAGTAAGAGGCCTGGCAATTCTCAACAAAAGGAGTTGTGCACTGCTCTCTCATTGGAGTTCATTGCTGCAATAGTGTGTTTGTCAGTGTTGTCCTTGTTAATACTAAGTACAGACCTTGTTGTACAACCTCAGAGGGAATATTCAACATCAGGGAGATCAGACTAAGGAAACATGGAACTTGCTAGAGAGCTCTGAGAAACCAGCACAGCAGATAACAGCTGGTATGGAACTATCACAGCTTGGGATGGTGCCACAAATGGAAACTCTTGGATTACCTGAAGGAAGTCCAAGTCCCCTCCCAAGGAATGCAGACCACAGATCAGGAAAACCTAATGGTCATGGTGATTCTTGCAGGCCTCCGTGCAACAACAATGGGCAGCAGATGAGAAGAGCTGCCAAGAACAATAGATGACCACACTGATGCTGTACCACCATCATCACCTCAACCGACAGGTTAATCAGATTCCACCAGCTGGAAAAAGGAGAGGATGTGGAAGCTTACTTTTCAGCTTTTGAAGCCAACTTGGAATATTATTCCCTATTAAGACCACAGTGGAACCGTCACTTCCTACCGGTTCTAACACCAGATGCAAAACATGTCTACGTGACCTTGGATTCAGGCAACAGATAGGACTATGACGTCCTTAAGGCAACCCTCTTTTCTCACTAAAGGATAATGCAAGAAACTTACAGACAGAGAATGGACTAACTGAAAAGAAAATAAGAATAAACCTGGAGTACCTGTGACAAGAGACACCTCAACCTTACCTAACCCGAGCGGCCGATTTTTCGGCCGATACCTAGAGTGGTATATACCCGAGAGGCCGATTTTTCGGCCTTTCCCCCCACCCACCCCCCCCCCCCCTTTTTCCCCCCCCATTTTTTTTTTTTTTTTTTTTTTGGGCATTATGAATAAATATAATCTTTTGAGTAATTTTTTTCTCGAGGACCACAGGGTGGGAGGCACGCACATATTAGGGAGAACTCTTAGAACCCTATCGGCAGGTTTTTCGGCCGATATGTAGAGGCGTATAATAATAATAATTATTATTATTTTGGCATTATCAATAAATATAATCAACTTGGAAATATTTGTTCTTTTTTTGCCTCCAGGACCATAAAGGGGGGGGGGGCATGCCCATGTTAGGTAGCATAGGGTTCTAAGGGATTTATTAATTAATTGGAGTGAAGGCTGTGCCACAGCAAAAGAAGTAGCAGAGTTAGTGTCCACTGAGGCATTGTTTAAGTTAATGCCAAGACAGATGGCCACTTATGTGAGAGACAGAAAGCACAAGACCTTGGGAGGAAGCAGCTGGTTTGGCAACTGACTTTATGTCAAACTGGGGAAGGAGATATGAGGTTACTACTGAGACAGATCAGACTACCAACAAAAGAGTGCAGCACAGAAAAAAATGACAGACCTCATCATTCAGGAGAACAGACGTTAAGTCCAAAGCAAATTGATGAAAGAAGACATCACCATCACAGGATGCACAAGGATCTGGATGGAGGGCAGACCAGAGATGGAAGAGTCTACCCAAATTCGACAACCAGAACCGACCCAGATGTTTCAAATTTAATCAATATGGTCATTTTACAGCTGAGTTTCATAGAGAAAACAAGGAGAGCTCCAAGCCAAGTCTAGAAACCATCAACATGACAGATCTACTGACTCCCAGAGAGGAGGTCAACTCAATAACCACAGAGGTGAACCATCGGACACTGGTTGCAGGAACTGTGGATAGAATGTTACTTGAAGAAAATATCCCGGTTGACAGCAAATTGATTCAGGATGAAGACCAGATGGGAGAAGTGATTCATGTAAGACCATTCATTGACACAATATCAGCATTGCCATTGGCAAAGGTCAGAATGGAAGTAGCAACTGTGAAGATGAACTAACCGTGGCTGTATAGAAGGAGCTAGGTTATGATGCCTTGCTAGGGACCGATTTCCCAGACTTGTGGGGAATGGAAAAATGTCCACTATATGATGGCATCGCAAATGTAGTCCAGACCCATTCTCAAGCAAACAAGACAGAACATACTTCGCTTCCTGACAGTTTCAAGGAGATTAACTACAGAGACACTGATACATATTCAGAAAAAGAAGAGTATGATGAAAGAGACAACCAGTCATGGGGAGACCAAGCCAGTGAAGATCAGATAACCCTCCACACAGATGAAGAACAGTCTGATGCAGAACAGTCAGAAGAAAAAGACAACCATCCCAGCAGCAGAGCCAGTCGTCGGAAGGCTAAAGCTCTTTTCATGATCAACAAAGAAAGACACCGACTGGACCACAACGGAAAACAATCCCAAAAAGAGAGGAACAAGACGAGTTGTTAAGAGTGCAGGAAGAAGTCTGAGAGGGAGGAGACCGAGTTAGTTGTTTTGAACAACCTTCTCTGGAGACGGTCAAAGGGCAGTCTAGGACAAGAAATGCTACAGTTGTGTATACCAAAAAACACCAGATTTTGGTGCTATCCCTGGCACGTAGGCCTGGCCCTCTGGGGTGAGACCAGACCACTCAGAGAATTCTAGATGAATACTATTGGACCAGAGTTCATGCAGGTGTAAAGAAGCGTGCCTCAGATGCCCAGAAATCAGCCTACCAGTCCAAGAAGAGAGCCCCTCTCTGACCCCTGCCAGTCATCGACACTCCGTTCTGGAAGATAAGACTGGACCTAGTTGGACCCCTTTCTAGAACTGAAGCTGGACAGAGACAAATCCCTGCAGTCATTGATTACGCGACTAAATGGCCGGAAGTTTTTCCACAATAGAAGACAGGCAGATAGCAGATGAACTGAAGCTAATCTTTACCCGATTTGGAATACCAGATGAAATCCTCACAGACTTTGGAACAAGATCAAAGAAAACTGGAGCAAGCCACAGATGAGTTTGCTGGACCCAAAGAAGGAGGGAAAGACTACCTACCCACCTTCGACCAGACTCTCAGACCCTAATGCTACCACTGCCAGGATTATGGCCACATTGTCATCAAATGCCCAAAGAAGGAAGCAATACCCCCAATTGCAACCTTGTATCCCATACATTCCCAATCAAACATCAGTCCTCAGAGCACCTTTAGCCAAGACTAGCCCCTGGCTTTTTAGTGTCTACATACCTATACTTACAGTTTTGTTAGCAAAGAGACCACATGGACAAGAACCAGATTTGATCTATACCCCCTCTACCCTCTTCCTCATCCTCCCCTCTTTCCCTTTCCTCACCGTCCCCTTTCTTCCTACCTTCACTGTTTCCCCTCTTTCCACTTCCACATGCTTCCCTCTTCTCTTTCCTCATTGTTCCCTTTCACCGTCCCCTCTCTTTCACCTTCTCCATCTTTCTCTTTCCTAATTATCTCCTCTCTTTTTTCCCTCCCACTTCTTTTCCATCCCCCTCTCCCCCCTCCCCTTGTTCATTTTATAAGGGTCATATCAAGATCATATCTTCATTTCCCCCCACCCAATGTTCTTACACAGGTTCATGGTTCATTGGAAATACTCTTCCTCAATCTGCTGACACTAGACCTGGTCTTGCGGTGGTTGTGGCTCCGTACCAAATACTTTGTCACTCATAGGACAATTCTTCCTGTAAGACACTCCCACTTTCCAATCTGCATTCACATGCTCGTCAAAACCCTCTCATGACTTGCCAAAATTCAACATACCAGCAAGTGTGTATATCATAAAGGGATATCAATGTATTAAGTAAATGGCTACCAAATATGTGAAGGTAGATGGTTATGCCTCAGCTAAAGGTCAGCAGCCATAGTAGCTATGTGCCACTTGAGTATTACAACTCCTGGCAGGGGAGACCAGTTGGCAAGGCCCAACAGCGCATCCTGGTTAGTCCAATATTCTACCCAGCATAAACCATACTCAATGACCATTTAAAATAATGCACCAAGTGTTAGAGCATACAAGGCACTCAACCAAGTTTTGTAGGCATACAGAAAAATTGCTTCAGCTATTGGCATCATTCAGCAAGTGTCCATTCATGCTAGAACAAGAACAAACCTGCTGATGGTTGAGCAGGCCCATGGAAAGCCTGCTTGGTTTTGTATAGTAATGCCATCCATGAAGAGGGTTGGCTATATTCGAGGCAATGTTTCCTGTTTCCATGGTTGGAATCCAATCCACAGAAATGTGGGATGAAGAGCAGCTGACCAGGCTGTGGCTTCCACTATATGCCGATCCACAAATATTTTTTCCTTTGAATTCTTCCAAAGTCAAACCTTCTGTGAACATTTAACTCTCCCAAATGTCTGTTACAGTTTGATCTTTCATCCAGCCACCTCAATCTATCATTTCCAGGGACAATCCCTGTTGCCTTCACACTGAACCTGATTGGTTATTTCACTCTGTTGACAGTTCACATTTTGCAGCAATGACCTCAGATGCCACCACATGTGTGAGAGCTGCCGCAGGTTTAAGCGTAATTTTTTCCTTCATTTTTGCTTCAGAGTGTCATTCTGGCTGTGATGTATGTGGAGGCAGTGACTGTGCTCATTCGGCAGGAGAACCACTTCCGCATCACTCGTCTCCTTAGACCCATTTTTATTATTGATACCAACTACATGGTTGGAGTGAGGAGGTGCGAGGGAGAGTATGTGGTGTGTGTGTCTGTGAGAGGGAGAGGGAAGGGAGGAAAAGGTGGAGGAATGTGGGGTAAGGAAGTCTGTATTCTGACACCAACTATATATATACATGAGGGGGGGAGGAAGAGAGAGTGTATGAATGTGTGTGAATGAATTGGATTAAGGAGTATTTAGTCTGACACTAACTATATGTGGGGTGAAAAGTGTGTATGACGGTGGAGGTGGAGGGAATATGGGGTTAGGGAGGTGTTTAGTTTCATACCAACTATATGTCTGTGTGAGGGGTTAGTGTGTAGTGTGGGATAAGGGAGCTTGGCTACTAATCTTAGTGAGGGTTGTGGCTGGTGTGGGGATCAAGTGGACATGTTCTCTTGGACATTGGACATTTACCCCTCACTCATTTAACTATCGCAGAGTTCTTCGACAGATTTTTGAAATATGGAAGCCAATTCTGGATGTCCTTATCCTCATCTTCTTTTTCATTTCTTTGTTTGCCTTGTGTGGTGAGTTACTAAACCCGAACCAGATTTGATGCTATCATGAATACTTGTTCATTTCTGTAGGCTATTTGATATTTGCACAGAAGGACCCAACCGTAAGCTCACTATACACTCATACAGATATTATGATTTGTAATGGGAGGGTACTGCAATATTTTGTTCTATGAATGCAGTCATGTTTAGTTTAGTCTGACACAAACTGTACATGAGGGGGTGGAGAATCTGTGGGGGGGGAAAGGAAGTGTGTGTTGGTAGGAGATGGTGGTGGGATTGCATATGGGGGTAAGGTTGGGAGTGGAAGAGGAGGGGAGTATACTTTTCTATATAGAATACTGGGAGAACTACTCCAGGTCTATCCTGTTTTTCCTATCAGTGGTAGTCCTTATCATTACTTATAGGCCTTAACAATCCCTTCACCCATCTTTTCTACATCTTCTTCTAAATGGTTACTCTCATTCTTCTGTACATAGCATGATGGCAAGTCAACTATGCCCCAAATTCAGAAGAAATGGCAGGAGGCAAATAGGCAAGGTAGATTCATACCTTTACCAGATTTAAACCTGTAAAAAAGCAAACTGGCAAAGGAAATAACACTTACTAATCAGCTAATCATGCAGTAGAAATCTGCCAAAATTCAAGTACACAAGACTTCG
Organism: Cladorhizidae sp. MBARI D1340-BT2; assembly: GCA_028752905.1. Taxonomy (NCBI): domain Eukaryota; kingdom Metazoa; phylum Porifera; class Demospongiae; order Poecilosclerida; family Cladorhizidae; species Cladorhizidae sp. MBARI D1340-BT2. The sequence goes on along the minus strand of JAQNBH010000009.1, from coordinate 38,991,603 downwards.
TTCATAAAACGAAATGATAATAAAAAAATTATTTAAAAAATTAAAGGAAACTAATTTGAAATTTATTCTTTCTCAGCGTTTCGACAGGATGCTCTAGCCTACATCAGGAATAATGAGATCCTCTTGCGAGAGCTTCTTATATCTTATAACTGCTATCCACACATGATACAAACCACATCCTGGCACATGCATCCAGCACGTGAATTGGATGTGGCAAAAATATGATACCTAATCTTTTCTATTAGCAATAATGGGTTGTGTGATACAACTCCCTATTTTGGTTTGATCCCTATTTTAGAATGGCAAACAAAAGAATTAAGTTTGTCACCCAACTAAGACTCACTTTGGCAGCTTCTTGTAATATATAATAATACTCGTGATACTCCCCCACCCTCACTGTAAACTGTGCATGTGTGATGCATTTTCATAGTATTTCAGTTCAATCAGTCAAGGATTTCTCAGCCTCTTCATTACCATGACAAGTGCGAAGTAAGAGTGTGAAATTTCAGTGCTAATGAGTGCATAATCATCGTGGTTGTTTCTCCACCTCTGAGCAACCCTGATGTTATGATGGAATCGTATGCTCAACAAGATGCCACGCCCCTCTTCTTTGTGTTGTATATTATCATCACATTTTACTTTTCTTCTAACGTGGTATAATTAATTGGATTCATGACTATATGTTATGTATTTACTACTGATATTATCTGCAGCTGTTAGCTGTTGTCTACAGCTCCTTCAGTGAAGCCGACAAAAAAAAATTCAAGAAAATAATCTTGCACAAACGGTATATCTATTGTTGTCACCACTAGACAATACTTTACGTTATGACTAAATCTGGTAAAGGGAAGCACTCCATCGGGCCTTCCACATCTTGAGCTGTGATCCACATGTGCAGAGTCGACACATCCAATTCCATGATTTTTTGTTGTTCATGCAGCACTATCGGCCATGCCTGAGTGAGTCAATCTTCTGGCATGCACCTTCTGTTAGCATGCTCGCATGTACATGCATTCTGTATAGACCAGCTCACATATACATGAATACTGTATGGATGTGCTCACATGTGTGGGTGTCTCCAGCTGAGTGGCAGGTGATGTGCATCTTCAAAGCATTGAACAAAAACCTGCAGAGACAATGCCAGGGGCTAAACTTGGATGATTTCTTACACTTCTACAAGGTCATTGACTACAGGTGGGAAGAGGTCAGTCAGAAGGTGGTCATTAGGACGAACAGTGGAGGTAGTCCCTCACTTTGTACTGAAATAACTGTTCTTGTCACACTTATGATGGTCCGTGCAATGTTGTTAAATGGTTATATACCTAGTCCCACAAGCTACACTTCTCACAATGTAGTTTCCTTAGCATAGGAAGGATCCTAAATACGGGGTTGGGAATTCCAAGGCCCACATATTCTCTGATAATCTGCCATTGGTATAATCTGCCATGGGTGCAAGGGAAAATCCCTCTTTAGCTTACTACTGTATAGATGGTAAATAGTCGCAGTTAGTTACTGACAATAATTCACGGGATTAAATATTCTGTGCAGTACAGTGCAAGTGGAACCTGCTCTTGTGCTCATCCTACATATTTGCAAAATATCTGGTTATGAATGGCTTCTAGTGAACATTATTGCAGAGTTGTTTATATATGTTTCTAGGACTGGTGCAACATGTTGCAGCACTAGCTATAGTATGTGACATGCTGCAACACTAGTGAGAGTGTGCAACATGTTGCAACACTGGTGAGAGTGTGCGTGTTTTTAACCAGATTTACACACTCCACATTGCAGGTCGATGAGGTGGGAAACAAAGTCGCGTGGTTTTATTGTCTCCATTCTGAACTGCACTGGCCTATACAAGGTAGGTGAGTGGGCATTATTTGCAAAGTGTTGCATGCAGGTTTGATGTAAGTAGATCTGGTTGGGTCGTGGGAATGGGAGTGAAAGGGAGGTGAAGGGAGGGTGGAGAGTGACAATGCAAGTCCATGTAACTTTTTGATTTTTTTTTTGCAGCCATAAGTATTATCATCAATCACAGAGTATACAAGTTTATAATGGGTAAGCTATCTCTCTGCAGGTAATGTAACTTACACTAATGATTAGCAGTGTAACTTGATAAGATCAGCATTGTAAACTTGATGTATATAGCACTAGCAATGAGCAGTGTAATTTACGTAGCATTGTGATGAGTAGTGTAAATTGTTGTGACAGTAATGATAGTCATGCTTCATGTAACATTGATTATGAGCAGTGTAATTTGTTTTGGAACTAATGATGATCATTATAACTTGATGTGACACTGATGATTATGTTTAACTTGATTGGCACTGATGGTAGATAATTGATATCTCCAACAGGAATCATAGTCTTCATTAACCTTCTCTTTCTCATCATATACGCCAGCTACATCCACGGTACGGTAAAATATTCCATCATGTTTTAATGACTTATCACTACTTGTTACTATTTATAGATAACTCTCAGAGATTCGACAAGTTTCAAAGCATCCTGCCCGTTACACTATCATTCATAACCAGTGAGTGAGTCAAGAGTGGCTGACTTTCAGATGGTTACTATTGGTGGGTGTCTCCTTGCAGTCTATGCCGCTGACATTGTGGTGAATATCATTGGGTACGGACCGTACGATTACTTCAGGAAGTTTTGGAACATGTGTGTTGCACGTGAAGCCTCCTTACATTCCTGTTCATTGATATCCTCACCACATACACACACACACACACATAAACACTCACACACCCATACATGTACATTCTCATAGATGCATACACACACACACACTAACTAATATAATATGATTTTGTTTATTCTTTGCGCTTGATGTCCTCCAGAGCTGATGTGGCAGTAGTCCTCATAAGTTTTGTGTGTGCACTACTCACCTACCACTACCAAATCCTGGCCATTGTACAGCCAGTCAAACTAATCAGGTGATCTCTTGAGTCAGGAGGAAAGATTGGGGATAAGGTGTTGTAGTACATCCTATAGCAGATATTATGCTACTGCCTTTATAATCCATATACATGTACATCATAATATTCCACTTTTTACACCACACACACACCTCACGTACATACCATATACACACTGCACACGTACCATACATACACACTACATTCACCCTCAATTACACACGCTCACACCACACACACTACACACTTACACTCTCCACCATATTATACACACCACACATACATACCACTCGTATGCATCACTCACACTACGCTCACCACTACACTACACACTCACCTTACCCATGCACTCAAAGATTGGTACGCCTGAAGGGTCGCTACAGGGACCTAATGAACACCATGATTGACCTCACTCCACGTGTACTCAATGTGTTTATCCTTATCCTCATCATCTATTACTCTTTTGCCATCGTGGGCATGGAGTTCTTCTCTCACAAACTCCGTCAGGGCTGCTGCAACACTAGTTTCTATGGAGTGGAGCAATATTACTCCGCCAGTGTGAACGTGAGAGACAACAATACCATCTCTTCAAATGTTTACTACCTTAATAACTTTGACAACATTCTCCGGAGCTATGGTGAGAAGTTCTTGTTGTTGTTGCTATTATTGCTACTAAATTATGGACGTGGCAATTATTACTGTAGTGACACTGTTCATATTGATGGTGGTCAATGATTGGTACATCATAATGGTGAGCAGGGAAAGGACATTCGATTAAACTGAGAGTTTATTGAGAATGCATGTAGGAGGGGTTTGCTTCAGAAGTGGATGTTCAATTTCAATGGCTGACAAGGATCTACTTTATGACATTCTTTGTCATCACTATGGTATGCCATGAATGGTGTGACTTTATCTCTCTCTCTTCCTCTGCTTCCTTCTCTCATTACCTGGAGTGGGTTGGTCCATCTTAATAGATTGTGTGATGGCCACATTGAGGTGGCCACACCTTATGGAGATCTTGCCCAGTTTTAAGTAAAGACAATCTTTCCCAGTTTTGAGTTGGGGGCAATTTTGTTCAGCTTTGGGAATTGCACCTATCATAGTAGTATGGATGCATGTGGCATCATGGGGCGTTCTTGTCCGGCTGCGAGTGATACTCTATGCAGCAGGATGTACATGGCCAGCATGAAGCACTGTATTATGCAGCAGGGTTTACATGGCTTATGCAGGAGGGTTTACATGACTAGCACTGTGTTATGCAGAAGAGTGTATATGGCTAGCACTGTGTTATGTAGCAGGGTGTGCATGGCTAGCACTGTCTAGCATTGACATGTACTTAGCTAGCACTGTGTTATGTAGCAGGGCATACATGGCTAGCACTATGTTATGCAGGAGAGTATACATGGCCAGCACTTTGTTATGCAACAGGGTGTACATGGCTAGCATGGAACACTTTGTCTAATGGAGTGAACTGTCCAGGTAACTATTGATTACCTTGCATCCTTCAGTATTATATCCCAAGTCAGAAGTAGTTTAAAAGTGGCACGGTGATAATTCCATGCTGTATTTGCATGATAGCTACAATTTGCATTTCATTCTCACCTTCCATGCCGCTTTTCCTCTTCCTCCTCACATCTCTCTCGCTAGTGTTACAGACTCTTTCCTTGCTCTTTATATGTTCTGCCAACTTTGAGTTGACAATTCCTTACTGAAATCACAGTTCAGTGTCTTGACTGTCCTTTTCCATTCTGCAGGTGGTACTTCAAGTGATTATCTCCTTCATTGTGGAGGTATTTGTGTTAAAAATACAGGCCACAAAACGAAGGAGGGTTTGTGAAAGACATCCCATGGATAACGATTGCAACTGTCGACAAGGTATAATAACCAGGGTGTTTTGGCATCAGCCAACAAAGTATGATAATAACTAGGGTTTTTTGACATCAGTCAACAAAGTATAATAATAACTATGGTGTTTTGACATCAACCAACAAAGTAAATAGGGTGTTTTTCAAAATATTTCAATCATGCCTAGACATTGGGTGAACAACTTATAGTGAATACATGTTACATGATAGGCAGCCATGCATGGTCTTGTTTTCTCAGCTGCCTCCTTTCTTCACTTCAAATTCACAAAGGCATAATGTTCTCAGATGGCCTTTTGAAGTTGTGATGTTTTTCTTTTCCATTTGCATACAGGTATCACCTGTGTGGTGCAAGGCAAGTATATAGAATACTGCCAAAAAAATCTCAGATTACTGAAAGCTCTTCAGAGCACATCTGGATGATGAGACTTATTGCTATTTTGCTAGTGCTGTACAGTATCTGGACTTCAACAAATGCTATATCATGTATAGCTGACATGCATGTGCAATACACTGTACCCATCCTCCCCCATCCCTATCTAAAAAAATTATGGAACTATATAAAGCAAGTATCTCTCTTTGCATGTCACTAAGTTTGACTTTCTAGTAACCATACCTTACAAGTGATTTTTATTATTTTTTTAACCAACTTCTACTTGGAATTACAGAGAATAAGAAAACGGTGATGATCACTCTAGTGGAGGAAGATCTTGCCAAGCTGAAGTATGTGATGACTTTCTTGGATGAAAGTAAAAGAGACATCAAGTTTTCACTCAACAAAACGTTGAAGAAATGGAAAAGAAAATGTTTCAACAATGTAGTAAGCATGTGTATATAAATATACAAACTTACTGTGCAAATTTTGTATGGCACAGTGTATTTTGGTGTGTTGTCACTGAGACAATCTATTTTTCAGCTTAATAAGCGGGTAAAAGTTAACTTTGTTGGTCAAAGACCACATACAAAAGAGGACATACACCTTCTCCAATATGAGGATGAGATTAAAGTAAGAGAGAACACTGTATTGTTGTACAACACATAACACAGTCTATATGTATCATAATTGTACAGGGGTGGATAGTATCGCATAAACTCGGTTTGACTCCGAAGAAGAAGCCAAAGAGGAACACAAAAGTTCTCCTCCACAAAGCTTGCATGCATATCGTTGACTTTATCCTCGACTGACTCTCTTTGTAGTGTCATCTACCTTAAACATTTAACATGTAACTGTGCGTACATGTGACCACGGGTCGACTTTAAGTTCATTAACTAATTATTGTTAATTTTGTGTGACAGTCATTTATATATATATATTTTTTAGTGCAGTTTAACAAAGTGACAATATGTGGAAAATCTTAGGCGAGGGTTGGGGATATATAATGAATCATCCTGTTGATCCACATACATCTCTGGCTGGTTGGCTGCTATGCACTAACAATTTGACAACAAAGGAAATGGGGCTGTACCCATGTTGACCACAACCAGTTAGTGACTGACCCCTTGCCATTTAAAATCATACACAACAATATTGGTGTACTTGATTTTAAATGGTTAAGGCTTTTATCTGATCTATATATGGTAGGGTAGAGAGGACTACACCAAGTCCGAGCTTCAGCATCTCCAATATTAAACAATTGTGTATATACACTGCACATATCAACACATGCCATGATCCAATGTCCTGTTGCCCAAAACACACACAAAAAATCAGCATATGCTATAATCCCATTGGGATTGTTGATTGCAGTGTCAGCTATAGCCTCCTTAAGGATTTGGTAATAGTTGTAAAAGAGATGCCAATGTCGACTCTATCCTGCTTCCTGATGGTGGTGTAGTCGCCCTTTCCATATCATGTCTGTGATGCTCTTCTCTAGGTAGGGTTTCCTTTGCCACAATAGAGGCAGATTGAGGCTTTTTGCCGGCCATCTGTCCTTTAAGGCCATCATGGGAATTCCATCTGCTCATAAAGCCATCAGCTACTTCATGGCTTGATTCAAGGTATCGGGAGCCTGGTCCTTCACATGGTTAGCAAGGGGGTTGGGCATCAATTGAGTCACAGTTTCCATGGCTGGCAACGGCACCAGATTCCTGCACCACCGTGGAACTTTGTAACTGCCTAAGTGAGCTCCAAAATACACATCTACCTGCCATATTCCAACTGTCTAAATTTCGGGATATTGTTTAGAATGTTGCTGTTAACTTGTCAACCCCACTGGATAGCTCATGCTGCTCATCCTCCCTCCTGTTAGCTAGCATCTCTCTGCTGCTGCAGGAGGAACTTGCCATGGATGCTGTTCGACTCGGAAGTTATGTCTGTGATTGGGCCGAAGCAACCTTCTGGCTGGTTGTCTGATTTGTAATTCCTCCATCTCATTTCCATAACATGTAATGATTGAATAATGATAAGACCCGGAAACAGAATATTGTGGTAGAATGTAAATAGATGTGGTCATCTGTGAATAGCATATAAATATGTGCTTATAAATGATTTTGAGTTGCTGTTTGAGTTTGCCTAAGAGAAAATCAGCCATATTAACTATTTACTGCTAGAGAAATCCATAGCCTTGTGCAGCTAGAGCAAATTAGCTAAGTAGCAGAGATGACTACTATGGAAGCTTTGAGAACACAATTAGACAACATACGGTTACAAATCAGCAACTCGAAGTCGAGAACAGTGGTCTCAGAGAAAAATACCCAGAAGAAGCAGCCTTAAGTAAGGCTATTGCAGAGTGGACCAACTGCTAGAAGAAAATGAGCACTTGGCTGCTTAAGGCATACAGATGAAGGCACTATATGACCAGCTGTTGTAAGTCTCACAGGAAGTTCAACAAGAGGTTGATGAGCTATGGCAACTGCTATCAGTGAAGGAAACCTGTTTGGAGAAGCTAAATGCCCATTGTGAGGACTTGAAAAGAGAAATCTCAGGGGTCTGTCAGTCAGCAGAGTAGTTGGAGTGTAATAGAATGGTGCATAAGGAATAAGAGACTCGATTTGGTCCTATGATCTGACAAAACATCTGTTTTCAAGTGTGTCATAAGTTCCTCTACTATCTAACTGAAATCACCTTGGTCTGGACCTATCGCTTACATAGAAACCACTAGCTGGACACATAAAAACTAGCCCTAGAGTAAATTGGAGCTATAGGGATGCTGATTTTTAGAGGGCTTGTGAAATAATCAATGAATCTGACTCGGACATTTTACTAGGAGGAATAGACATTAATTGTTCTGCATCTAACTGGTCTGCAAACTTTTCTGAAATTATATCTGCATGCGTACCTTAGAGGACTTTGAGTGGTAAGAAAAATGTTCCTTTTGGCTAATCAGGAAAAGAAATGCTGAATTCAGAGCTGCATTGAGGACTAGACAACAATATGAGAAGTCAAAGTATAGAAATGAAATTGTAGGGTTGCTATGTGGTGCTAAGTCAGCATATCTGGAGAGGATAAACCCAAAAAATAAAAAAGAGTTCTGGAAAATGGCAAAGTATCTCAACAAGAAAAGGTCTGCCATGCCAACTCTCCATTATAAGGATGAAATTGGTGAGTCCGACTTAGACAAGGCCAATATGCTAAATATATTTTTCTCGCAGGGCTTCAAGCAAGCTCTCCCCCTTTATCTCAGTCTGATAATGTATATGACAGTGAAAATATTATCCCTTGCACAAACAAGTTCCTGTGCACAGATAAGAAGGTAATATGATAATGACACTGGACACCACAAAAGTAAATGGTACGGATGGACTATCAGCAAAAATGCTAATGGGAACAGCATATAGCATTACCCCATCTCTTACAAAACTTTTCAAATTATCCATTACTTAGGGGTGCTCCCCACAATGTTGGAAAACATCCTTTGTTGTTCCTATCCTCAAATCAAACAAGGGAAATGAGTGTTCTAATTATCGACTTTGCAGGTAGTTAGCAAGATGCTTGAGTGCCATATACATCAGTCCATCACTGACCAGTTGGAAGTATTACACCCACTATCTGATCAGCAATGGGGTTTCCAACTTGGAAAATCAATGGTTACTGCAGTTATACATGATTGGTTTAAGGTGTTGGAATATGGTCAGGAGGTATGCACCATATTTTTTTATCTAACAAAAGCATTTGACTCCCTTCCTCATCAGCCGCTACTGATAAACTGACAAACTGCTGTTTGGACAGTCACAATAGCATGGATAAGAAGTTACTTATGTAACAGGAAGCAAACCATGGTGGTAGGTGGCGTGTCATCACAAGATGTCCTTGTACTCTCTGGTGTTCAACAGGGTTAAGTACTGTGTTCTAGATGATGAATGGACATTATTCTCTCTGATGGAAGCACCTTAAATCTCGATGCTGGTGACATGCTGCTTTACAAACCAATTAAAAGAATTAATGACTTCTTCAATAGTCTACAAATGGATATTGACCTTATCAACCACTGCATCTAATCTTTCCTTTAGCCCAACCAAGTGTAAGACCATGATCAAGGAAAAAGAAACCATTTTGGTCTTCCAAAATTTGTTGTGAATGGGACCAAGTTAACTCTTACAAATACCTTGTCTCTTCAGAGCTATCTTTGTCTGCATATATAGACAGTATTTGTGCTAAAACTAGAAAACTAATTGGCCTAGTTTTTATAATTGTATAGATGTCGTTAGCATGCTAGAGATGTAGAATATTCTATAACATCTGCATCTGGAATATGCTGTTCCTATTTGGGACCCATACCACATCGGATATGTTGCAAAACCAAAAGTTTGCTCTCAAAATGTGTACAAAACAGTGTACTTGCACAAGTACAATCAGGATGTATTAATCAAAATGAGAATCCCATCTCTTGATAATCACAAAATATTTCTGAAGTTAGGTATAGTACTCAAAATCATAAAGACCAGCTGCTATTTCCTCATGATGTATTCATTATTAACCTGAGCAGAATAACCAGGACTGATACCCTTTGTGGAATCAACCATATGCTAAGATGCAGGCATTCCAATTTTCTTTTGTACCTGGCTTTGTCACCTTGTGGAACAACTGGAACAACTTACCCCAAGAAGCTCTAGAGACCCATTCACTCCTTTTAAACACTACATCACACCTTTGTTCTTGGCATTGTAACACATAATCAGGGCAGCTTAACATTAGCAGACTATGCTATTTGTGTATCCTTTGAATTATTTACATGAATAAATTAAAATAAAATAAATGATTTAGCCATCAGTGCCTTCACAAAGGACCAGTGTCATCTAGACATCAGCACCATCACAATAGCTTTAGACAACACCATCATGCTAGCCGAGAAACATTTAGCCATAAATGCCATCATGATAGGTGAGAATTATTTAGCCATCAGCACCATCAGGATAGCCGAGAATCATTTAGCCATCATCATTCCTGATAAATTGTGGTTAGGACACTCTCACAATAGCCTGGATAAGAAGTTACTTACTTACCATCACAATGTCCGAAAATCATTTAGCCATCAGCACCATCATGATAGCTGAGAATCGTTTAGCCATCAGTGCCATCATGATAGCCATCATTTAGCCATGAGGTCAATCAGATAGCCAAGAATTATTTATCCGATCAGTGCCATCACGATAGCTGAGAATCATTTAGCCATCAGATCCATCATGATAGCCATGACTCATTTAGCCATCAGGTCAATCAGATAGCCGAGAATGATTTAGCCATCAGGGCCATTACAATAGCCGAGAACCATATAACAATAAGTGTGATCACAATGGCAAGAATCATTTATCCATCAGTATCATCACGATAGCCGCATTTAGCATTCAATTCCATCACAATAGCCAAGGATCATTTTGCAGTCAGCACCATCACAATAAGAATCATTTATTCTTCAGGGACATCACAATAGCAGAGAATTGTTTAGCCATTGTCAGGGAAATACTCTCACCTGACAGTGGCAGAACCAGCAGGTGGTGTTGACAGCAGAACATCACTATCTGTGGGATTAACAAAGGGACATATACATGTGAAAGAACAAGCCACTCATGTGAACAAACAAACCACAACCACACCACAGACAACAAGCAAGAACACTCACCTGACTGAGGGGCCTGTGACATGGGGTGACCCAAGTGAAGATGATTGGTCCAATCCACAGGTTGGCAAGGAGACCAGTGACCTCAAACTGAACTGAAAGAAAGAATATAAAAGGAGACTATGGATAAGATACAAACACGCTAAGGCCTATGCCCAAAAGAACTGATACCTGATTATGTTGAACTTTAAGAACTGTTGTAAGAACTTTGATTGAGATTGTTGATAGTGTTGATTGACACTGTGTATGTGTGATTCTCTATCTGTATTTAATATATAACATACTTGTTTCAAGTGGGTAGCCAGTATCTCAGGGAGAGATACTGAGTTTGGCTTGGGATAAGATTTCTAGCAGGTGGCTAGGAATAGGTCCCAGGCGTCGGACGAAAGTGTGGATCTGACTGAACAGTTAAAGTATATATTTCAGCAGACGGACGACTTTCTGTCACATTGGTGGCAGCGGTGGGATATCTAGAGAAAGATATCCCGGAGTCAAATAGCTAAGGACTCGGAGGTAGAGTTGAGAAAGCCGACTAAGGATCACATAAGTGTTCTCTTGTGTTTGGGGTTAATTACTACAACCTGAGGAGAGAGGTTGAAGTAGTTGTATCTTTTGGAGGATTGATTGTCAAGGACATTTTGAGTGTTTTAGTCCCTCGGGACAGGTGCATATCTCTTTTACTTATCAGTTTAGTAGTTTTGGTGCTACTAATATCCTTATAATAGTCGTATTGTGTATATTTTTTGTGGTTCTTGTGCCACTAACGTTTTTTTCCCACCTCTCTCATCTCTTTGGAAGATATGTTGTATCCAGGTGAGGACCAGCGGACAAGAAGCCAGATGGCAATCAGCTTCGCTATGCCAAGGGAAATCGGCGTAGGCGAGATAGAAGGCCCTCCTGAAGATTTATCTGTTGTAACGCCGCTTCCCTCTGAAAAAGGAGAATTTGCAGGAATGCAAATGATAACAACATGGCTTTGAGCGGATGAAGCCAGGGCACAGAGAGAGGAGGAGAGGATGCAGCACGATGAACAGAATCGGCGCGAAGACCGCGATCGACAAGAACAGCGGGAACGAGAGGAAATGGACAGGCAATGCCGCGATGAACAGAATCAGCACGAAGACCACGATCGACAAGAACAGCGGGAACGAGAGGAAAGGGACAGGCAATGCCGCGATGAACAGAATCAGCGCGAAGACCGCGATCAACAAGAATGGCGGGAACGAGAGGAAAGGGACAGGCAATGCAATCAAGAAGAGCAATAGGCAGCATTGGTGGAGATGATGCGAAGGCCACCTGTCGAGGCAGCAAGATCACCTCCACCGTGCCTACCCCAATTGTCATTACAAAAATTTGACGAGGCAAGGGATGACATGGGAGCGTTTCTGGACACATTTGAAGTGACAGCCAGGACAAATAGATGGCAGCAAAACCTCTGGGCAACCTATCTACGGAGTGCATTGTCAGGCCAGGGAATGGTTGCCATTTCTTCACTCACTACCAAAGACCAGACATCCTACGAGGTCGTGAAGCAGACTCTGCTGTATGTGTACCAGGTCACTGAGGAAGCATAATAGGAAAAAACTGTTTGATTCGCCGTTCGACTCCGCTAACTCAGACGCATGGTTCCGCAGCCGCGGCCAGACTTTTGACCGTTGGTTGCAAACCAGTAAGAAAAATATTCATGACAATATTTTATTCGAACTTACCTTGCAGAAATTACCTCGGTGGCTAGAGGTGAAAATGCACCAGCAAAATCCTCCCACATATAAAGATCTCCAGGAGATGGTGGCTAGGCATATCAACAGATTGGGCCCCGAGCGCAGACCTGAACAAAAAGGGCATCAGCGAAGTCCACCCCGAGACATCAGACAAACCCGCTGGGGAGGCCCTCCTACAACAAACAAATGGAGAAAGGTGGTAGTAATACTCAGGTTTTTGGTCTAGCAAAAGATGTAAGACAAATGACGTGTTTTAAATGTGGGAAACCAGGTCATTTTTAAAAAGACTGTAGGAAGTTAGAAAGTGGGAATTGTGCAATCTCTATGAAGAAAAACATACCTGCATGGTCTAGACTCGTAGAAATAAATGGGAAGCCTGTGATTGAGTTGTTGGACACGGGGTGTTCAAAGTCCATAGTTCATCCTAGGTGTGTGAGGCAAGAGGATTACTTGCCTTGGACTACCCCATATAATACAGCCAGTTCCAAGATACCGCGCTTTCCAGCCGCCAAAGTATCCCTACGAGTAGATGGGGGGAAGAAAGTAGATATGGTAGTGGGAGTAAGCAGTCACCTAACATCTGACATGCTCTTAGGCCATGACATTCCCTTTTTTCACCGTTATCTCAGACAAGCACTCGAAGAAGAGACCCAGAAAGAAGAGCAACCATCTTCACCCACTTTCACGACCACTGAGCAGAGCATGGTGATGACCACAGCCCAGGAGAAGGCTCAGAAGCAGCAGGACTGTGCTGAAGCTCTCCAACAAGAGATGGAGGAAGCTGTCGTGCATCCAGTGGCACTCAGTGACAGTGAATGTGAGGCGGAGGAGGAAGAGCACGAACAGGAGCTAGATCCCGTCATGGGCGAGGGATGAATTCAGCCCAGCTGACTCTCTCTCTTTGTAACTGCCAAGTGACACTAGGACTGATGGTCACCCTACACCAGAGGATGAGATTCAAACTGATAGCATCTCTTCAGAACAGCTGAAACAAGTACAGTGTACCAACCCAACTCTAGAGCGAGTGCGGAAGAAGGCAAACAAAGGAGGAGGAAGTCTCTATTTCTGGAAAAACGGTATGCTAATGAGACAACCTTATTCAATACAGGGAAAGGATCTCAAGGTACTACCTGAGATGGCCAGAGAGAACGAGGAGAGAGCAAAGACAGTGCAAAAGGCCCAGCATGATCAAAAGGAGACAGCCCGGACGTTCGAGGTGGGAGATTTTGTTTAGGCTTCAGACCCACTGTAAAGAATAAGATCCTTAATGAATGGCAAGGTCCCTTTATGATTAGTGAAAAGATCACTGAAGTTACTTATAGAGTGGACACAGGTGCATGTGGGAAGAGAGTTAAGACTTACCACATCAATGCCATAAAGAGGTGGTCTTCCCCAGCCCCCGCAGTGTTTGTGGCAGATGAGCAAGAGACGGACAGCATGCCTAACCCTGAGCTAGACCCAAAACCCAAATTACTCTCACTAGAGCAGAGTACACAGTTAGCTCAGCTGAAGGAGAAGTTTTGTGAGGTTATACAAGATGTGCCAGGTCTCACCTCATTAGTGGAGCAAGAGATCAGAACGGGGAATGCACCACCTATTAGGTTGCCTCCTTACCGATTAGCACACAAGGCTCAAGAGTTTTTAAGGGATGAAATACAAACCCTACTCTCCCAGTCAATCATAGAGCCTTCGAAGAGCCCTTGGGCAGCCCCCATAATGTTGGTAACCAAAAAGGATGGAGGTACCCGGATGTGCGTGGACTACCGTAAGCTAAATGCAGGAGAGCCCTACCCCATACCTCGTATAGAGGACCTAATAAATGAAATTGGCAAAGCTAAGTTCATCACAACATTGGATCTTACCAATTGCTACCATCAAGTACCTGTAAGCAAAAGTAGCCGAGAAAAGACGGCATTTATCACACCATATGGTAAATACCAGTTTAGAACCATGCCCTTTGGGTTAGTGTCTGCCCCTAGTACCTTCCAAAGGCTGATGGATCACATATTACATGACATCCATACCTTTGCCACAGCTTACATGGATGATATCTTAATCAGAAGTGATACCTGGCCAGAACATCTCGATGGATGAGGTATTCAGAAGACTTCAGAAGGTAGGTCTACATGTAAAGGATTCGAGTGTGACTTCGCAGTCAATAAATGTGAATATCTGGGGTACACGGTTGGAAATTGACAGCTTAAACCAGTAGAGGGTAAAGTACGAGCAGTCAAGGAATATGCTAGACCTAGTAATAAGAAACAAGTACGTGCTTTCCTGGGTCTCTGCGGGTATTACCGTAGGTTTATACCTTCATTCTCTACTATAGCTACCCCCCTGACTAATTTAACCCGTAAAAACAAAGAAAACATAGTTAAATGGTCAGAGGAATGTGAACAAGCCTTTACCCTTTTAAAGGAAGCCCTAGTGAGTAAACCAGTATTAGTAACCCTTGACTGGTCTAGTGAGTTTATTTTGCAAACTGATGCCTCTGACTCAGGCCTAGGCTACGTGTTAAGCTAAATAGACAGTGATGGAGCCGAGCATCCGGTGGCTTATGGGTCAAAGAAACTGTTACCCAGAGAGACCAAATATTCCGCTATAGAGCGTGAGGCACTAGCAGGGTATTCACCATTTCAGAACCTATCTGCAGGGTACGAAGTTCATGGTCGAGACGGACCACAACCCACTCACCCGACTTGGACACCTAAGAGACTCGCACGGGAGATTAGCAAGATGGGCTCTGGCTCTACAACAGTACGAATTCGCCGTTAAGCATCGAGCCGGAACTGCCAATGCTAATGCAGATGGATTGAGTCGCGATGGGTCACGAGGAAAGGAAAGGGGAGTGTCAGGGAAATACTCTCACCTGACAGTGGCAGAACCAGCAGGTGGTGTTGACAGCAGAACATCACTATCTGTGGGATTAACAAAGGGACATATACATGTGAAAGAACAAGCCACTCATGTGAACAAACAAGCCACAACCACACCACAGACAACAAAGCAAGAACACTCACCTGACTGAGGAGCCTGTGACAATGGTTGACCCAAGTGAAGATGATTGGTCCAATCCACAGGTTGGCAAGGAGACCAGTGATATCAAACTGAACTGATAGAAGGAGTATAAAAGGAGACTATGTATAAGATACAAACACGCTAAGGCCTATGCCCAAAAGAACTGATACCTGATTATGTTGAACTTTAGGAACTGTTGTAAGAACTTTGATTGAGATTGTTGATAGTGTTGATTGACACTGTGTATGTGTGATTCTCTATCTGTATTTAATATATAACATACTTGTTTCAAGTGGGTAGCCAGTATCTCGGGGAGAGATACTGAGTTTGGCTTGGGACAAGATTTCTAGCAGGTGGCTAGGAATAGGTCCCAGGCGTCAGACGAAAGTGTGGATCTGACTGAACAGTTAAAGTGTCTGTTTCAGCAGAAGGATGACTTTCCGTCACATGCTGTGTTGTCACAAGAGACACTGCATATCGACCAAGCCGTCGCTTATTTTTCTCGGAAGTTGCTCCCTAGAGAGAGGAACTATTCAGCAACGGAAAAGGAAGGATTAGCCGTAGTGGCGGCATGCAAGCATTTTTGGCCCTATCTACTTGGACGACATTTTTACAGTTGTGACCGACCATCGAGCACTCAAGTTTTTAGCAACCAAGGATTCAACATCCAGTATTGTAGCACGATGGATGGATGCCTTACGGCAGTTGGATTTTAATGTCGAATATCGTAGTGGAAAAGAAAACGACAATGCTGATGGCTTATCACGACAAGCCTGGAACGACTTCGAACATGGAAAGTTGGGGGAGGTGTCAGGAATTTCCCTGAAAGACAACAAAATCTATTGCTAATTGGTGTCAATTGCTGACACCCACAATAAAGACTTATGTGTAGCTTAGTGTGTTTGTATATATATTTGATTGGACCGTTTGAACCAAGTGACTGTCTGTGTTGCTCTTATTTGGTATTGTTTGTTGAGTGAGACCTTGTGGCAAGAGCAGTATTTAAAAGCTGACTTGCCATGAGAAAATGGAGAGTTGACCTTTGGTAGTTTTGATTGAGTTATTTCCGTAAGAGTCATGTTTCTTTTCAGTTAAGTTCTGTCTGTTCTTTCACTGGTTATAGACTTAGCTAGTGACTGTACTTTAGTTGATATCTGTGAACATTGAGCAATATTATGTATCTCTATATAAGAATTTAATATTAGTTTCTTTAACTTGAATCGCGACTCGACTAGTTTAGGATAGCTTGCCTTCCGTTGGTGGCTAGACCCTAACAGTGGAGAATTAGCTAACATCAATTGTAGCTGTTTGGTTTGTGCTGACCATATATCTATATATATACCGGAAGTAGGCTTGCCCATAATTTTCTATAATTAGTGAGAGGACTAGTTTCTCAGCTTACTTGATTGAGACAGCTAGATGATTCTCAGCCATTGTGATGGTGTTAATGGCTAAATTATTCTCGCTATCATGATGTTGCTGATGGTTAAATGATTCTTAGCTATTATGATGTTGCTGATGGTTAAATGATTCTTGGCTATTGTGGTGGTGCTTATGGATAAATGATTCTTGGCTATTGTGATGGGTCTGATGACTTCAAGTTCTGTTTGTAGTGATGTAAAGGGTCCATGGTCAAAACAACAGGAAATGCCCAACACCCCACAACTTTGCCTCTGTGCAAGTGATTTCAGTATCTTTTAATTCAAAGGCGGGTAGGTAAAGGGTCAGAGGCAAGCAAAAGAGTTGGGATGCCAAAATTAAAAGAGGTCTCCCTGACCCCTAACCAATAAAAAAGACGTTCAATACTTCAAAATCTCTCTTGAGTTAAGAATTCATGGGGCTTGAACATGCCATCATTGAGACCTTTAGGGACTCCAAGAGGTGCAATTAATGTTGAAACTGTACTTACCATCTCAAATTACTTACTTTTGCCAGCATTTCAACAAAGTCCTTCGGCCTTCTTCAAGGTGAATGAAACTACATAAAAGGCAAGGTGTTTGTGTCATCTAGAAGACACATCCAAAGAAGGTCACATGATGTGCATGTGACTCACATGTCTGGTGGCTATATTGCAGAAGCACGAACAGATGGACACCTGGTTTTATGTCTTATGCAATCTTGTTTGGATGCCTTGCCTAGTCTATACAAATAACTTACATCGTGCATATATCCAATCACCTTGAACAAATCCAAAGCACGTTGGTTGAAACCTTGGTGTAGTAACCAATTAAAAGATACTCCTACTACTACATTCATTTATATTAACATGCACACAATTGGGAAGTACAATTCCCTATATTGTCTATTTCAAAAAGGCAGCAGAAAGGTACAGTTTTTTAAATTCACTTAGGCAGCTTCTTAGTAACATCCTAAATGGTTTTGGCTGATTTTAGCTCCAAAACCTTCCAGTGTGCCATGAAAGCTTTGCTACGGTAGTAATTTGGCAGTCCCTCAAAGAAATGTTAAAACCATAAAATCCATAGAAAAGGGGGGAAAAGGCTCGACTATTTCAACAACCTGACTAGAAAAAGGATGAAAAGGCGAGCTTAGTGAGCTCTCCCAAAAATGGAGTCCAAGCTGAAATAGCAGAAAAGTGTCCCAATGTTATTCATGGTCATTGCTGCTCACATGCTTTAATACTAGCTGTAACAGTGTTCCATCTACCTGCAATATTTTCAAAATTGACATGGTTTTTATCTGGTGGTGTCGAGTACAAAGAAACCTTTTAGATGGTATGTCTAGCACACAAAATCGACAGATTCTTGAGTTTTTAAGATGAGCTAGTGATCATGACACAAATAGAGTTCAAAGAGGCATAATGTGCCTGAATATTGTGTCCCCTTTTGGAATCCAAAGATAAGCTCTCTTTCAGCAGTTATTGTATAGAAACGATGGACAGAGTAAATGAGACCAGTATATGAGAGCCACTTCAATGTAAGGCTTTTAGAGGATAATCAGTTCATTGTTGTACTATTTGCTTCTCAAGCAATTCTTGGGTTTCTTGGTTCAATGACACTAACTCTACAAGCTAAAGATCACGATTATTCACAAGCTTATATGGCTGCAAAAAAAGATGCCAGAAGCAATGATTGTTAGGAGAAGGCTTGACATCGAATTGAACTTCTAGCTGATCAGTTAATGTTAGAATAGTGAAGCCACGAACTCCTTCTATTCAACAACATCGAGCTAATGCTGGAGAAGCAGATTAGAACTAATCACTGCCCATTTATTGACCACGAGATTGAACATTTGGAAATGGGTTTTCCAATGAGCACATGTAGCTCAATATCTAATCCCACAAGAGTTACTAAAATTGAAAGAAGGAAATAAATTATTTGATGACATCATTTTGTGAGAAATGTCCTTGGAAGAGAAGTCCAATTTAGGTGCTGAAATAAAAACATTGTGAGTTTATCATTCCTAAAAAGAGTTCAGATACAGCATTGTCTGAATGTAGAACTCAGATATTTCCAGAAATCATCGAGTGAAGTGAGACACTAGGCTAATCATGAAGAACTGTTTTGCCTCGGATGTACCAACGTTCATCACAAGGAACAAAAATTACCTTCATATACACTATATGAACGACAATATCCTAATTCTGTGCATGCAACTAATTGCACTGCTAATAGATGGTTCAGTGTAATGATGGAAGCCAAGTACAACAAGCAGGATGAAAATGGGAGCAAGAAATGATGCAGTGTATTATAGTTAAATATGCAATTGCACCTTCTTCACGATCAAGAGAGCCACACCAGAAGTAAAAGTTGCCACTTCAGTACCCACTAGTTTTGCCATGCACAGTAATGAGGAACTCATGGAAATGTTGCCTGCTGTATGGCAAATTGATTCACTTATATTTCACCATACCTAAATTCCACTACAGCTGAACGGTAATTTTTGTTGTTGCCATGAAACATGTTTATACCAACTTGAGGTCAACAATGACTGAACAGAGGCTAAACAACTCTCTCTTACTTCACACACATTAAAAAAAAATTACCTACAAATTAGATCTAGTTTCCGTAGCTCAAGGATCATCTTTAACCTGGAATGACTAACTTAGAAATATTTTTGGTCTGTTGTAAATCTGTTTGCATTTCCTCAGACTTGATAAGATACTATTCAATTAAACTGCATTGCTTATTCCTTTGCCTGCCCCTCCCCTCCTCCCCACCCTCCCACCTCCCCACCACTTTGAATGTGCTGACTCTGCCACTGCTAAAAGCTAAAAAGCTTTGGACCCATTCTTCAAAGAGAGGCTAAGTAGATTAGCGATGCTCTTGATTCATAATGAAAATAATTATCCATAACCTATTGTTTTAACTCGCACGAATAACTTCCGAACACTTTCTTGAAATGACTTTTTTTTGTGTGCTATTGAACTTAGCCCTTTAAATAGATATATAGTTTTACTGTGCTATGGTTAAGTTACTTGTCCTATGGGAAACCCCAACACAAAAAATATATGGGTGCAGCCTGTTTCCTTGGTAACCGAACGGTGCTATAGCTTGATTTTTTGTTCTATGTTTGTTTAGCTAATATGAGTGCAAAAAAGCCCAAATAGGTGAAAAGAAAGCATCAGCTAGCCAGAGCTGAGAGTATGAGCTGCTAAAGTGCACTATGTATGATCAATATGAGTGAATCTTCAAGGACAGCTATGTCACAGTTGCCTGAATTGGAGTCTGAACCACACTTCTTCAAGAAGTGAGTCAACCGATACCTAGCCCAGAAGCTGGATCAACCACAATTTTATTGGATCAATTCAGTCCAAACTTCTTAGCCCTTGCATGACTCATTTGTGCTGCCACCATTTCATTCATCCGATGAAGCGAGTGACAATGATAGCTCCTCTGACAACCACACCTTTACAGAAGAAGTGTCGCTCGAAAACACTGACATACTTGCGGCAAAACCTGGCTTTCCTCATAGGATAATTCCTCACACTGCTTGTAAGTGGGTACATTATCTTGGCTTCCATCCTACATCTTACCGTAAGGATGTGTACATCGATGGTCACAAGAGGGAAGATGTAAATGAATATAGGATGATGTACTTACGGAAAAAAATTGAGGTATTAGAATGCACATATTTTCCACCGCCAGAGTGTAGGGATGGAAAATTGGAAGAAAATATAGGTTCCAGTACTGCCTTTAAGAAAGCTTGTGCTTATTTCCAACAATGAGTCCACTTTTCATGCAAATCAAGGACCATCGTGGCAGTGGGATGAGCAGGGATACTCACTATTCGACCAAAATCAATTGTACGTGGGATTATGGTATGTGACTTTATTACTGAGCATCATGGTTATCTACAGCTCAATGAGGAAGAACATGAGCGAGCAAAGCCAATTTAGCCAACCATTCCAAGAGCTCCCTGGGTTTTGTTCAAGAATGGGGCCCAATCTGAAGGATACTGGAACCATGAAAAGTTTCCGAAAATGCAGTTTAAATAGCTGAAACAAAATATCCTAGTGACATCAATAACTTTTATCTTTGACCAAAGCTCAGGACACACTGCTTATGCTGATGATGCTTTAAATGCACACAGGATGAATGTAAGTGATGGTGGCAAGCAACCGAAGAGGCAAAACACATACTGGGATGGAGTGATGCAAGTGTGACTACAGCAAGTGGCCAACCAAAGGGCTTATGAACAGTCCTTGAAGAGTGTGGTGTGGGTACCACTGGCATGGTTAAAACTGAGATGATCAAAGTCCTGGAAAGCATGCATGATTTTAAGACCCAGAAACCTCGAGTGAAGGAGTTGATTTCCAGTCACAAGCACTTCCTTCCAAAATACCATTGTGAGTTAATCCTATTGAACGGGTTTGGGGTCAGGCAAAATGGTTCACATGCACTAATACCGACGATGCAATTTATATAATTTCACAGCATCTTCTACTTCAACACCTGTTTTTCCTGTTTTTCCTTCACATGCACAATGATATTCCCTCGCTCTTCTATAATAGTTCTGTATCAACTCATGAATCCAAGGCTGGTTGAATGATCTTCTCCAGTACTCCAAATGTATAATCACAGTTGCTGAAACAGAGTAATCAATTTTTCACTTTACAAATGTTAGTAGAAAATATATTTAGAATTTTGTAGCTAACTCCAACATAACTCATTACCTTGAAAAAGGGTTAGCCTTACAAAAAAAAATTCATTTGGTGGAAAGTAATTACATACCAAATTTCAATTCTTGTATATATATACACTAACAGAATTAGAGATATCATTCCAAGAAACAAAAATAAAAGCGACCACATCAATATTCATGAGATGTTGCCATAGCAGCCAAAATTTAAGCATACAATTTAAGACGCGTTGTTCTTGTTCTTGTTTTCACTGATAATGAAAGGCTAATTTTGTTGTAGTAATTAGTTAATGTCATTTATGTAAAAATGGAAGTGTATGGCTCCTTGTACTGGACTATCACAAGGATGGCTAACTGAAGATACTAGTTGAAAGATTCGACACTTGATGTACTGCATACTTTAAAAACGTCATGAATCTACAACTGAGTTCCCTCCTTTCTCTCCAAAAATAACGTTGGTATAGCTCTGACTTCTAAGCAAGACAGAAATGTAAATTAAGAAACAGACCTTGATTTCTGCATGTGGAAGGTCCTGATTGAGCCTCGTAAAGTTCTGAACGTATGTAAAGGAAGAGGAGCCCTCCATGGCAACCACACCATACAAGCGCAAAAGTATGTCACATATTTTAGGGGGAGTGGCTTGTTAAAATCTAGCCCCTACGTCGTCTAACAACACGATTGTACTATGCGGAGATCTGCAAGAGCCATTTATGAATTAGGGCAATGATCGGAGCCAGAAGCAGCTAAAAAGCGTAGTAGCTGTTGTTGTGACGCCACCTCCAAGTATCTTCCAGCTCCAGTGGCATGGCTTTAAACCACGTCACCTGTACGAGTGTTAAGACCGCCAGCACGGAGACCGAGATCGAGTTAGACACCGTCCCGTCTCAGCAGACAGAGAGGAAAGAAAGGTCCACGGTTGATGATACGAGGACAGATTTGTCTGTGGATCAACACTTTACAGTTAACACTGGCACCAGCTACACCTCCAACCTCACCATGCCTTATGACCCCTGTGAGTTTGAAGAGTCCTTCCTCTCTCCACAATTCCCTTTCCCCATTATTTTTCCCTGGTGAAAAAAGGTGGCAGATTTTCATGGTTTATGTGAGAACAGGCCATCATATTTTTTTCTGGCATCAATCCTGATGAAAGCTAGAGCATCTAGTCGAAACATCAAGAGAATACATTTTCAGGTTGATTATTAAGAATACATATTACATTATATTGTAAGATCTTTTCCTGTGTGTAAGTAAATAATTTAAAAAAGATGACCTGCAAAAACTATAAATTATGGGATGAAAAAAGAAACTATAGCCATATTAGTAATCGGCAATCAAAAGCTTCGGAATGAAATGCATTCGCTATGTATTTTGCGAGCTATGACTTTTCCTCATTTCAGCATCTAGGGAGTGCTGGCTGAAGCCCTCTAAGATAATTAAATTCATTGCCACATCAAATACACAGCATAATATCAATTATCCTAACAAATTAAGTTATGAATTCTCCAAATAAATTGGCACAGAGGCCATTGGTGGGACACTAGAGATATTGACACTTGTAGCTAGAGATCCTGCTTTGCTGGACTAGGTAGTTCTCGAAATATCCTCTTGCCAAGCTTGTGATAAGCTAAAGGACATTAGCAATCAACATGCCCCTTGAGTTGGGGTTCACCATGAACATTTCATTGTTCAGGAATATTCATAGAGCCAAACCTGAAGGGCCTCAAATCTTTCACACATGACATATCCAAATATGTACCTACCTAACACACAGCATTCTAGACTGTTCAATTAAAGAACAGCATATTTCCTATAATTGACTATAATACATGAGGAAGTGCATGAGACATTGCTGTACGTGGTTGTAGAAGCTCTGTTATTCATATTGCATGTTTGTTGGGAATACATGATTGGCATGAGAAGTGATCCCTTGCTAGGGAATTGGATGAAAAAGTTTGCATTGCTGTGTGTGGTGTGTGTATCTATGTGTGTATGCAACTAAGTGTGTATTCACACCATATTTTCACCCGCATAAAATGTGAATGAGTAGCCAACTTAGATAGAGCAGGCTTATGTACTGGCTTGCAGATGTGAAGATCAAGGAAATAAACTGGCTTCCTATGGGCTGCAGAATCAATAGCTTTAGGGCATGGATGTTGGAGTTTCATCATGGGTAGCCAGCCACTCGATTCTTCCTCATAGCTGCCGAGATCAACATGCTGTTTTCAGTGTTTTGTCATGAGTGTTTAGAGGCTATATCAAGTTTGGCAAGGTGAAAATACAATTCCCCTGCATGTACTGCCACTCCTGCATGCTGTTCTCTCAGACACCGAGTACAAAATACAAGCTATGTAGTTATAGAGGAAGGATAACTGACTGAATATAAATACAGAGGAGAAATATGCTTAAACAGATCAACAGTGTAAAACATAGCTTCCGCTATGTCTTCACTTCATAATCTGATAATTCCATCAGCAAGTGATGACCTCACTCATGGTGCCTGTCAACTTTTGTATGGTCTCCCTTCAGTAATCTTCCATCAGCCAGCAAGTAGTGCCTGATGACCTCACTCATCCTGTCAGCTTTTGTATGGTCTTCCCTTCAGTAATCTTCCATCAGCCAACAAGTCTGTTGACCTCACTCATCCTGTCGGCTTTTGTATGGTCTTCCCTTCAGTAATCTTAACATTTCCGTTAGCCAGTAAGTACTGCCTGATGACCTCACTCAGTGTGCTTGTCTCTATGGTCTCAGTACTCAGACATTTCATCAGCCAGCAAGTACTGCCTTATGATGTCTCGCTTAGAATGTGCTTCCCATCTTCAGGGGAAGCCAAGTAATCTTAACAATCTCTCTCAGCCATATTCCACACATTGTTTGCTATTATCAATTCCTTGTGCTGCAAAGCATCCATTAGTGCAACCATGATAAGTTGGGCATCACGTGTACAAGTACACAATTCAAATTAAAATAGAATAAAAAAGGAAATCAAAGTCTTGGCAAAGTGCTTGTGCTTGCCACACAAAGCCTTGCATCCATTTCAAGTATATAGAACTGCCCATTGGAATTTTGAAGGGGAAAACTCAATAATCACTTAAATTTACTCACTCTACATTTCAGCTAGATGCCATAGCAAAAAATAATTCCTGATGGGGGCTAGAGTATCTAGCCAGAAACATCAAGTGAGTTATTCCTGATGAGGGCTAGAGCATCTGGCCGAAATGTTGAGTGAGCAAATTTAAGCAAAGTAGTTGCTTAACAACAACAAAAAATAGGTGCTTTAGAGAGACCAGCTAACAACCAACATTTAGGTATATGTGTATATGTATATCTGTATCTATGTATGTGTATATTTATGTATGTAGGTGTGTATGTGCATCTGTGTCTATGTGTATATTTATTCATGTAGGTGTATGTGCATCTGTGTCTATGTATGTGTGTATTTATATATGTAGGTGTATGTACATTTGTGTCTATGTATGTGTATATTTATGTATGTAGGTGTGTATGTAGGTATGTATGTCTTTATATAAGTGTGTGTATATTTATGTATGTAGGTGCGTATGTGGGTCTCTTATGCATGGCCAAATCACTGGGCCTACTTTGTCTTCTCTTAACCCTCTCACTGTCACAGCCGCCATATGGCACCATGGCTTTGAAAAATAAAATAAAATATAAGCATTTATCAATAGGCAATAATTTTTATATCAAAAGATAGCTGAATTCAAACTCTATTTACACAAAATGTTTTACGGAGGTTGGATGGAGGAAAGTTAATGAAATTATATTTAAAACACGAACGATTTTCAGTGGGACGATAGCAACGAAGGAGAAGAGACTGTCAATAGCTGAAATTATTTCGCAAGTGACTAGGGCAGCTTGGGCATTTCTGGTGATGAATCAAGTGACGAAGAATGTGAAGGCATCCATTCCTACCTCGGAGATAGTCGTGTGCAATGCAAATACTGCAATGTTCACCTTTGCATTATGGAGGATCGGAATTGTTTCCATGCTTTCCACAACTTGGTTGACTTTTGCCACAGACACTGATTTCACCTCAAACTCCACCCAAAATTTCTTTCGATTACATTATGTCAAACAATTATATCAAATGTTTACTGAATGTTGTATTGACAAAGTTCTTGTTGATAAATAAGGACATTTTTGTGGTCGATTTATGAAGACCTTATTATGGGTTGGCATAACTTTTGTATAGTAATGTATATTCCTAGGTTCTTAGAAGCAAAAGAAAGGATATGGATAGAGCTATCTTATGAGCTATATACCGAGTCCATAACATGAACTATGGAGAAGTTATGGTACTCCTAATCATGACCATTGTTTGCATAATTATATTCATATTATGTGGTCGGTTTGTGGTCACACATTTTGACCACAACTTCTAAAACAATCATGCTATCACATGACCAAATGGTAAATGGTTCAGCTAAATATCTGATTTGATATTAATTTTTTAATGTGGCTGTGTTAAATTTTAAATAATTCTCCACAATGCTGACAGTTAAGAACTGCATGGATCGAACACAAGGATGATTATAGGCTAGACCTCCAAGCTCATGGAGACCACCATCACCAAAAGTTGTTGTTGTAATCATCAACCATTTTCATGAGCTATTAAAAAAAACTTTTTAAGGCTAACAACAGATAGATAGATCTAGGGGAGCAATTCTAAAGCTTGCGTGGTGAACTCTATAATTCTTAGGCAAGGTGACATCCAACCTTACCCTCTTTAAAGAACACCACAGTTGCACGGTTTACAGCAGGAAGCATTGCTATTGAGAGCTTCAACAAAAACAAGAAAGTGAGTAGCCACATATGTACACCTGCAGGAGATGACTTAGATGGAACACAACCTTAATTGCTTGCCATGCTAAAATTAGTCAATCCAGGCAGTAGCTTGCTTAAAATGACCACTACTGTCTTTGACCTAAATGCTGACATGAGGAGGGAAATAATAATAATAATAATAATAATAAGGAGGAGGAGGAGGAGGAGGAGGAGGAGGAATAAGAATATGATAATAATAATAATAATAATAATAATAATAATAATAATAATAATAATAATAATAATAATAATAATAATAATAATAATAATAATAATAATAATAATAATAATAATAATAATAATAATAATAATAATAATAATAATAATAATAATAATAATAATAATAATAATAATAATAATAATAATAATAATAATAATAATAATAATAATAATAATAATAATAATAATAATAATAATAATAATAATAATAATAATAATAATAATAATAATATGATGATGATGATGATGATGATGATGATGATGATGATGATAAATGAACAGTTAATATGTTTATTTTAATGTTGCTAGACAAATTGAGTCGACAAGGAAACACTCTTTGCTTTCTTGTAACTACTTGACAAGTATATTAGCTGCGGCCTTCTTCTAGGTCTTTAGTGTTTTAGTATAGGGTTTGAGGTTGGAGAAGATGCTATCTGTATTTTTGTTTGTTGTAAACAAAATGAAGGGAAAAAGAGGGAGCTCGTAAGGGATAAAGAAAATGCCCACAACTCTTGCTTTTACTTCACTTGAGTATTGACCCTGAATAACAGAATATAGCACTAACCGACCTTCAAGTGGCCCACAATTTGATCAATGTTACAGAAATATCCCCCCCACCCCACCCCCTTCTCCTTCCCCACACACATACCCTAATCATTACAGTATAAACTCAAAATAGTAAAGTTCACAAACCCTGGGCTAGTATGAGGGTCATGGGCACCCACCAGCAGCAGCCACATAGCTAGGGTAGGACGAGCGCCATGTTAACCACCAGCAGAAGGATAGGCCAAAAAATGGTCTGGATGGACCAGATTCCCTCCCTTCCCCCCTCTCTGGATAATTGTTTGCATAGCAATCACTGTATTAGTGATGTCTCATGGGCATGGCAGCATGCAGAATAATACTGCTTCTAGTTTGGTATAACCACACCTCCTGCAATTGCACGGGGTGGAGACATCATATTGCTGCACTAGTTCTAAGTAGGGTTCAATTCTATACAGCATACCAGTACCAGACCTAGACATGTTCGTTTAGATTAATTTTTAAGTTTCAATTTGTTTTCTGTTATGTGAGTGAAATTTTCCATTTTGAAACGAGCATTTATCATGCTTATTATCTTATTATCATGTGAGTGGGAAGGAGGTGTGTTAATAAACCTTGCCTTGGGTTACAATATGTTTCACTGTGTATGATGAAAGTTGACAGTCATGATTTCCTTTTCTGCTAGATTGTGACTCTGTCATCTGGCAAGACGACCGCAAAAGATCTAAACACGAGGTAGGATGTGGGGCAGTGATAGTAACATTAGCACAGAGTGCTTCTTACATAAAAACATACTCGAAATATGGGTACACCTCACTATAATTTGGACACATCTCACTATAGAATTTGGACACATTCACCTGTCATCTTCCCCCCCTCCCCTTCCCTCCCCTTCCCTCCCCCAAAACTGTTGTAGATTCATCTGTTCTGGTCAAGGAATGGATGAACCTTCTTTGTTGTGCAATGTGTTGCAATCTCTGGAAGGAGAAAGGATATGTGGCTTACCCCTGCCTTTGAATGATAGCTCATCCTACTTTAGCAATCGAATATCATTTAGCAATTGAATATCATCAATACTGAATATATATTGGGTAAAGTTCAAAACCTTAAGAAGGTCTATTTTAATTACGTCATAGTAATTCAGTCCTGCAATCTAGAGGATGCCACACTACCACCCCTAGCAACCTAAATGATTGCGGCATGGAGGAATCGTACAGGTGTCCTGATTGCACGTCCAGAGCGAGTTATTCGAGGATGTGGAACAGGATGTTCCTGTCTGCCAGATGACTTCTGCATAGGATGGAGCAGTAGATGAAGGTTGAGGTACTGTAATTGGAGCCTGGGCAGCTGTGGACTTAGATTCGGCTTCCAAAAAGGCTGACTTGAGGCGGTCAATTGATACAGTGTCAGACCTTCCATTCATGTCCAATGTGTAGAACTTGTCAGTCTTCTGCAGGACATGAAATGGTCCCTCATAGGGGCATTGTAATGGAGTCCTATGGGTATCTCGGCGGACGAACACAAACTTGCAAGTGAGCAGAGCAGTAGGTAAATGGCATGATGGCTGGCTATGGTGTGTGTTGTTATTGTCGGACGCAGTTTCTTCATGGCTTCTCGCAGGTGTGGCAACAACTCAGTGGAGGGATTGTCTGGCAGTGGTCCGGTTTCAAAAAACTCTCCCGGCAATCTTAATGTCTCACCATACACCAACTCAGCTGATGAGCGCAACCTAGGTCATCCTTGGGTGCTGTCCGAATGCCAAGCATGACAATGGGGAGCTCGTGCATCCAGTGTGGGCCATCCAGTCGTGCTTTTAGAGATGCCTTGAGCTGACGATGGAATCGCTCAATGATGCCATTACTCTGTGGGTGGTAACTGGTGGTTTGGTGCTTCCGTGATCCTAAGAGAGCATTGAGCTGTCCCCATAGATCGGATGTGAACTGCCGACCTCTGTCCGAAGATATGTCACTTGGAACACCGAAACTGGCAATGTGTTCTAGAAGAGCTCTGGCACAGGATGTGGCAGTCTGTTCAGCCATTGGAAAGGCCTCTGTCCATCTGGTGAACCGATCGACTACTGTGAACAGATATTTCATGCCCCGAGACTCTGGCAGAGGGCCAACAATGTCCACGTGCAGCTGCTCAAATCTTCGGCTGGGTAATTGTCCATGTTGTACCGGAGTTCGGACATGTCGGTGCACTTTTGCCTTCTGGCATCTCATGCTGGTCTTTGCCCAGTGTCCCACATCTTTATTGATGCCATGCCAGACAAATCTGTCTACCATCATCCTGCATGAAGTACGTATGCCTGGGTGAGAGAGACCGTGGACTGTATCAAACAGTCGTCTACACCAAGTGCGAGGGACCAACGGCCTTAGTTGTCCTGTTGACTTGTCACAAAGTAGGGTAAGATCAGTGTTGGGCAGAGGCTCATCACTGAGAATAAGATTAGTGATGGCTGTACGTGTGGCCCATAACCTCTGGGTCAGTCAGTTGGTCCTGTGCCATGGCTACGAAGTCCACTTCTGGCATATGGATGGCAGTTATGTCCAAAGAGCCTATGTCAGTTGATTGTGGCTCCTCGGTCGGGCTTCCGCCCAGAAACACTCTGGAAAGCACATTTGCTGCCGCATTGTCTTTCCCACTGATGTGTCGGACGTCGGTAGTGAATTCGCTGACATAGGCAAGGTGGCGCTGTTGTCTTGGGATATACTTGCCAGCCTGTTTTGGCAAAAGCAAAGGTTAATGCTTTGTGGTCTGTGTAGAGGACGAAAGGTCTGCCTTCAACAAAGTAGAGAAAGTGGCGTACCGCCAGGTACATTGCCAGCAGTTCACGATCAAATGCACTATACCGGGATTGAGCTGGATCCAGCTGTTTGGAGAAGAAGGCAATGGGGCGCCAATCTCCATCCAAGAATTTTTCGAGGACTCCACCAACAGCTGTATCTGAAGCATCGACTGTGATGCTGGTGGGAGCGTTGTGGCTTGGGTGTGCTAAAAGGGCTGCAGATGAAAGTCCAGCCTTGGCCGCTTCGAAGACCATCTGGAGTTTCTCAGACCAACGGAACGGCTTTGTGTGCATAGCCTCGTGCATGGGCTTCATTAGCTCAGCTGCATGTGGAATGAATCGGTGGTAAAAATTGATCATGCCGAGCCACTCCAGCATGCTCTTGGTGGTGATTGGTGCAGGAAATTTTTTATGGCTTGAACTCTGTCAGGAAGTGGTGCTGCACCCTTTGCTGAGACACGGTGCCCTAAGAAGTCCAAACTGCTGACTCCAAACACATTTTTTTGGGGGTTCACCACAAGCCCATGCTGGGCCAGACGTTTAAAAAAATTCTGAGATGTCGACGGTGCTCGGCTGCCATCTCACTGGACACCAGTACATCGTCTAGGTAGACAAAAAGGAAACCCTCCAAACCAGAACACACCTGATCCATAAATCGCTGAAATGTTTGTGCTGCATTTTTAAGTCCAAACGGCATTCTCAAATATTCAAATAGCCTAAACGGTGTGATCACGGCCGTTTTTGGAATGTCCTGAGGCCGAACAGGTATCTGATGGAAACCTTTAACCAGGTCAATCTTGCTGAAGAAGTTCTTGCCGTGAAGGTTGGCTGCAAAATCCTGGTCATGTGGGACAGGATAACAGTCAGGCTGGGTCTTCTCATTCAATTGGCGGTAGTCGCCACATGGGCGCCATGATCCATCAGGCTTAGGGACAAGGTGCAAGGGTGAAGCCCAAGGGCTGTCAGAGCGGCGAACGATGCCCAACTTTTCCATGGCCAAGAACTCCCTCCTTGCTACAGCTAATTTAGTAGGTGAGAGGCGCCGTGCTTTAGCATGCGAAGGTGGTCAGTCATCTGTTGGGATGTGGTGTTGTACACCATGTTTGGTGTTTGTGGTGGAAAAGTGGGGGAGAGCGAGTGTGGGAAACTCTGAGAGGATGACAGCAAGGGTGTCATCTGCTGTGCCTTTTTCTGCACTGTTAACTACAGCCAGTTGGTGCAGGCCTTGAAATCTTGTTGCAAGGTTGTTGGGGGCTAACTGAGTTGGCATGGTCTCGTAGGTGCTGACATCAACCAAGCGTCTGTTCTTGCAGTCAATGAGTAGGTTCTCATTGCAAAAGAAGTTAGCACCGAGAATTGGCTGTGTCACATCTGCGAGGAGAAATTCACAGGTGAAATAGCGTGGGCCAAATTGTAGTGACATTGTGTGCTTCCCGAAGGTCATGATGTGGGACCCATTGGCCGCAATTAGGCTTTCACCATGTTGACCAGCCCGTTTGTCAAGTTTGGATGCTGGGAACACACTAATCTTGGCTCCTGGAATCAACAAGGAAGCGCCGGGATGAGTTCTGGTCATGCAAGTAAAAGAGGCGATTAGGATTGTTTGTTTGAAGGCCGGACGCGGACGCCACTAGCGCCCGGCCAAGCAGTTTTCCGATGGATCAATGTATGTGATCGCTTTTTGTGTCTGATGTTGAAACTTGCAGGGTTTGACGCACCTGTGGGAATTTTGTCCAAACTTGAGGTGGTACCAGCAAAATCCAGTGTCAGAGTCAGAACCCGATGGTCTCTTGGGTTTCTTCTGAGTCTGGTATTGAGAACTTCCT
Source organism: Cladorhizidae sp. MBARI D1340-BT2 (assembly GCA_028752905.1). Classification (NCBI taxonomy): domain Eukaryota; kingdom Metazoa; phylum Porifera; class Demospongiae; order Poecilosclerida; family Cladorhizidae; species Cladorhizidae sp. MBARI D1340-BT2. The sequence goes on along the minus strand of JAQNBH010000009.1, from coordinate 38,959,702 downwards.
GCTGTTTTCGTCATTCTAGCTGGGTTCCCAACGAATGCGGTAATTGCTGGTAATGCTGACTGACCTTCCATGATGGCATCTGCTCTCTCGGCCAATTCTTCCAGGGTGCCTGTTCTGCAATCAAGCTGCATTCGTACATGCTCAGGTAGGTGCATGAGGAAACCTTGGCGAAAGATGTCTTCGGCATTGAAGAGGCCACGAGGTGGTCAAGCAGGTCTGAAGGGTGCCTGTCACCTAGGTTGCGGGCTTCACAGCTGGAGAAAAAGGCCATGGCCTTCTTCTGAGCCGTCTGTCTATAGATCTTTAGCACAGCTGTCTTGATGTACTCATACTTGTTGGTGTCTGGAGTCTTCTGCAGCATAGACCGCATGCGTTTCTGTACTGTCTTATCAAACCTGCCTACAATATAGTAGTACTTACTAATATCAGCTGTAATGCCTCAAAGGTGGAACTGCAGCGAGGAACCAGTAATCAGGGTCATCGAGGTCTAGCTCAGGAAGCTCAATCCTGGCTGCATTTACTTGTGGAGCCTGCGCCGGGGGATGTGCTGTATCGTGGGCTGCTTGTGCAGCGACTACTGCGGCGATAATGTCATCCTTGCCTGGCACTGCAGCTGCCAGATCGGCGACGAGCTTTGAGATCCATAGGTAAAGTGACGCTTCTGACCTGATGTCTCTGTCCTCGTTTGTTTAGTTTTTACTGGAGCAGTGGAGGACAGTCGGGAAGGCTGCTGTACGTTGTGAGACAGTCGGCGAAGTCAGTAGAAGGGGCTTTTCCTCGTCGGGGTCACCATTTAGCAATCGAATATCATTTAGCATTTGAATATCATCAATACTGAATATATATTGGGTAAAGTTCAACACCTTAAGAAGGTCTATTTTAATTACGTCATAGTAATTCAGTCCTGCAATCTAGAGGATGCCACACTACCAACACTTTATGTCATTAAGGTGTCATGTGAGCATGGCTCTGGTGAAAGTTGAAAGCTTTAGCCAGATTTCTTCTTTGTTCCATTCCTAAGGCTATAAAGCATCTCTAGTCATCTTATTCTATTCCCAAGGCTATAACAGCCTTCTAAGGCTTAATGGATTCTCTAGGCATCTTATTCTGTTTTCTAATGCTAAACAGCTTTTCTATCATCTTATTCTGTTCCTAATGCTATAACAGCCTCTCTAGGCATCTTTTCTGTTCCCAAGGCTATAATAGCCTCTCTAGGCATCTTATTATGTTTGTAAGGCTACAACATTTCTCTAGTTATCTTATTCTGCTTCTAAGGGCATAACAGCCTCTCTAGGTATTTTATTCTGTTCCTTAACTGGGTGGACCATAAACAATTCAGGCACAAACCCCCAGCCAAAAATCTATATATAAAACCCTGACCAGGCTGAGTTTCATAATATGAGCATGGTCAACTACCATGTGTGTGTGTGTGCAAAGGGGGGACATGACCATAAACTAGTAGGCACTCTGCACACTCATGGTATGGACTTGATATATAGCTCAAAAGATAGGTCTCTCTGTGTGCTCTCTTTTGATACTAAAATATATTTTCTATAGGTATAACTATACCCAAGTTACTGAGTTAAAGTGGCTGAGCGTCTCATTTTGCAACACCAGATTACCAAGAGCTATAATTATAGACAGATCAAATTAGCACCAGTGGGTAGAGGAAGCCCTACTGCATAACATGTATTTTTCCATTAGGCGCTTAAACGTGTGGTCAAACAGCCAGTCCAAAAATGAATTTCGTTAAAATTTCTTAACATTTATTTTCCAACCATGCGCTTGACCACTTACTCAAGTTTTATCCCCACTTTGATTGAAATGTTCAAGCCACTTGACTTCTTCATTCAGGAGAGGTTTAGAAGTTTCGAACTTGTTTATTAGTCGGGTAGACGTCTTGTCAATTTGGTAACCCCCAAATCTCAACTTTTTGCTTGCCCTCTGACCCTGTACCCACACACACTCTAACATTTGTATGTTCTTTTTTAAAGCACGCAGAGAGAGAGAGCCTTTGATACTGAAATCACCTGCATGGGAAACACAGGGTCAAAGGTGTGGGGTCTTGGGCATTTCCTGTTGTTTTGACCCTCGATGTCACTGCAAACAAAATATGTAGCACTTGAAGTCGTCAGCACCATCACAATAGCCAGGAATCATTTATCCATCAGCAACATCACGATAACCAGAATCATTTATCCATCAGCACCATCACGATAGCCAGAATTATTTATCCATCAGTACCATGACAAGAGCCGAGAATCATTTAGCCATCACAATAGCTGAGAATCATTTAGCTGTTTAAACCAAGCAAGCTGAGAAATGCTCTCTAATTATAGGAAATTTTGGCCCAACCTACTTTAGGTATATATATATATATATATATATATGGTTGTGTTCATGCTGATTCAGCACAAACCAAACAGCTACAATTGACGTTGGCTACTTGTCCATCAAGTTAAGTCATCGTAATCCTCTCTCATACACCACATGGCCTCAGGCACCAAGCCAACTAGACAGCCTCATGTAATGCATGGAGTTAGGTGAACACACTATGAAATGCAGGGGATTAAGAGAACACACTAGGTAATGCAGGGGGCTATGAGAACACACTATGTAATGCAGGGGGTTATGTGAACACACTATGTAATGCAGGGGGATATGTGAACACACTGTAATGTAGGGGGTTATGTTAACACACTATTTTTACCTACAAAAAAGTGTTTACCATTTACAAGGATATATTTGAAGGGTTAAATATTTGCAGATTTAAAATGGGAGTGTGGGGGGGGGGGTTTATCTGTGCATTGGAGTCATACCAAGATGTGTTAGTGTGTTTCTCAGACCACACCCTTTATCATTAATATTTGTGTATTGATTATAACATTGATGGACTGTGTGGTATTTCCCACTGTGGGGTACAGTAATGACCTGATTAAGACTGGGTAATTGTTATAATATCGTGGTAAATGTTAGCTCATAATGATCATTGTGCCCCCAGGATGCTGCTCTATATGTCTGGGAAGGAGAAGACGACTCCAAGTTCTTCCACCACCCCAAAAGCAAGTGGTCCAGGAGAGCCTACGAGATCCTGCACCATCCGGTTTATTGCACACTGCACCTGCTGGTGTGTGTGCTGTTGCTGCTGCTTGCTTTCGCTGAAACTCCTAATGTCGGGGAGAGCAGACTCTTACATGAGTCTGACAAGAAAGTGCTCGTTTCTGTGAGTTGGATGAGAAGGTGGTGTTATTTAATGCATGGCTAGGACTATCTCAGGGTTAAGCTGATATGTAGTCCTAGATATTGTAGATAGTCCTAGATTTAGACCAGAGCTATGAAGCTAGTCCTAGATTTACCCCTAAAGTTAGGACTATGGAACTAGGGCTGTTGGGCTGCTTCAGTTGTCCAAAAGAGTTCTCTTGGTGGGGTGCGGAAAATTTTGGAACTGAGATCTCTCCGGCAAAAAAAATGGTCTGGCACCAAGAATGCTATCTAGAACTTTTTTATCCCAAATCAAACCCTTGCCATGCCCTGGCCCTACCTTATCCATGAGGTGGCTGTGCTGGTGGGTCCATAGGCCCTTGCTTTGTCTGGCCACTACCCAAGTAAAAAAATCTTGCATGATCTTAGCAAGAAAATATGTATGATCTTGCACAAGATCTTTTTCCAAGATCACACAAGAAAATTGTAAGTGTGATCATGCAATAACTTGGCTTGTGATCATTCTAGGAACTTGCACTGAAATCTACTAATATTATCTGAATTTGTGAGGGGAATATTCATTCTTTGTGTTCCATAAAATTTAGTTGTCCAGCTGATGGTCGCAAAATTTACAGGTTGGAAATTAACAATGATTAGATGGTATATTTCACGATCTTGGCAGATGAAATGCTACCTAATCCAGAGTCATTCTAATTAAAATTAGTTAATATTTATTGATTTGTCCTATAATTCACCCCAATTTCACGAGGGCAGTTAATAAATAAAAATGTGGAAAATTTCATACACATGGTGTCTAAAATCATCCATTAAATGTCATTCCTCTCCCTGCATCTGCCCCACTATCTGTTCCTGTCATTGCATTTCCTGGCCCAATGTTGCAATGAAGGATGCATGTTATAATTATGTGGCTCCTCTCTCACAGACAATCTAGAATAAGACAGTAGAACATCAATGGAAAAAACCCAAGGTTTTCATGTTAATGTACTCGCCAAAGAGTTTTGTACATGTGAGTAAATCCAGCAATTACAGGTGAGTTTTCAAAGTTTTGATATTCGTAGTGTTGTGAGATCTACAATAAATATTTTTTCGCACTTATGCATGGTACGAATAGTGGTCTTGCACATTTTTAATTTTAATTAGACATGCCCTGCTCTTTTTTCAAGAAGAGAACATACATGATCCCCTTCCTGCTATATTTAGTAGGTTGATGCCATTTACCTTATGATAATCAAATACATCGTTGAAATGACAGCATACGGTTAACTTCTGGTCCTCCTCCTCTTCTTCTTTCTTGATACTACCTTTGGATATTCCTTGTCTTTCTTTGAAAAGAGTGAAATTCCTATGGAACTCTCCTTCATTTGGTTTAGGTTGGAGCATGGTTTGGGTAAGCTCATTTAAAGATGAGCTGTTGTCATTCAATTTTTGCTGAAACTGCATGAAATAGAAGCACGAGGACCTGGTAATGGCATTATAATGATCAGATCGATACATATATATATAATGTACTTACAAACCTCCAAGAATAAGCATGTTCAACTTCATGCTGATTCAATATACCATTTGCTTGCTAGGTAAAGTCCATTCCTTTTTTGCATCATCCTTGTCTGATGATCATTAATACATCCATGTGAAATATTATATCCTTGGTCTTCTGACTTCACTTCCACTACACTGGGTGTACTTTTTTCAAAATCCATCAATGGTAATCCATCAGTGGTCACTTCGCTTTTGTCAAGTTATCTTGACTGAGGTACCTTTTGAGAGCAATTCAATCCGTGTATATGAGTCATTCCACATTGGTTGCATTTTACAATATCTCTTTCTGTGCAATTTAATTTCAGAGGCTTTCAAGTGTCATCACCAAATAGACGATAATGAATGGTGCATGTGGTTGATACAGTTATGCACATTAGGTAAATCCAGAAGTGAAGGATTGTGAGCTATGTGGCATAGATATTAGGTAAAGCTAGAAGTGAAGGATTGTGAGCTATGTGGCATAGACATTGGGTAAAGCCAGCAGTGTAGGATTGTGAGCTAGGTGGCACAGACATTAGGTAAAGCCAGAAATGAAGGATTGTGAGCTAGGTAGCATCAGATAAACCTAGCAGTGAAGGATTGTGATCCAGGTGGCATAGACAGTCAGCAGTGAAGGATTGTGTGGCATAGACATTAGGTATTGACAACGGAGTAGTAGGTATTTAATATAGATACTAGCTCAACAATCAGCTGCTTTGGCATTCTTTCAACCTCATTTATTGCATATGAAAATTCTCAAATACTACTTACTATCCGAGCTTCCTGCAGCTATTATTTTAATCTTTGGCCTCCTCCACACAACTTCCATTTTATGGTCAATGACTGTTTTAATCCACAGGAAACTTCTCTGCACAATGACTAGATGGAACAGAGCATCTGATGTAAAATTCCTGTAATAAACACTTGCACATCAATCAGTCCATCATGATGTATGTCATGAATATAATGAAGACAGCTTTCAAATTGACACTGCATGTTTGAGCCTATGTATGAGAATGTCAGTGTTCTTACCCACTTTCATTCACTGCAATAGTGAAAGTACTCCAACTTTGGGGTGGATAAGGAGTAGGACCATGCTTTGTATCATTAATACTTCTGATTTGTAGTGCAACCTGCTAATCTGAACAATGGAGATTTGTAATTAACATATTAATATATGTAAGCTTGCCAGTTTCAAGTGAATAAGTTTGTACACAAAGTAACAACCCAAACAGCTGTTTGTGTTGTGTGTAGAAGTTTTGTGGTGTGTACAAGTAAATTATACATTTCTATGTGAGAACTGACTCAATACCCTTACTCAGATGAAGCTAGCTGAATATATCTGTTTAAATTCACTGTAGTTAGATGTAGACATGCAGTGCTGTATACTACAGTACAAATTATAGTAATTGAACAAATTAACCAATCGAAACACCCCTAGGTACATGCCTATTCTGATTAGTAAGGTTGCAGTGTCACAAAACTTCCAGAGACATGACTGGTATTGAACTATACAAGTAGTACACACCAGCCTGTAGAATTGGTGTTGATTGAGTATGAATTTGATGAGCAAACCCATCATGTAAGATGCCTGGCAGCTCCCAATAAAAGGAGTTGTGCAGTGCTCCCTCATTGGAGTTCACTGCCAGGAATAGTGTTTGTCAGATACGTTCCCTTGCAAACAAAGCTATCATAGCTAGACAGTGACAACTATATAGTGGCAGCATTATACTAATCAAGACGGGATAAGTTACAGGTTTGCACAGGTAGCCCCTGTGATGCCTGGTGGCAGAGGTGGACTAGTGCTCAAGAAGAGCAGTCATTGGTGTACAACCTCAGAGGGAATACGCAACATCAGAGGTCAGACTGAAACATATGTAACTCGCTAGAGAGCTCTGAGACACAGTACAGCTTGAACTGGAGCCACAAATTGAAACTTGTAGATTGCCTGGTTCATGCAGGCCTCCATCGGCAATGGGCAGCAGATGAGAGGAGCCGCCATGAACATGATGACCACACTGAGTCTCTATCACCACTACCAGTCACCACCTCAATAGACAGGTTAATCAGTTTCCGCCAGCTGGAAAAGAGAGGATGTGCAAGCTTACTTTTCAGCTTTTGAACCCAACTTGGAATGTTATTCCCTGCTAGACACACTTTTCAGCTTTTGAACCCAACTTGGAATGTTATTCCCTACTAGACCACACTTTTCAGCTTTTGAACCCAACTTGGAATGTTATTCCCTACTAGACCACAGTGGAACCCTCACTTGCTACCGGTTCTAACACCAGATGCAACACATGTCTATGTGACCTTGGATTCAAACAACAGACATGACCATGACATCCTAAAGACAGTCCTGCTTTCTCACTACAGGATAATGCTAGAAACTTAAAGGCACCTCAACCTTACCTTGAAGTGGAGTGAAGGCTGTACCACAGCAAAAGAAGTAGCTGTCCACTGAGGTTGTTGAAGTTAATGCCCAGACAGATGGCCACTTATGTGAGAGACAGAAAGTAGACCTTAGAGGAAGCAGCTGGTTTGGCAACTGACTTTATGGTACCGAGACAGGTCGGACTACCAACCAAAGAAAGAAGCAAAGAAAGAATGACAGACCTCATCATTCAGGAGAATAGACATCAAGTCCCAAGCAAAAGAAGACATCACCACCACAGGATGCACAAGGACCTGGGCAGAGGACAGACCAGAGCTGGAAGAGTCTGCCCAAATTCGATAAGCAGAACTGAACCAGATGATTCAAATGTAATCAATATGGTCATTTTGCATCGGAGTGCCATGGAGAAAAGAAGGAGATCTCCAAGCCAAGGCTAGAAACCATCAAAATGACAGATCTACAGACACCCAGACAGGAGGTCGACTTAGTAACCACAGAGGTGAAGCATCGGACACTGGTTGCAGGAATTGTGGATAGAATGTTACTCGACACCAGAGCAGAGAGGACCCTGGTTGACAGCAAATTGATTCAATATGACGACCGGACAGGAGAAGTGATTCCATTGTCATAGGCAAAGGTCAGAATAGAAGTGGGGACTGAAGACAAACTAAAGAATGGGAAAATGTCTACTATGGTGAGATCATAAATGTAGTCCAGACCCATTCTCAAGCAAACAAGACAGAGCATACTTCGCTTCCAGACAGTTTCAAGGAAATCAACTCCAGAGACACTGATACAGAGTCAGAAAAAGAAGAGTATGATGAAAGCCATGGGAAGACCAAGCCAGTGAAGATCAGATAACCTCCACACAGATGAAGAGAACAGTCAGATGCTGAACAGTCAGATGCAGAACAGTCAGAAGAAAAAGACACCATTCCAGCAATAGCAGAGCCAGTCGTCGGAAGGCTAGAGCTCTTTTCATGATCAACAAAGAAAGACACCCGCTGGACCACAACGGAAAGCAATTCCAAAAAGAGCAGAAGCACGACGAGTTGTAAGTCAGTGCTGGAAGAAGTCTGAGAAGGAGGACACTGAGTTTCTGGAGACAGTCAAAGGACAGACTAGGCAAGAAATGCTACAATTATGTGTACCGAAAAAACATCAGATGTTGGTGGCACATAGGCCTGGCCACCTGGGACAAGACCGGACCACTCAGAGGATTCTAGCTTTGGCCAAGAGTTCATACAGATATAAAGAAGCTGTGCCTTCGATACACAGAAGTCAGCCTACCAGTCCAAGAAGAGAGCCCCTCTCCGAACCCTCCCAGTCATCGAAACCCCGTTCTCGAGGATAGAAATGGACCTAGTTGGACCCCTAAAACTGAAGGTGGACACAGACACATCCTTGTAGTCATTGATAACGCGACTAGATGACCAGAAACTTTTCCACTACAGAAGACAGGCAGCCAGCAGATGAACTGATGGTACGCTTTACCAGATTTGGAGCACCAGATAAGATCCTCACAGACTGTGGAACAAGATCAGAGCAAACCGAAACCAACGATTAGATTGCTGGACTCAAAGAGGGAGGGAAAGACTGCCTACCTGCCTTCGACCAGACTCTTGGATCCAGATGCTACCATTGCCTGGAGTATGGCCACTTTGTCATCAAATGCCCAAAGAATTAGGCATGACCCCCAATGCATTACCTCTTATCTTCCACCAAGGTACCATCAATAGGCAGCAGCTACAAGATTGCTATTGACACTGGCTCCACCCACTCCCACTTCCACAGTAGATGGGTCCAGTCCAAGGATGCGATGAAAACATCCTTGTTGGTAGAAAGTATCCATGGAGCAGTAAAGAGACTACCCCTGGCCAGAGTGACGGTGTTATTCAGAGGGAAGCAGCAGACTTGCCTTATGGCAGTCAATATAACAAGCTCCAGATGGACATTCTCTTGGGCCATGACTTCCCAGACCCTCCTCCCAGCTCAACTCACCACCATTCCCAGACCTACCAGACAGCACCGCCTATGTGCCAGACCAAACACATATGCAGAGGCTGTGGACTCAGCCATCCCCGAACCCTCCTCTGACAGTGAAGAGGAGTCTGGCGAGCCCTCCTCCTCTTCTTTTGAGTGTCTCCACCTCAGTTGTCACACAGTAGTGACAGTGATTTAGATGATGACACCGGCAGTGTCACATCAGAGGGGAGGTCTGACAACCAAGCAAGTGGTTATGATACTGTTGTGATTTCCCCCAACCCTCCAGCACTAATGAACTAACCTCGGAGCTGGAGTTAACCACCTTGGTGGATAACTCCCCGCCCTGCCTGACGGGAGTCCTGTAGGCATAAAAGAAGGAAGGAGAGACATAAACATGCAACTATTTTGAGTCAATCCCTCCCCCTCGATGGGGCTACAGCTCCAGCTTGCCGGTTTACAGTAGAAGGACCTCTCACTGGACACCACCATGAAACAGTGTGCCATCCCCACATCCAAGTTCTTTAAGGACACCGACCTCATCTACCGCCAATGGAAACCAGCCAGATTGGCTGATATGGTGGTTCAGCTAGTACTACCCAGTGCATACAGGGAGAAGGCTCTGAGGGCAGCTCATCAACCTCCCTGGGTTGGACACCTTGACAGGACAAAGACTACAGACAGGATAATGAAAAGATTCTTCTGGCCACGAATGAGGGAAAATATGGCTGAGCTGTGCAGTAGGTGCAGGTATACCAGAAGACTACATCTGGTCAGATCATGAAGGTACCTCTCATACCCTTACCTATAATGTATACCTCTTTCTCATGCATAGCCATGAACTTTATTGGACACCCTTCCATGACGGTAGATGGCCACAAATATATCTTAACCATCCGTGACTATGACACCCAGTTTCCCGAGGCCATTCCCATGAGGACTACCACCAGTCAGGATGTGGCAGAGATGCTGATCGGGGTCTTCTCCAGGATGGGCGTAGATGGGACCTTGACAGACTGGACCAACTTCCTCAGCGGCCTCATGACAGAATCCTACCGTCTGTTTGGCATCAAAGGCATCCGTACCTCAGCCTGCCATCCCGAGACAGATGGGATGGTAGACAGATTCAATGGAGCACTCAAGGCTATGGTATGGAACTTCACGGAGGAGTTCAATGTGCAGTGTGACAAAGCCTTTCCATTTATGTTATTTGCCTACAGAGAAGACTCACAGGAGTCCACCGGCAACTCCCCTTGAACTACTCTACAGCAGAACACCCAGACGCCCACTAGACATCCTCAGACAGGACTGAGAATGCCCCACCACTAGCCCAGAGAGTGTGCTCTCCTACCTCCAGCCCGTCTACTCCCACCTCCACTGAGCCAGGGAGAATATCATGGAATCCAAGGTCAAAGGCAAAATGAAGGAGAGATATGACCAGAAAACCTGCCAAAGAGATTTCGAGGAGGGTGAGCTAGTTCTAGTTATGTTACCTTTCTCTTACAACAAGCTGCTGGCCAAGTGGCAGGATCCATTTCCAATAACAGAAAAGCTCTCTGCCACCACCTACCATGTGCACATGGACACCAGCAGCAGACCTCTCTGAACCTTCCATGCAAACACGCTGAATAGGTGGGAGGCCTCCTCTGCAGTCCTCCTGCTGGGAAGGATTACCGACAGCCAGGAACATGTGAGCTCCCCACCTACGACATCCCACCCACCCTGAAACCACCCCCATCCCATGCACTCTCATCAACCCAGACCTGACACCCTCGCAGACCGAAGAGCTGATGGTGCTGCTGATAAAACATGAGGATGTGTTCACGGACCAGCCATGCCACACGTCATAAGCAGAGATAGTCATACAGACAGGTGATATGCACCCACAATTCATTCACCCCCCCCCCCCCCCCCCCCCCACCGCTAAGACAGACTCATAAGAGACTGGAGCTGGTGAAGCAGGAGATACAGCATGCTCCGAGATGACTTGATCAATGTCTCAGACAGCGCCTGGGCCTCCTCCATCGTACTAGTGGACAAGAAGAACAGGCTGCTGTGGTTGTGTATTGACTACCGTAAGCTAAATGCAGTGACCCATCCTGACCCCTTCCCATTGCCAAGAATAGATGACCTGTTCGATGGGCTGGTTGGACCCTCCTACATCACCACCCTTGACCTTACCATGGGGTATAGGCAAGTGCTGGTCCATGTGGACTCTAGAGACAAGACGGCATTTGTCACGCCCTTTGGTAAGTATCACTTCAAGGTCCTTTGAGTTGGTGGCCATGTTCCAAAGACTGATGAACTACCTCTTTGCAGAGAAGGCCGAGTTTGTGGCAGCATATATACATGGATGATGTTTTTATTTTCAGCGGACTTGTGAACAACACCTCACCCACTGCGACTATGTCCTCTCCTGCATCCATCAGGCTGGACTGACAGTGAAAAGATCTAAGTGTAACTTAGCCACTTTTGACTGCCTCTACTTAGGCCATTTAGTCGGAAGGGGCTGTGTCAGACCAGACGTGGCCAAGACAGATGCAGTATGGAGCTTTGCCATCCCCCAGAGGAAGAAAGGTGTCCGCTCCTTTATGGATATGGTGGGATACGAGAGATTCATCCAATCCTACCAAGAAGGACCAGCTGGACCAGGTCAACTGGGATAACATCCACCAGAGAGCCTTTGGCTCACTAAAGGCTGCCCACATGTCCAGCCCAATTCTGCAGCAACCAAATTTCTCCAGACTCCTCATCATCCAGACCGACGCCTCCGATGTAGGCATCAGCGCAGTGCTCAGCCAGGTGGACAGCACTCAGGGTGACAAGCCGGTGGCTTACTACTCCTGGAAGTTGAAACCGAGGTAGAGAAATATGAGACCACGGAAAAGGAGTACTTGGCAGTAGTGGAGGGAGTCCGAAACTTCAGTGTCTACATCACCGGAGTGAAGTTCAACATCGTGACAGACCGCCACTGCCTCCACCACCTGTCCACAATGAAAGATACCGGAGGCCGATTTTCCTGCTGGGCTCTCCTCTGCCACCTTTCACTATGAGATACAACACCATCCGGGTCATCACCACTCAAACGCAGATGGACTGTCTCAGCAGGCTTGGGAAGAGGAGACACTCCCCATTTCATGGCAGGTGGTGTCGTGGATCACCAAACCGAAGGAACCCTCCCCTCCCCTCCCCTGACATCAAACTTACAAGACCAAACCCACAAGAACATATATGGTCATAATTAAGAACTGGCATAGAGACCAATAATATGTAATTAGGTTAACCATAGAATAGATCATGCATAGACAGAGAACTGAGTATTGCAAGTATGGCCTGGGTTCATGGCTGGCAGCATACTTAAAGTAGCCAGTTTGTGGAAGAATGCCTCTTGTAAGTAAGCAGTGAAGACACATTGATTCCTATCATCTGTACTGGGTTGGCTATCTCCAGCGGTATAATGAGATAGTATCCGTAACAACAACAAAGAGGTGGGCAGCATTTCAACAGCTCAAGACTAGCCTCACCGAGTATCCAGTACTAGTCAGCCCACAGATGAAGAGAAACCATTTCTACTCTACACGGATGCCTCTGGAATAGGCATAGGTACCGTTCTCAGTCAAGCAGGAGTTGATGGAACCGACCGACCTGTTGCCTACTACTGTCGCAAGCTATAGCCAGCTAAGACGGGATACACAGTCATGGAACAAGAGTGTCTAGCAGTAGTGGAGGCAGTGAAGCACTTTTGAGTCTACTGCAGTGGAGCAGCTTTTACCATTATCACTGACCATAGCAGTCTAAACTATCTACAAGGATGAAGGACGAAAACAGACATCAAGCCAGATGGTCATTGGCCTTACAACCATATATCTACGAGGTACTGCATCGGCCTGGACCATAGAACATGGGATATCTCGACAATCCTGGCCATCAGACAAGCCACACCAGCAGTTATCATCTAGAACAAGGGAGGGATGTCACAGGGTCACCTGAGACATGACTGGTTTTGAATCATACAAGTAGTTAAAATTGCACACATACCATCCTGTAGAATGTAATTAATTAGTATTGATTGATATGAATTCGATTAGCAAACCCACTATGTAAGATGCCTGGCAGCTCCCAATAAAATGAGTTGTGCAGTGCTTCCTCATTGGAGTTCATTGCCAGCAATAGTGTTTGTCAGTTGACCTTGTTAATGATAAGATACCTTAAAACAAAGTTATATCAGTACAGGGGTAGCTAGACAACTACATAGTGGCAGCATTACTAATCAAGACAGCAGGGTTACAGGCAGCCACTGTGACATAGTGTATTGTGTAATTTTAACGATCAACTTGAGATTTTTTTTAAACGTTTAGGTGAGTTGCTCTAGCTTTCATTCTGATGAACACATGGTCATGTTAGAGTCTTCATGAAACTTTCACAATCCTGAAGGTGGCTAGAGATCTAGCGAAATGTCAAAAACCATTGAGAGAGTCATCATTATTACAGTACCAATGATCAAATTTTCATCACCATTAATATTTTCATAATGAAATGTTCGAGAGAATTAAAGGAACCTAAGAGCTTGTCTTGGGACAATCTAAAATGAACATGGAAAGATGCAGTGGTGATCTGGATGACCTCATGAAGTGAGACAACCAAGATAAAACATAGTGATCTTGCTAAACCATGAAAACCCCAACATTAAGTTTAACATATTTTTACTTGCAAAATCTTATGAATGCTTGCAAGATCGTGTAAGGTTTTAGGTACGATTCTTTACTTGGGTGGTAACTTGGAAGTGAGTGCCTAGGCCTTGCTGCGATGGGAACCATCACCTATGCAACCTTGTACCCCATACACACCAATCAAACATACAGTCCCAGAGCAACTTTAGTCAAGGCTAGTCCCAGGCTTTTTAGTGTATACATACCTCTACTTACAGTTTTGTTAGCAAAGAGACAACATGGACAAGAACCAGATTTGATCTATACCCGCTCTACTCTCTTCCCCATCCTCCCCTCTTTCCCCTTCCTTGCCATCACCTTTCTTCCCTTCACCGTTACCCCTCTTTCCCCTTCTCCATGCTCCCCTCTTCCTCATTGTTCCCTTTCACCGTCCCTCTCTTTCCCCTTCTCCATCTCCCTCCTTCCCTTTCCTAATCGTCTACTCTCTTTTTTACCTCCCACTTCTTCTCCATCCCCCTCTCCCTCCTCCCCTTGCTCATTGAGCAGTTTTGTAAAGGCCATGTCAAGATCATATCTTTATTTCCCCCACCTACTGTTCTTCCACAGGTTCATGGTTCATTGGAAATATTCCTCCTCAATCTGCTGACACTAGACTTCGTCTTGCGGTGGGTGTGGCTCCGTACCAATTACTTTGTCACTCATAGGATAATCGTTCTTGTAAGCCACTCCCACTTTCCAATCTGCACTCACATGCTTGATCGTCCAATCATTTTGGAGGTTGGCTTCATGAAAGGCGAACATCCTCTCATGACTCGCTGTAATTCAATATACCAGCAAGTGGCTATATATATTGTAAGGGATATCAATGTATTAAGTAAATGCCTACCAAATAGGTGAAGGTAAAAACATATGCCTCACCTAAATTTCAGCTATATTCCACTTGAGCATTACAACTCCTGGCAGGGGAGGCCAGTTGGTAAGGCCCAACAGTGCATCCGAGTTAGTCCAAAAGTCTACCCAATGCCAGTCACTATTCTGATATTACAGCATAAACCATACTCAATGACCATTTTAAATGATGCACCCTAACTATGCAAGTGCTAGAGCATACAGAGCACTCGACCAAGTTTTATAGTCGTACAGAAAACTTGCTTCAGCATCATTCAGCAAGCGCCCATTCATGCTAGAACAAGCGACAAATCTGCTGATGTTTGAACATGCCCATGGGAAGCCTGCTTGGTTTTGTAGAGTAATGCTATCCATGAAGTGGGTGGCTGTATTCGAGGCAATTAATGTTTCCTGTTTCCATGGTTGGAATCAAATCCACAGATAGGACGAAGAGCAACTGACCATGGTGTGGCTTCCACTATATGCCAATCCACAAATATTTTTCCCTTTGAATTCTTCTGAAGTCAAACCTTCTGTGAATATTTAAGTCCCTGTTACACTCTAGCCACTTTAATTAGAAACACCTGTCATTCCCAGCCATGTTGCCTTCACACTGAACCTGATTGGTTATTTCTCTCTGATGACAGTTCACATTTTGCAGCAATGACCTCAGATGCCACCACATGTGTGTGAGCTGCCACAAGTTTAAGCGGATTATTTTCCTTCATTTTTGCTTCAGAGTGTCATTCTGGCTGTGATGTATGTGGAGGCAGTGACCGTACTCATTAGGCAGGAGAACCACTTCCGCATCACTCGTCTCCTTAGACCCATTTTTTTAATTGAAACTAACTACATGGTTGGAGTGAGGAGGTGAGGAGGAGAGTATGTGGTGTGGGTGTGTGTGTGAGAGAGAGAGGGAAGGGAGGAGGGATTGGAGGAGTGTGGGGTAAGGAAATCTTTAGTCTTGTCACTAACTATATATAGATGAAGGGAGGGAGTGAGAGTGTATGCGTGTGTGAATGTATTGGATTAAGGAGTGTTTAGTCTGATACTAACGGGGTAGAGAGTGTGTGTGAGGGTGGAGGTGGAGGGAATATGGAGTTCTTTAGTTTGATACCAACTATATATCTATGTGAGAGGGAATAGTATCTAGTGTGGGATAAGGGAGCTTGGCTACTAATCTTAGTCAGGGTTGTGGCTGGTGTGGGGATGAAGTGGACATGTTCTCTTGGACATGTTACGTCTACTCCTCACTCTTGCAGAGTTATTGGACAGATTTTCGAGATACTGAAGCCAATTCTGGATGTCCTTCTCCTCATCTTCTTTTTCATTACTTTGTTTGCCTTGTGTGGTGAGTTAATAAACTCGAGCCAGATTTGATGCTATCATGAATGCTTGTTCATTTCTGTAGGCTATTTGATATTTGCAGAAAAGAACCCAACCGTAAGCTCACTATAAACTCATAGAGATAATTATTGTGATTTGTAATGGGAGGGTACTGCAATAATTTTGTTCTATGAATGCAATCATGTACTGTTTGGTCTGACACGAACTATACACAAGGGGGAGAGTGTGTGTGTGGAGAGAGGAAGTGTGTGTGTGAGTAGGGAATGGGGTTTGGATTGTGTGTGGGGCTGAGGTTGGGGGTGGAAGAGGAGAGTATGCTTTTCTATATAGTTTGGTATTGAATACTGGGAGAACTACTTGAGGTTTTTTCTGCTTTTCCTCTCAGTGGTAATCCATATCAGTACAGATAGGCCTCAACAATCCCATCACCAATCGTTTCTACTTACACTTCTTCCGAATCATTCTTCTATACATGCCATGATGGTAAGTCAACCATGCTCCAAACTCAGAAGAAATGGCAGGAAGCAAATATGCAAGGAACATGGATTCCTTTACCAGATTTAGACCCATAAAAAGCAAACTGACAAAGAAATAACACTTACTAACCAGCTCTACGTGCAGTAGAAATCTTCTATAATTCAAGTACACAAGACTTCATTCATAAAAAGGAAATGACAAAAAATTAATTAATCACGATTACAATGACTCTCTCAAAACCAACTTGAAATTTATTCTTTCTCAATGTTTCGACCAGATGCTCTAGCCTACAGCAGGATTAATGAATCCTAAGACTTGTGTGAGCTTCTTATAACCACTAACCACACGCGATAGAAAACACATCCTGGCACATGCATCCAGCACATGGATCGGATATGGCAAAAATATGATACCTAACCTTTTCTATTAGCAATATTGTGGTGTGTGATACAACTCCCCATTTTGATTTGATCCCTGTTTTAGAATGGCAGACAAAATAACTAAGTTTGTACCTCGACTAAAACTCACTTTGGCAGCTTCTTCTAATAATACTCCCTCTTCAAACATTAGTACATATGTGTGTATTGTAATATTCCCCCAACCTCACTGTAAACTGTGTGTGTGTGACATTTTCATAGTATTTCAGCTCAATCAGTCAAGGATTTCTCACCCTCTTCATTACCATGACAAGTGCGAAGTGAGAGTGTGAAATTTCAGTGCTAATGAGTGTGTGATCATCATGGTTGCTTCTCCACCACTTAGCAACCCTGATGTTATGATGGAATCGTATGCTCAACAAGATGCCACGCCTCTCTTCTTTGTGTTGTATATTATCGTCACATTTTACTTTGCTTCTAATGTGGTACAATTAATTGGATTCATGAAAATGTGGTATGTGTTTACTACTGTTATTATCTGCAGCTATTAGCTGTCGTCTACAGCTCCTTCAGTGAAGCCGACAAAAAAAAATTCAAGAAAATAATCTTGCACAAACGGTATATCTATTTTTGTTCTCACCACTAGACAATACATTTACGTTACGACTAAATTTGGTAAAGGGATACACTCCATCGGGCCTTCCATATCTTGAGCAGTGATTCACATGAGGAGAGTCAACACGTCCAATTCCATGATTTCTTGTTGTTCATGCAGCACTATCGGCCACGCATGTGTGAGTCAATGAACTTTAGTCTTCTAGCATGTATTTGCTGTTGAGCATGCTCACATGTACGTGCATACTGCATGGACATACTCACATGTACATGCATTCTGTATGGATCTGCTCACTTATACATGCATGCTGTGTCGATGTGCTCACATGTACATGCAGTGACTTTGTGTTTATCATGTGTGTGGGTGTGGGTGTCTCCAGCTGAGTGGCAGGTGATGTGCATCTTCAAAGCATTGAACAAAAACCCACACAGTCAACACCAGGGGCTAAACTTGGATGATTTCTTACACTTCTACAATGTCATTGACTACAGGTGGGAAGAGGTCAGTCAGAAGCTGGTCATTAGGATGAGGAGTGGAGGTAGTCCTCACTTTGTACTGAAATAACTGTGCTTGTCACACTTACGATGGTACGTGCAATGTTGGTAAATGGTTAACTAGTCCCACAAGCTACACATCTCACAATGTAGCTTCCTTAACATAGAAAGGATCCTAATTAAGGGGTTGAGAATCCCAGCCCCCTTTTCACCACATTTTCTGATAATCTGCCATGGTGCAAGGGAAAATCCCTTCTCTCTATCTCTTTAGCTTACTGGTGAGAGTGTGCAACATGTTGCAGTATTAGTTAGTGTGTGCAACATGTTGCAGCACTGGTGAGTGTGTGACATGTTGCAGCACTGGTGAGAGTGTGCGACATGTTACAGCACTGGTGAGTGTGCAACATGTTGCAGCACTGGTGAATGTGTGACATGTTGCAGCACTGGTGAATGTGTGACATGTTGCAGTACTGGTGAGTGTGTGACATGTTGCAGCACTGGTGAGTGTGCAACATGTTGCAGCACTGGTGAATGTGTGACATGTTGCAGCACTGGTGAATGTGTGACATGTTGCAGTACTGGTGAGTGTGCAACATGTTGCAGCACTGGTGAATGTGCCACATGTTGCAGTACTGGTGAGTGTGTGACATGTTGCAGCACTGGTTAGAGTGTGCATGTTTTTAACCAGACTTACATGCTCCACATTGCAGGTCGATGAGGTGGGAAGCAAAGTAGCATGGTTTTATCATCTCCATTCTGGACTTCACCGGCCTATACGAGGTAGGTGAGTGGGCATTATTTGCATGTAGGTGCGAGGTAAGTGGATCTAATTGGGATGGGGGAATGGGAGTGAGAGGGAAGTTAAGGGAGGGTGGAGGGTGACAATGCAAGAACATGTAACTTTTTGATCTTTTTCTTTGCAGCCATAAGTATTATCGTCAATCACAGAGTATACAAGTTTATAATGGGTAAGCTACCTCTCTGTGGGTAATGTAACTTACATTGATGATTAGCAGTGTAACTTGGTATGATACTGCAGTGTAACTTGATGTGCTAATGAGCAGTGTAATTAAGGTAGCACTGTGATAAGTAGTGTAACTTGTTGTGACACTAATGATAGTTATGCTTAAAGTAACACTGATTATGAGCAGTATAATTTGTTATCGCACTAATGATGAGCATTATAACTTGATGTGACACTGATGATTATGTTTAACTTGATATGACACTGATGTTAGATAATTGATATCTCCAACAGGAATCATAGTCTTCATTAACCTTGTCTTTCTCATCGTATACGCCAGCTACATTCACGGTACAGTAAAACATTCCACCATGTTTCAATGAATCACTCCTCGTTACTATTTATAGATAACTCTCAAAGATTCGACAAGTTTCAAAGCATCCTGCCTGTTACACTAACATTCATAACCAGTGAGTGAGTCAAGAGTAGCTGACCTTCAGATGATTACTATTGGTGGTTGTCTCCTTGCAGTCTATGTCACTGACATCGTGGTGAATATCATTGGGCACGGACCATACAATTACTTCAGGAAGTTTTGGAACATGTGTGTTGCATGTCAAGCATCCTTACATTCCTGACATTGAAATCCTCACCACATGCACACACACACACATGTACACACTCACACATTCAAACATGTACATTCTCATACATGCATACACACACACACACACTAACTAACATAATATAATTTTGTTTATTCTTTGCACTTGATGTCCTCCAGAGCCGATGTGGCAGTAGTCCTCATTAGTTTTGTGTGTGCACTACTCACCTATCACTACCAAATCCTGGCCATCGTACAACCAGTCAAACTAGTCAGGTGAGCTCTTGAGTCAGGAGGTGATTGAGGACATGGTGTTGTAGTACACCCTATAGCAGATATTATGCTACTGTCTTTATAATCCATATACATGAACATCACAATATTCCTCTCTTTACACCACACACACACCACACACACACTTCACGCATACCATACCCACATACTACATTCACCCCTAATTATACAAACTCACACCACACACACTACACACTTACACTCTCCACCATACTATACTCACCACACATACATACTACTCATACGTATCACTCACACTACACACACTTGCTCATCACTACACTACACACTCACCTTACCCATGCACTCAAAGATTGGTACGCCTGAAGGGTCGCTACAGGGATCTAATGAACACCATGATTGACCTCGCTCCACGTGTACTCAATGTCTTTATCCTCATCCTCATCATCTATTACTCCTTCGCCATTGTGGGCATGGAGTTCTTCTCACACAAACTCCATCAGGGCTGCTGCAACACTAGTTTCTATGGAGTGGAGCAATATTACTCTGCCAGTGCGAACGTGAGCGACAATAATACCATCTCTTCAAATGTTTACTACCTTAATAACTTTGACAACATTCTTCGGAGCTATGGTGAGAAGTTCTTGTTGTTGTTGTTGCTATTGCTATGGACCTGGCAATTATTACTGCAGTGACACTGTTCATATTGATGGTGGTCAATAACTGGTACATCATAATGGTGAGCAGGGAAAGGACATTCGATTGAACTAAGAGTTTATTGAGAATGCATGTAGGAGGGGTTTGCTTCAGAAGTGGATGTTCAATTTCAATGGCTGACAAGGATCTACTTTATGACATTCTTTATCATCACTATGGTAGGCCATGAATGGTGTGACTTTATCTCTCTCACTCTCTTCCTCTGCTTCCTTCTCTCATTACCTGGAGTGGGTTGGTCCATCTTAACGCAAACTGATACCAGCAGATCAGATTTTGTGATGGCTACATTGAGCAAAAAGAGGCCTATGCCCGATTGTAGCCACATCTCATGGAGATATTGCCCAGTTTTAAGTGAAAGACAATCTTTCCCAGTTTTGAGTTGGGGTCAATCTTGTTCAGCTTTGGGAATTGCACCTATCATAGTATGTATGCTTGTGGCATCATGGGGGGGGGGGGGTGTCTTGTCCAGCTGTGAGTGATACTCTATGCAGCAGTATCTACATGGCCAGCATGAAGCACTGTGTTATGCAGCATGGTGTACATGGCTAGAACTGTTTTATGCAGGAGGGTGTACATGGCCACACTGTGTTATGCTGCATGGTGTACATGGCTAGCACTGTGTTATGCTGCATGGTGTACATGGCTAGCACTGTGTTATGCAGCAGGGTGTACATGGCTAGCACTTTGTTATGCAGCAGGATGTACATATCTAGTATCAGTTTGTCTAATGTAATGAACTGTCCAGGTAACTATTAATCACCTTGTACGTATTCCAGTAATGTGTTCCTTCAGTATTAAATCTCAAGTCAGAGGTAGTAGTTTAAAAGTGGCATGGTGATAATTCCATGCTGTATTTGTAATGAGAATCAATGATAGCTACAATTTGTATTTCAGTCTCACCTTCCATGCCTTCCATGCCTCTTTCCTCCCCACATCTCTCTCGCTAGTGTTACAGACTATTTTCTTGCTCTTCATGTGTTCTGCCAACTTTGTAGTACTGAAATCACAGTTCAGTGTCTTGACTATCCTTTACCATTCTGCAGGTGGTACTTCAAGTGATCCTCTCCTTCATTGTGGAGGCATTTGTGTTAAAGATACAGGCCACAGAAAGAAGGAGGGTATGTGAAAAACATCCCATGAATACCGATTGCAACTGTCGACAAGGTATAATAACTAGGGTGTTTTATGTCAACCAACAAAGTATAATAATAACTAGGGTGTTTTAGCATGAACCAACAAAGTATAATAATAACTAGTGTCTTTTAGCATTAGTCCACAAAGTTAGTGAATATGGACTGTGCATCGACTGCTCGAACCACCTAACTACTACTAGATAGGATATGTATATGTGACATTACTACGTACGGCCCTTACCCAGTGCACGACCCCTTACCTAGCGCATGCCCACTATACACCCGTTCACTTGTAGCACACATCCTTGATTGTAGCATTGAAACTATATCCAGTGTCTTCGATTGGGGAATGCGCACGGCGCAGTTCTCTATGTGTGCTACAAGTGTTTTATAGATTCCTGTTAGGCATCTTACCTTGCCAGCAAGAGTGCTGGTCAAGAAAGCGTTCGTTTTTCGGCACAACTCTATTTGGTGCCCACCGACTGCATGGCGGTTGACTGTCCCTATCCCGGATGCGACTACGCCACACCCGATGGCATGGATCCTGTAGTGGTGGCAGCAGTACTCAACGGCCACATGCTCATCCACAGCCAGGCAGCAAGGACTAAGCCAACCCCTGTGCGCCGACCAGAGATCACGGCAGGGGGCACAACCGAGGGATGGCAGTACTTCCTCACCAGGTGGAGGGCCTACTCACAGGCCGTCCACCTGGCAGGGGCAGACGTCGGCATACAACTGCTGGAGTGCCTGGACGCCAAACTCCGCCGAGATGTGACCCGAAACATCGTCGGTCCCTTACCAATTGAGGAGCTCCCTGAAGCAGACCTGCTGGCAGCCATCAAGGCCCTGGCGGTGAGGGAGGAAAACCCTAAGGTGGCCAGGGTCGCCCTATCCAGAATGGTACAGGACCGGGGGGAACCCATCCGATCATTCGCAGCCCGACTCCGTGGCCAAGCAGAGGTATGCTGCTTTACTAAGAAGTGCTCCGGGTGTGAGATAATCAACAACCAGGGGGAACAGAGGGTCGCTGACCAGCTCTGCATCGGCCTGGCAGATGCAGACATACAGGAGGACCTTCTGAAAGACCCCAACCAAGCAATGACGGTGGAAGAGACAGTGAGGTTCGTCGAGGTAAGGGCTGCGGGCAAGCGGTCCGCGGTCACCATTACCACACCCACCTCGACGAACGCCGTAGACGAGGAGGCCGACAGTGAAGACGCCCTGCACAGTGGCTACCGGCAACAACAGCGGCAGTCAACACCCCGCCAGCCAGGCAGAGCCAAAGCCACACCATTTAAGCCCAACCGCACTCATAACACCTCACCTCGACCACCACTGAAGGACGCACCCAGAGGTCAGGCAGCTACACCCAGACCAGTGATAAACCCGAGGGCCATCTGCTGTTTCTGTGGTCGCCAAGGCCATGGTGAAAGAGAGAGGACAGCCACCCGACGGATCCACTGCCCAGCGTTCGGGACAACCTGCACATCATGCGGCAGGTCCAACCATCTCGCCCACATGTGTTGGTCGAAGCTGGCGGAGCACGAAAGCGCGGTGTCTGAGGAGATTGACACCATGTCAGAGGACGCCCTCCCCCACCAATCCTGGGACTCCAGGGCGCAGCGATGGACTCAGCGCCGCTCCCCTCCCCAACCCCTCATTGACGTGACTGTATCCACCCACAAGGAGGATTTTCGAACCCACGGCCACACACTGAGGCAAGAGAGGCACAACCTGGCCACCACTGCCATGGCCGACACGGGTTGCCAGAGTTGCCTGGCAGGACCACACCTGCTGAAGGGCCTCAACCTGAACAAGAGGGACCTCATCCCTGCGTGCCTAGTGATGCACTCCGCGAGCGGCAACAACCTGCCAATACTCGGTGCAGCACTACTCCGCATCAGATCCAGACACTCCGGACGTGAGACTCGCCAGATGGTGTATTTTAGTGACCTGGCCACCAAGCTATACCTCAGCCTGACCACCTGCACAGACCTCGGGCTGATCGCGTTGGGGTTCCCCCTCTGTACGCTGACGCCACCCTCGGGAAACGGCACGGGTACACGGGCGACCCCAGATCAGCCACCATCACACCACACAGCGGACCTGCAGACCAGAACCACGGCCCAGCCACCTCCACGCCACACAGCGGACCTGCAGACCAGAACTCCGCCCATCACCCTGCAGAACAACCCGCAAGCGGCCGTGCAGACCAGACCACAAACAACTGGCCAACGGACAACCACTGTGGTGAGTCAACCAACGCATACACCACCACCACGACCATGCTCATGCCCTACCAGGGCCCCACCACCTGACAGACCCACCTCCCTGCCATTCCCTGGCACGGAGGCCAACAGAGACAGACTTGAACGTCACTTGCTGGACCTTTACTCAGCAAGTGCGTTCAACGTCTGCGAGCATCAGCCCCTCCCCATGATGTCGGGACCACCCTTATCCCTAAACATCGACCCGAACGCCACCCCCAAACCCTGCCACACACCCATTGACATTCCAATTCACTGGCAGGACGAGGTGAAAGCTGGGCTAGACAGGGACGTCCGCCTTGGCGTGTTGGAAAAGGTCCCTCTGGGCACGCCCGTCACTTGGTGCCACCGTATGGTGATATGCACCAAGAAGGACGGGTCACTCAGGAGGACGATCAACTTCCAACCCCTCAACCAGCACGCCACGCGCGAGACACACCATTGCCCCTCACCATTCCACCAAGCCCGTGCCGTTCCAGGTCACACCAAGAAAACCATTTTCGACGCCTGGAACGGCTACCACTCAGTGGCACTCGAGGAGAGCGATAGACACTATACCACCTTCATCACCCCCTGGGGGAGGTACCGATACTGCTCGGCCCCCCAAGGCTACATCGCCTCAGGGGACGCGTACACGGCCAGATATGACGCCCTCGTTGCCCACGTGGAATCTAAGACCAAGTGCATAGACGACGCACTGCTCTGGTCCGACGACATAACGGGGGCTTACCACCAGGCAACTGAGTGGCTGCATATCTGCGCCGTGAACGGGATCACCCTCAACCCGCGCAAATTCCGCTTTGCCCAGGACAAAGTGGAGTTTGCCGGGTTTGACATCACCCCCACCGAAGTCCGGCCATCCTCCAAGTATCTGGAATCCATCACCAACTTCCCCACCCCAACCGGAATCACTGACATCCGCGCCTGGTTCGGCCTGGTGAACCAGGTGGCATATGCATTTTCCATGACGGCCGCCATGCAACCATTCCGTGCCCTCCTCAAACCCTCCACCACCTTCAACTGGACAGACGAGCTGGCAGCGGCATTTGCGACATCCAAGAGAGAGATCTGCGAGCGCATCAGGGAGGGTGTGGTCATATTTGACAAGCACCGCCCAACCTGCCTGGCGACGGATTGGAGTAAAGACGGGATTGGGTACTGGCTATTCCAGAAACACTGCCAGTGCCCGTCCCGCGAGATCTTCTGCTGCCAGGAGGGTTGGCGCGTCACCCTGGTGGGCTCGCGCTTCACACACCCGGCAGAGTCACGATATGCCCCAGTGGAAGGAGAGGCCTTAGCGGTGGCAGATGCACTGGACAAAGCAAGACACTTCGTCCTCGGGTGCAGCGATCTCGTTGTAGTGGTAGACCACAAGCCCCTGCTGAAACTCTTCGGCGATCGCTGCCTCGAGGACATCCCCAACCCCCGCCTCCGGAACCTTAAGGAGAAGACCTTGAGGTACCGGTTCCGGATGGTGTACATCCCCGGCGTGAGAAATCACACCAGCGATGCCCTCTCACGCCACCCATCCGGAACTCGGACCCCACCACGCCTACACCTACAAGACGACATCGCAGAACCATCCACTGCCTGCCCGGCGAGCCCAGCGTCATCCATTGCCAGCATCACGGAACACACCGTCCCCGCCCAAGATGAGGACGGCCTCACAACAGCCATATGCATGGCCATCTCGACCATCCCCATCAATTGGGAGAAGCTGCAGATCGCCACAGCCGCAGACCCGACTCTACAGGACCTAGCATTCTATGTGGAGAATGGCCCGCCCGAAGATAGACATATGCTCCCAGCCAACATCCGGGAATACTTCCCGGTCATCTCCAACCTAACCATCATCGACGGCGTCATCTGCCATGGGGAGCGGCTGGTCATCCCGACATCACTCCGACCAACATGCCTCGCAGCTCTACATGCCGCCCACCAAGGCACCAGCAGCATGACGGCCCGTGCCTCCTCATCCCTTTACTGGCCGGGCCTCTCGACTGACATCACGGCGACCCGCAACAGGTGCAACACCTGCAACAGCAATGCCCCCTCCCAACCAGCGATGCCCTCGACCACACCAGAGGAGCCAGAGTACCCCTTCCAGCACATCTGTGCGGATTACTTCCACCACGAGGGATCCGCATACCTCGTGCTGGTTGATCGGTACTCTGGCTGGCCAATCGTCGCACCTGCACTGAACGGAGCATCGGGCCTTGCCGCCATCCTCAGGGACACATTCGCCACCTTCGGTATACCGGACACCCTCACGTCCGACGGTGGGCCGGAGTTCGCGGCCCATGCCACCAGAGAGCTCCTCACCACTTGGGGCGTTCATCATCGGCTCTCATCCGCCTACAACCCCCATGCCAACAACAGAGCAGAAACAGCCGTCAAAACTATCAAACGGCTTATCGCCGGCAACACCGGCCCAGGCGGATCCCTACAGAACTCATTCTTCAAGGCACTCCTACAATACCGGAACTGCCCGAGCCCAGACACCAGAATGTCGCCGGCGACCAACCTGTTCGGCAGGGCTACCAGGGACATGCTCCCCGGCATCCCACTCCGATTTCAACAGCCCAAGGAATGGGACGAGAAACTGGAGCTTAGAGAACGGGCACTCTCCCGTCGCCTAGTACTGGGGCGAGCACGATGGGACGAGCACTCCCATGGCCTGTCCCCCCTTCGTTGCGGTGACACGGTCCTCATCCAGAACCAGACTGGCCGCCACCCAATGAAATGGGACAAGACAGGGACAGTCGTGGAGGTGCTCCAGTACCACCAGTATTCCATACGAGTTGACGGATCAGGCCGCCTCACCACGAGGAACAGAAGATACCTCAGGCGCCACAACCCCCAACCCACGGAGCAAGATAACCCACTTCGCCGAGATCTGCCAGCCCTATTGTACCCAACACAGCACAACAGCAGCCCGAGCCCACTTCCCCCCGTACCATTGCCGCCAACCAGCCCGCCACCCAACCCACCCACTCCGTCACCCATCCCGACACCTGGGATCGCACAGCCGACCCTCAACCATCCAACACCAATCGCCACGAGCCCCCCTCGCCCGCCAGTACTGGCCACACCAGCCAGTCAAAGATTGTATGCAGCAGTGGCCAAGACACCCACGCCACCCCATCGCCCAACCAAGACTGCCCCAAAGAACCTGGCGCAGACGACCACCCTTACCCCCCCCAAGACGCTGACCCCAGCCCCAGGCCCAAGACGGAGTAAGAGGGGACCAAAACCAATTGACCGCTACGGGCAGCGATGACAGCCCACACATCAGTCCACCTGCCGTCGGACTTGGGGGGAAGTAGTGAATATGGACTGTGCATCGACTGCTCGAACCACCTAACTACTACTAGATAGGATATGTATATGTGACATTACTACGTACGGCCCTTACCCAGTGCACGACCCCTTACCTAGCGCATGCCCACTATACACCCGTTCACTTGTAGCACACATCCTTGATTGTAGCATTGAAACTATATCCAGTGTCTTCGATTGGGGAATGCGCACGGCGCAGTTCTCTAAAAGTATAATAATAACTAGTGTGTTTTAGCATCAGCCAACAAAGTATAATAATAACTAGGGTATTTTGACATCAGCCAACAATAACTAGGGTGTTTTGACATCAGCCAACAAAGTATAATAATAACTAGTGTGTTTTAGCATCAGCCAACAAAATATTATAATAACTAGGATGTTTTAGCATCAACCAACAAAGTATAATAATAACTAGTGTGTTTTGACATCAGCCAACAATGTATAATAATAAGTAGGGTATTTTGACCTCAGCCAACAAATCATAATAATAACTAGGGTATTTTGACATCAGCCAACAAAGTACCAACAAAGTATAATAATAACTTGGGTGTCTTGACATCAGCCGCCAAAAGTATAATAATAACTAGGCATCAAACAAAGTAACTAGTGTGTTTTGTCATCAGCCAATAATAACTAGGGTGTTTTGGCACTGAATCCAATGATGCCTAAACATTGGGTGAACAACTTACAGTGAACACATGTTACACGACAGGCAGCCATGCACAGTGTTGTTTTCTCACCTGCCTCCTTTCTTCACCTCAGATTCACAACTAGGCATAATGTTCTCTGATGGCTTTTTGAAGTTGTGATGTTTTTCTTTAGTCTGTTTGCATACAGGTATTACCTGTGTGGTACAAGGTAAGGATATAGAATACCGCTAAAAAATCTCAGATTACTGAAGGAACTGAAAGCTAGTAGTTCTTCAGAGCACATTTGGACTACGAGATTCATTGCTATTTGCTAGTGCTGTACATTATCTGGACTTCAACCAATGGCTATATCATGCATTGCTGACAACATGCGTCTCCAATATACTGTACCCGTCCTCCTACATCCCTATCTAAAAAAACGATGGAGCCATATGTAGCAAGTATCTCTCTTTGCATGTCACTAAGTTTGACTTCTAGTAACCTCACAAGTAATTATTATTATTATTATTTTACTACTTGGAATTACAGAGAATAAGAAAACAGTGATGATCACTCTAGTGGAGGAAGATCTTGCCAAGCTGAAGTATGAAATGACTTACTTGGATGAAAGTCAAAGGGATATCAAGTACTCACTCAACAAAACCTTGAAGAAATGGAAAAGAAAGCGTTTCAACATTGTAGTAAGCATGTGTATATATCTATCTATACACACATACTGTGCAAATTTAGTAAAGGCACAAGTGTATGTTGCTATGTTGTCATTGAGATGATCTATTTTTCAGCATAATAAGCGGGTAGAAGTTAACTTTGTTGGTCAAAGACCACATACAAAAGAGGACGTACACCTTCTCCATTACAAAGATGAGATTAAAGTAAGAGGAATGCTATATTGTCATAGAACACATAACACACTCTACATGTATCATAATTGTACAGGGGTGGATGGTATCGCATAAACTCAGTTTGGCTCCGAGGAAGAAGCCAAAGAGGAACATAAAAGTTCTCCTCCACAAAGCTTGCATGCATATCGTCGACTTCATCATCGACTGACTCTTTTTGAGGTGTCATCTACATTAAATATGTAACATGTAACAGTGTGTACATGTGGCCATGGGTCGGCTTTTAGTTCATTACTATTCATTGTGTGACAATCATTTTTATATTAATTTTTTTATTACTGTTTTTTTAATAAATTGACAGTATGTGGGAAATCTTAGGAGGGGGTTGGGGACGTATAATGCATCATCCTGATGATCCACAGACATCTCTGGCTGGTTGGCTTGTTTGAGCCTGCCATGCACTAACAACTTGACTTAACAAAGGAAATGGGGCTGTACCTATGTCGACAACAGCCAGTTAGATTGACTGAACCTTTGCCATTTAAAATCATACACAAATATTGGTGAACTTGATTTTAAATGGTTAAGGCTTTGTTGTGATCTATATATGGTACAATACAGTTGAATGGAGGACTACACCAAGTCCGAGCTTCAGGGACTCGAATATTAAACAATTGTGTATCTACACTGCACATATCAACACATGCCATAATCCCACGTCTAGTTGTTATTATTGTCTCATGGGATTATTTATTGCAGGGTCAGCTACAGCCTCTTTAAGGACTTGGTAACAGTTGCAAAGGAGAACTCCACCGGTTATTTTGGTAGAGGATCTGCTATAGCATGCGTCTCCACCATCAAGAAATGGAACAAATCATGGACATGCATTTGAATATTTGTACTCGATTGTGTGCCGTAGTAGTTCCTGTGTATGTGCGAAGCCTGTGCCAACATAATCTTACTCCAGCCAGTTGACCCAAGTTGGCAACCCTGATTTCTCTATGCACATCATGACAAATGACACAAGGGAAATCTGTACATCTATAAAAATATGCAATGTATATATGTAAATGGAAAGCAGAAACTGATCCACGAAGAAATGATTTCAAGTTCCCTTCATATTTATCAACCAAAGCTCATATTGTGACTAAAACTGAAATGGGCTAAGTGGTGACTTTGATCGATACTTGTGCTCAAACAAAACAAACTCCCAGCATGCTTGGAATGCTTCTGTCAGACACAAAAAACATTGAAAAAGTGTGGGCATACTTACATCTTGTTAAGGTCATGACTTGATAGACAACCTCTTCATTATTTAACCTTGATCCCGATATGGATGGGACATTGATGCAGTGTGCATATCAAGTAGTTTGGAGTTCTTTACAAGTTGTTTGATGAAATATTTTGAAAGCTCAGCCAAGGTTATCATATTAAGGCTTTTTCTCTTTGGTATATGCCGATTTTCTCAGATTCAGTCACAATATTTTGTGGGTCAGTAAAACTTTTGCTTCTGACCTTTCCCAATTGGCAAGACAAGGTTAACAATAATTGCTCTTAATACAGACAAAGCCTTCAGAATTCCATATACCACGCTTTGTAGTGATGACCTTGCAGTGCACATGCTAGAATGTGGACTCCCTACTGCAGACACTTGGATTAGGCAAGGATTGGTAGGTCCCATAAAAATTTTAACAACATTTTTTTTGTAGTGCAAGCCTGCAGCAACAACCTTAAGTGACAGCACTATATATATGCATTGAGAACTGAAACAGCACAGCTATATACAAGAATGGAAGAATATTCTGAGTACAGCAAGTTGAAATTTGTCAACTAATGCTCTTTCAAACAAGACCGGCCAGTTTTCACCACATAATCCACCAACAGCAAGTTCTTAGCAATGGTGATGCCTATAGAGGATACAATTTCAAACTCTAGAGCACCAATAGGCCAAAATAGTTACCATGAGTTAAGAAGAGTTCTCTCCACTCTGTAGTTGTTCCAAATCCCTTCATCATCCAGAAACATCGCCCCTACTATTCTACATACAAGTATATATACCACTATTGCCACTATTCAACGCAGAAAGTGAAAAAAATCTTGAAATTCTTGTAAAGGATCTTTTGTCTATCTATCCCCATGCACACAACTAGCATAGAGTCATAAAAACACTTGTATACTTGTCGCTCCTTCATTTTGCCTTTAGCCTTGGATTCCGTGACATGCTCCCTGGCTCAGTGGAGGTGGGAGTAGACAGACTGGAGGTAGGAGGGCACACTTTCCAGGCCAGTGGTGGGGTATTCCCAGTCCTGCCTGAGGATATCTAGTGGGCCTCTTGGTGTTCTGCCATAGAGGAGTTCAAGGAGAGTTGCCGGTAGACTCCTGTGGGACTTCTAGGCAAATAACAGTAATGGAAGGGCTTTGTCCCACTGCCCATTGAACTCCTCCATGAAGTTCCATAGCATACCTTGAGTGTTACATTGAACCTGTATCTGTCTCGGGATGGTAGGCTGAGGTCCGGATGCCCTTTATACCAAAGACACGGTAGAATTCTGTCATGAGGCTGCTGAGGAAGTTGGTCCAATCTGTCAAGATCCCACCTAGGTCCATCCTGGAGAAGACCCTGATCAGCATCTCTGCCACATCCTGACTGGTGGTGGTCCTCATGGGAATGGTCTCGGGAAACTGGGTGTCGTATATAGTCACAGTAGGTTAAGATGTATTTGTGGCCATCTGCCTTCATGGAAGGGTGTCCAATGAAGTCCATGGCTAT
Organism: Cladorhizidae sp. MBARI D1340-BT2; assembly: GCA_028752905.1. Classification (NCBI taxonomy): domain Eukaryota; kingdom Metazoa; phylum Porifera; class Demospongiae; order Poecilosclerida; family Cladorhizidae; species Cladorhizidae sp. MBARI D1340-BT2. The sequence goes on along the minus strand of JAQNBH010000009.1, from coordinate 38,928,177 downwards.
GCGTGAGAAAAGGGTATAAATTATAGGTAAAGGTATGATGGGTACCTTCCTGATCTGACCAGAGGTAGTCTTCTGGTATACCTGGCACCTGCTACACAGCTCAGCCATATTTTCTCTCGTTCGTGGCCAGAAGAATCTGTTCATTACCCTGTCTATAGTCTTCGTCCTGTCAAGGTAATGAGCTGCCCTCAGAGCCTTCTCCCTGTATGCACTGGGTAGTACTAGCTCAACCACCATCTCAGCCAATCTGGCTGGTTTCCATAGGCGTTAGATGAGGTCGGTGTCCTTAAAGAACTTGGATGTGGGGTTGGCACACTGTTTCCTGATGGCCTCCAGTGAGGGGTCCTTCTATTGTAAACCTGCAAGCTGGAGCCGGAGCCCAGGGGGAGGGGTTGACGCAAAATAGTTGCATGTTTATGTCTCTCCTTCCTTCTTTCACTCCTACAGGACACCTGTCAGGTTATGCAGGGCGGGGATTTATCCACCAAGGTGGTTAGTTCCAGCTCCGAGGTTGGCTCTTCCATTAGTGCTGGAGGGCTGGGGGAAATCACAACAGTAGCAGAACCACTTGCCTGGTCATCAGACTCACCCTCTGATGTGACACTGCTGGCGCCATCATTTAAATCACTATCACCACTGTGTGACAATTGAGGTGGAGACACTCAACAAAAGAGGAGGAGGGCTCGCCAGACTCCTCTTCACTGTCAGAGGAGGGTTCGGGGATGGCTGAGTCCACACCCTCTGCATATGTGTTTGGTCTGGCACATAGGGGGTGAAGTGTGATAGGTCTGGGGATGGTGGTGAGTTGAGCTCGGAGGAGATGGCACAGGCCTGGGAAGTCATGGCCCAAGAGAATGTCCATCAGGAGCTTGTTATTGACTTCCATAAGGCAAGTCTGCTGCTTCCCTCTGAATAACACCGTCACTCTAGCCAGGGGTAGTCCCTCCACCGCTCCTTGGACACACTTACCAACAAGGATTTTCTCATCGCATCCTTGGACTGGACCCATCTACCGTGGAAGTGGGAGTGGGTGGAGCCAGTGTCAATGGCAATCTTGTCCACATGCTGTACATTGATGGTACCTTGGTGGAAGATAAAAGGTAATGGATTGGGGGTCATGCCTGATTCTTTGGACATTTGATGACAAGTGGCCATACTCCAGGCAATGGTAGCATCTAGATCTGAGAGTCTGGTAATTTGTACTGTAGTATACAGCACTGCATGTGTACATCTAACTACAGTGAATTTAAACAGAAATATTCAGCTAGCTTCTTCTGAGTAAGGGTGGTGAGCCAGTTCTCGGATAGAAATGTATAATTTACTTGTACACACCACAACACTTGTACACACAACCCAAACATCTGTTTGGGTTGGTACTTTGTGTATAAACTTATTCACTTGAAACTGGCAAGCCTACATATATTAATATGCTAATTGCAAATCTGTTCAGATTAGCAGGTTGCACTGCAAATCAGAAGTCTTAATGATACAAAGCAGTGGTCCTACTCCTTATCCACCTCAAAGTTGGAGTACTTTCACTATTGCAGTGAATGAAAGTTGGCAAGAATGCTGACAGAAGTGAAGGATTATGAGCTATGTGGCATAGACATTGGGTAAAGCCAGCAGTGTAGGATTGTGAGCTAGGTGGCAGAGACAGGTAAAGCCAGCAGTGAAGGATTGTGAGCTAGGTGGCATAGACATTAGGTAAAGCCAGCAGTGTAGTGTTCACATAACTCCATACATTACATGAGGCTGTCCAGCTGGTTTGGTGCCCGAGACCATGTGGTATATGAGAGAGGGTTACGATGACTTGACTTGATGGACAAGTAGCTAACGTCGACTGTTTGGTTTGTGCTGAATCAGCATGAACACGACCATATATATATACCTGAAGTAGGTTGGGCCAAAATTTCCTCAGCTTGTTTGGTTTAAATGGCTAAATGATTCTCAGCTATTGTGATGGTATATACTGAATGCTAAATGATTCTCGGCTCTTGTGATGGTGCTGATGGATAAATAATTCTGGCTATCGTGATGGTGCTGATGGATAAATGATTCTATGGATAAATGATTCTTGGCATTGTGATGGTGATGACGACTTCAAGTGCTACATTTTTTTTTTCAGTGACATCGAGGGTCAAAACAACAGGAAATGCCCAAGACCCCACACCTTTAACCCTGTGTTTCCAATGCAGGTGATTTCAGTATCAAACCTCTCTCTCTCTGTGTGCTTTAAAAAATAACATACAAACATTAGAGTGCGGATAGGTACAGGGTCAGAGGCGAGCAAAAGAGTTTAGATTTGGGGGTTATGTAATTGACAAGACATCTACCCGACAAGTAAACAAGTTCGAAACTTCTAAACCTCTCCTGAAGAAGTCATGGGATTTGAACATTTGCCATCAAAGTGGGGGTAAAACTTGAGTAAATGGTCAAGCGCGTGGTTGGATATTAAGGGAGGCTTTTACCATTTTTTTAATGATTAATTTTTTTATAATTTTTATTGCTCTATTCTATACCTTGATGCATGTAGTTGTTATGTTTCAAGTTTCAGAGTATTTCAATGCTCCATTATGAAGTTATGCACCTTTTTGTGCATTCTATTTCACATTATCAAGCCATATACAAAATACCGTTTGAATCTTGAAGACGGCGCTCCTGCCAAAGGTAAGCGTATCTCCCTAACCGTTCATGATAGAAGTCTGGAAAAGGACTCTAAATGAAGCTCTCAGTAAGCTTCCAATTACCATAGTTACCATGCAGCCCTGTGCTGTCATTACATGATCTGCGCATCCTGTCAGGCAACCGTCATCATTTCGATTTTTACCAAAAAAATACCCCCCCAAAAAACACCCACTTTTCATGGCTTCTCCTGAAAATCACTGTTTCCGAATCTGGAAATATTCTAACTTGCTCATTTTTTTAATGTATACAAGATTTTAATATATCATTTGAAAGCCCTTTCCCTGCTCTAAAAAGTGAATGATTAAAACGTGCTAATGATATTTTTAGCCATTCACTTTTCACTTCTATGATCTATGATCACTCTAAGCACTTCCTAAGTGGGAAGTGGTTAGGACTAAGTGGCCATGAGTTAGAATATTTGCCCCTGATACTGAGGTGGGATCCATAACTTCACCTAGGTAGTAGATATGCAAAATCTGAGCATATCAAAAGAAAGCACATTCAATACACTGCATCTTGATAAAATTTCACCTGCATTGAGGAAAAGAAAAAAAAGTTATGACAAGTTGTGTCGACCACCCCAGAAATGGTAAAAGCCTCCCTTAAATGTTAATTAAGGAATTTTAACAAAATTCATTTTCCAACTGGTTGTTTGACCACAAGTTTTAGCACACCTAATAAAAAAAACATGCTATGCAGTAGGGCTTCCTCTACCCACTGGTGCTAATTTGATCTGTCCTCATCTGGTGTTGCAAAATCAGGCACTCAGCCACTTTAACTCCAGTAACTTGGTTATACCTATGGTAAATATGTTTTAGTAGTATCAAAAGAGAGCACACAGGAAGACCTATCTTTTTAGCCACATATCAGTGTGCAGAATCTATGGAGCTATAAAGTGGTAACCACAAGTTTTTTTAGTGCCTAGTACTACTAGTTTATGGTCGTGATCCCCCTTGGCACACACACACATGGTAGTTGACCATTCTCATATTACGAAACTCAGCCTGGTCAGGGTTTTATATACTAGATTTTTGGCTGTGGGGGTTGTGCCTGAATTGTTTATGGTCCACCTCCACCCAGTTTAGAAGTAGAATAAGATGCCTAGAAAGTCTGTTATAGTCTTAGAAACAGAATAAGATGGTAGAGAAGCTGTTATAGCCTTAAAAATGGAATAAGATGCCTAGAGAATCCATTATAGCTGTTATAGCCTTGGGAATAGAATAAGATGGCTATTATAGCCTTAGGAATAGAACAAGGAAGAAAGCTGGCTCAAGCTTTCGACTTTCACTGGAGCCGTGCTCACATGACACCTTAATAACATAAGGTGTTGGTGGGATGAGCTATCATTCAAAGGCCAGGAGTAAGCCACATATCCTTTCCCCTTCCTGAGATTGCAACACATTGCACAACAAAGAAGGTTCATCCATTCTCCTTGACCAGAACAGATGAATCTAAAACAGTTTGGGGGGTAGGAAGACGACAGGTGAATGTGTCCAAATTCTATAGTGAGATGTGTCCAAATTATACCCATATTTCGAGTATGTTCTGATGTAAGAAGCACTCTGTGCTAGTGTTACTACCACTGCCCCACATCACACCTCGTGTTTAGTTCTGTTGCGGTCGTCTTGCCAGATGACAGAGTCACAACCTAGCACAAAATGAAACCATGACTGAACTTTCATCAAAAACAGTGAAACATATTGTAACCCATGGCAAGATTTATTAACACACTGAAACTTTTACAACTAACACGTCGAGGTCTGGTACAGCTATGCTGTATAGAATTAAACCCTACGTAGAACATAGTGCACAATATGTCTCCGCCACACATACAATTGCACAAGGTGTGGTTATACCAAACTAGATGCAGTATTATTCTGCAATAATGTGGGGTCCATCCAGACCATGTTTTGGCCTATCCTTGAGGTGGCTGCTGCTGGTGGGTTCCTATGGCACTCGTCCTACTCTAGCTATGTGGAGGCTGCTGGTGGGTGCCCATAACCCTCATCCTAGCCCAGGATTTGTGAACTTTGCACTATTTTGAGTTTATTCTGTAATGACCAGGGTGTGTGTGTGGGGAGGAGGAGGGGGGAGGAATATTTCTGTTGCACTGCAGCTTCTGAAATACCACTCCAGAAATAACCTCATCAACTGTCATGACAGGAGGTATAGCTATATTCTTCACTTCATGGATTCAGACTTCTTTGAAAAGAAATTACCACAGAAGGAATAGAGTGACCCTCTACTTCCAGCCTCATGCCTAATTTCAGCCATAGCCTTACTTTCAACTCCACCCCAAACTGATGAGCTGGAAGCACTCCCTGGATATTTGTGTGTGTGTGTTTTTTTAGCCTGACAGTTGACTACTTTGCCAAGGACTTGACTCACTGAGAGTGTTTGTGCTGAATAGACAATTTCAGGAGGTGGAGTTTTAGCTGAAGTATGGGCTCCTTATAGCTTTGTGCCTTTTTTGGTCTGCATTATGTGCATACCTGCCTGTTCCTCTACCTTAGTTTGCTGGATGAAATTTTTTATGTTGTTTTGCTTGATAATGATATATTGAGTGACTGTGGTAGCTGATGATATAGCTACTAGAGTCACTCAGACCATAAACACTAGAAGTACTAGTATTACAAAGGCTACAAGTGGTTGCACTCTTTGCCTGACTATATATGCATCTGAAAAATCCATGTGGCATATGTTACAAAATGCGCAGGCTTCACCATTGCTGCTAGGCTTCGAGTGGTACTCAGACCTTGCACTTGCTATCTATGTGACAACATTAAAATTTTGGAATGCCAGGAGAACTGCTGTAGATGGTTGAAGCTACACTGACACTCAAAGATACCTTTTTTTAGAACTTGGTGCATGCTATAGAGAGTTTGACACTAGTTTAAAAAAAGCTGAGAATTTCAAGACTTTACCCAGGATCCAGGAAAACAATGGTTCTGGGGATATACCCGGTATAAATGGGATGGTTGGGAGGTATGCACTTGGTCAACACAATATAAGCCTGCTGCCTGCAGGTGTGTTTACCTTTAGACCTCAAATTGAAGAATTAATTTAGTTTTTGCCATCCACATTTCAATCATCTTTGAGCTAGAGTCAGTTCCAGTACAAGCTGCATTAGTTAGAGTTAGTGTCAGTACAAGCTAGAGTCAGTGTTAGATCAAGTCAGCTTCATTCAAAGTTCTCACTAACTCTCAGTAGAATATAACGACTTTCCCAACAACAACTTAAACTTGCTCTTCACACCAAAATTAAATTGATTATTGATTTAAGATGCTTTAGTTCAACTCAATGACAGTACAAACTGCATCAGCTAGAGTCAGTGTCTATAAAAGATGCATTAGCTCGAGTCAGTGTCAATACAAGCAGATTCATTAGAATCAGTATCAGTACAAGCTGTATTGGCTGAAGTCAATGTCAGTACAAGCTGCACTGGCTGGAGTCAATATCAGTACAAGATGCATTAGCTAGAGTCAGTATCAGTACAAGCAGTATCAATACAAGCAGATGGTTATAGTCAGCATCAGTACAAGCTGCATTGGCTGGAGTCAATGTCAGTACAAACTGCATTGGCTAGAGTCAATATCAGTACTAACTGCATTAGCTAGAGTCAATATCAGTACAATCTGCATTAGCTAGAGTCAGCATTATAAACTACAATTGTGTTCAATGATGTAATGATAACGTAGTTTCTTTCAAAATGATGCCAAGATTATGATTACCACATAGATATGCAAGCTAACAGAGGGAGGTACCCTGCATTGCCTGGAACATTGATCAAATTCTGGACCCCTGGAAGGTCGGTTCTGCTATTCAGGGTCAGTAGTCCATGTGAAGTAAAAGCAAGAGTTCTGGGCATCTTCTTTACCCCTTGAGAGCTCCCTCTCTTTTCCTTCGTTTTATTTTCAACAAACAAAAATACAGATAGCATCTACTCCAACCTCAAACCTTACACTCAAACATTATAGCTCTAGAAGAAGGCCATAGCTTGTCAAGTAGTTGCAAGGAAGCAAAGAGTGTTTCCTTGTCGACTCAGTTTGTCTAGCAACACTAAAATAACTGTTCATTTATCATTATTATTATTATTATTTTATTTTTATTATTGTTATTATTATTATATTTTATTATTACTGTATTATTATTATTATTATTATTATTATAATTATAATTATAATTATTATTATTATCAAGTTCATTAACACCTAATTAACACATATACTTATATAAATACCTAGAAATAATAACTCATTAACAATAAATAAATAAATAACTAAATAGCTAACACGTTGAACTCCCGACTGACCCCAAAACAGACAAGGCATTCCCCCGCTGGACTGCCACTGACAGACGCTGAAGGAGGTAAGCACGGGCATTCACCTCCCCTGTTCTTTGCCTTATCCTGAGGCTGAGCTCCTTCAGAAAAGCCATCGACCTGTTCCCGATGACCCCCAATGACTCGATGGCCACAGGCACAAAAAAGTGGCAAGGATATAGGCTGGCATACTTGGCCACTTTCCCCCCCTCAGCCATAGCAGCCACAGCTCCAGGACCACTCACTGCTGCACCCCGATACGACTGGGAAAACGTATCTGGACAGGTTGCATCCCATACCAGTTGCTTGCCATTCTTCCATGGCACCATGGTTACCCCATCAGGTATTTTCCCATCGGAACGAAAGAGACCCGACGGTTCCAACCTGGAAGGGGTCCCGGCAGATGACAATGCCCGGAAGATGATGTCGTTCATGGCGGTATGACGGTAGAAACGTCCTTCACTTCTCTTGCAGCTAAGACCGTGTGTAGCAAGGCGATCCACTTCTGTTCCACAGTGCTGGCAATTATTGGGGAGACACAAAGTGGAGCCCAAGCGGAGACCCACGGCAACCCTGATAGTATCATCATCCATCCTCAAACCCAGGGACGAGATAGGGAGGGCATTTAGCCATGCACCGGATTCTTTTTTTGAAACGGCCAAAAGCCGGGCTCGAGCTAAATCGTCAGGTGCATTAATATCATCATCATCATCATCATCATCAATCATCATCAATCATCATCATCATCATCACCATCATCATCATCAATCATCATCATCATCATCATCAATCATCATCAATATCATCATCATCATCATCATCATCACATCATCATCATCATCATCATCATCATCATCATCATCATCATCATCATCATCATCATCATCATCATCATCATCATCATCATCATCATCATCATCATCATCATCATCATCATCATCATCATCATCATCATCATCATCATCATCATCATCATCATCATCATCATCATCATCATCATCATCATCATCATCATCATCATCATCATCATCATCATCATCATTTGTCACAGGGCCAACTCCGTAGTCGTCCTGTGATTGCTGACTGGTATCTGAATCGGTTCTGATCTGCCCTACTCTGTCGCGATATGCTGCCACCAGGTTGTTCACAACAACCACTGACTGTCTCTGGTTAGGCATACACTAAAACTTATCATCAAGAACAGAGATTCACAGAGATACTAATGACTACACAAAACTGGTCAGAACTCAATAACTGGTAAGGGGGTTCACCCTCGTGGTGGCTGAGCTTAATTACTCTGACCACCAAGGTAGGTGGTACCACAATGACAATGATACATGTAACCACAACTGATCATGTACAGATAATGTTAATGTTTGATAACTGTTTCTTACATAAAGGATCTTAGCTGAGGCTGTCAACCTCAGCTACTGTTCATCTGGTGGGGCAGATAGTCGCCCTGCGACATTATTATTATTATTTTATTATTATTATTATTATCAAATTATTATTATTTCCCTCCTCATGTGAGCATTTAGGTCAAAGACACTAGTGATCATTTTAAGCTAGCTACTGCCTTGATACTAATTCTAGCATGGCAAGCCATTAAGGTTGTGTTGGAGTTCTTCCATCTAAGTCATCTCCTACAAGTGTATGTGGCTACTAACTTCCTTGTTATTGATGAAGCTCTCAATAGCAATGCTTCGCGCTGTAAACCTTGTAATGTCAGCAACTGTGGTGTTCATAGAGGATAAGGTTGGATGTCTCCTTGCCTAAGAAACAGCTTGAATTATAGAGTTCACCATGCATGCTTTAGAATTGTTGCCCTAGATCAATCTTGCCTTAAAAAATAAATGGCTGATAAAATGGTTGATGATTGCAACAACAACTTTTGGTGATGGTGGTCTACAGTGAGCTTGGAGGTCTAGCCTATAATCATCCTTGTGTTGGAGCTGATCTCCATGCAGTGTTCTTAAGGCAAGTAGGTCCAGTGATTTGGCCATGCATAAGAGACTCACATACACACCTACATACATAAATATACACATACATAGACACAGATGCACATACACCTACATATATAAATACACACATACATAGACACAGATGCACATACACCTACATATATAAATACACACATACATAGACACAGATGCACATACACCTACATATATAAATACACACATACATAGACACAGATGCACATACACCTACATATATAAATACACACATACACAGATGCACATACCCAACTCCATACATATTACATAGACACAGATGTACATACATAAATATACGCATAGACACAGATGCACATACACACCTACATACATAAATATACATATAGTCCACATACAAGCCTACATACATAAATACACACATACATAGATACTGATCTACATATACACATACCTAAATGGCTGGTCTCTCTAAAGCACCTATGTTTTTTTGTTAAGGGACTACTTTATTACAATGACTTCAGCTTAAATTTGCTCACTCAACATTTCGGCTAGATTCTCTAGCCTTCATCTGGAATAACTCACTTGACGTTTCTGGCTAGATACTCTAGCCCTCATCAGGAATAATTTTTTGCTAGGGCATCTAGCTGAAACGTAGAGTGAGTAAATTTAAGTGATTATTGAGAAAGTCATTTTTCCCCTTCAAAATTCCAATGGCTCCCAGCAGTTCTACTTGAAATGGATGCAAGGCTTTGTGGGGCAAGCACAAGCACTTTGCCAAGACTTTGGTTTCCTTTTTTAATTTGAATAGTGTACTTGTACACGTGATGCCAAAATTATCATGGTTGCACTAATGGATGGTTTGCTGCACAAAGAATTGACAATAGCAAACAATGTGTTGATTATGGCTGAGAGAGATTGTTAAGACTACTTGGCTACCCATGAAGATGGGAAGCACATTCTAAGCGGGACATTATAAGGCAGTGCTTGCTTGCTGATGAAATGTCTGAGTACTGAGACCATAGAAAGCACACTGAGTGAGGTCATCAGGCAGTACTTGCTGGCTAACGGAAATGTTAAGATTACTGAAGGGAGACCATACAAAAGTTGACAGGCACCATGAGTGAGGTCATCACTTGCTGACTGATGGAATTATCAGATTATGAAGTGAAGATGTAGCGGAAGCTATGTTTTACACTGTTGATCTGTTTAAGCATATTTCTCCTCTGTATTTATATTCAGTCAGTTACCCTCCCTCTATAACTACATAGCTTGTATTTTGTACTCGGTGTCTGAGAGAATGGCACGCAGGAGTGGATGCAGGGAATTGTGTTTTCACCTTGCCAAACTTGATATAGCCTCTAAACACTCATGACAAAACCGCATGTTGATCTCGGCAGCGATGAGGAAGAATCGAGTGGCTGGCTACCCATGATGAAACTCCAACATCCATGCCCTAAAGTTATTGACTCTGCAGCCCATAGGCACTCCTCAGCAGCCAGTTTCATTGTCGGAAACTCGCAAAACGATTGTGCACTACTTAAGGCACTTAGCGTGACAGGACCACTAACGAGCCACTTAAGTGAACCTGATTTCCGATGACGCCCAGACGTACTACTGACCTCTCCCTGTCAGCAGTCTTGTCTGGACCAAAATAACAATCTACCTCCTGGTGCTATACCTCTAGCACTTAATGACTGGGCTAGCCACTTAAGTTGTGATGACTCCCAGATCTCTATTATTGGTATTCTTTCACCAATAATCTTACCTAAGCCAATACTACTCCACCAGACTCTCCCTCAGCCTATTATACCCAATCTCAGTATAAGTATATAGTAAAACAATAATTGACTGGCATATAACAACACAATCAATATTTAAGAGTCAAGTCAGTCTAGCCTGTTAAGCGATAGCTCTCTGTCATTAACTTATTTTTTACACTGTTTGTTCTACATCACAACACTCTTCAAGATGTCCTTCTTTGGTCATTTGGAGTGGTGCTCTGAGGTATGACTAGGCTGACTTGGCCAATCAGGTTGCATGGGAGCTTCTCAAAACTTTCTCAGTTCACAGACTCGTGGTCTTGTAAGACGCTGTAATTGCCTGTGTGGTTGCCTGTTTGTGGTTTTGTTGTTCCCAAAGCTTCTGTCAGGTCTGTTCCTGACACTCCCCTTTCCTTTGGATGAGAACCATGTTCTCTCGAAAGTCCATCTGCATTTGTGCACAATAGTATATTGATACGGTTGTAAAGACAATGCCCACCTACTAACATGACCATGACTATCTTTCAGGCTAGACATGTATATCAGGGGGTTGTGGTCCATTTCAATGGCAAACTCATTTACTGGGTGCCTTCTAAATAAACTCTGAAATGTTCTATGCCCTCAACTATTGCCAAAGTCTCCTTTTCAATGGTCGAATAGTTTTGCTCCCTGGCTAGTAATTTTCGAGAGCCAAATTCAATAGGATGTTCTTCTTCCAGCTCATCTTTTTGGGATAATACAAAGCATCAGTTTGGGTTTATCCCAGATATATAGGTGTGGACAAAATGGGATAGTTTGTCAATGCATCTTTTAATTGTTGGAATGCTTTCTGAGAAGCGTCATTCCACACAATAACATTGGGCATATTTTTTTTTGGTTAGATCAGTGAGGGGTGTGGCTATTGTGGAAAAGTTAGGGACAAATCTTCGATAATACCCTAAAAATACTCTTATGTCAAAATTCTTGTACGGCACTGACTTTTGCTTGCAAAGGGTGTACTTTCCTTTCCCACTGTATGCCCCAAGTAACTACACTGGTTACATGCAAACTTGCACTTGGATTCCTTTACTGTCAGACCTGCACTTCTAAGTCGATTGAAAACTTCTGTCAGGTGAACTATATGTTCTTTCCAGGTGTGACTGTGGAAGACAATGTCGTCCAGGTATGCTGATGCGAACAGATGAGTTCCATCCAGGACCTGGTCCATTAGCCTCTGGAATGTTGACGGAACTGCAACTAGACCAAAGGGCATGGTTAGAAATTATATACTTTTTAATTTTTTTTACACAAATGTAGGAAAAAATCTTACAATATAGGTAATAATTATTCTAAATAATATATTCTAAATAATCAACTTGAAAATGTATTCTCTCGATGTTTCACCTAGCTTTCATCAGGATTGATGCCTGAAAAAAATATGATGGCCTGTTGTCCCATAAACCATGAAAACAACGTGCCACCTTTTCATTGCCCTTTTCACCAGGGAAAAATAATGGGGAAAGGGAACGGTGGAGAGAGGAAGGACTCTTCAAACTCACTGGGGTCATAAGGCATGGGGAGGTTGGAGGAGGTGTAGCTGGTGCCAGTGTTAACTGTAAAGTGCTGATCCACAGACAAATATGTCCTCATATCATCAACCGCCCTTCTTTCCTCTCAGTCTGCTGAGAAGGGATGGTGTCAAACTCGATCTCGGTCTCCGTGCGGTCTTAACACTCGTAGAGGTGCCGCCATGCCACTGGAGCCGACACTTGGAGGCGAGGACTCAACAACAGCTACTACGCTTTTTAGCTGCTTCTGGCTCCGATCATTGCCCTACTTCATAAATGGCTCTTGCAGATCTCCGCATAGTACAATCGTGTTGTTAGACGACATTTTCGCACGTAGCGGCTAGATTTTAACAAGCCACCCCCCAAAAATATGTGACATAGTTTTGCAATGTCAGCAGGGTGTGGTTGCTATAGAGGGCTCCTCTTCCTTTACATACGTTCAGAACTTTACGAGGCTCACTCAGGACCTTCCACATGCAGAAAATTCATGGTCTGTTTTTTAATTTACATTTCTGTCTTGCTTAGAAGTCAGGGCCATACCAACGTTAGTTTTGGATGGAGGGGAGGATGTGCTATTATCTTTTGACAGCAACAGGACCGAGATATTATAATTCAGTTGAATGTGGATTCATGAATGAATCACGTTTTTAAAGTATATATGCATTACATCAAGTGTCGAATCTTTCAACTATCTCCAGTTAGCCATCCTTGTGATAGTCTAGTGCAAGAAGCCATACACTTCCATTTTTACATAACTAATTACTACAGCCTTTCATTATCAGTGAAAACAAGAACAATGCATCTTAAATTGTGTGCTTAAATTTTGGCTGCTATGGCAACATCTCATGAATATTGATGTGGTTGTTTTTATTTTTGCTTCTTGGAATGATTTCTCTAATTCTGTTAGTGTATATACAAGAATTGAAATTTGGTATGTAATTACTTTCCACCAAATGAAATGTTTTTGTAAAGCTAATTTTATGTTAACCCTTTTTCAAGGCAATGAGTTATGTTGGAGTTACAAAATTCTAAATATATGTTCTACTATCAATTCACTAAACATTTGTAAAGTAAAAAATTGATTACTATAGCTCTGTTTCAGAAATACCGACGATGCAATTTATATACTTTCACAGCATCTTCTACTTCAACACCTATTTTTCCTTCACATGCACAATGATATTCCCTCACTCTTCTATAATAGTTCTGTATCAACTCAAGACTAACTGAATCCAAGGCTGGTTGAATGAATTTCTCCAGTACTCCAAATGTATAATCACAGTTTGTGCATGTGAACCATTTTGCCTGACCCCAAACCCGTTCAATAGGATTAACTCACAATGGTATTTTGGAAGGAAGTGCTTGTGACTGGAAATCAACTCCTTCACTCGAGGTTTCTGGGTCTTAAAATCATGCATGCTTTCCAGGACTTTGATCATCTCAGTTTTAACCATGCCAGTGGTACCCACACCACACTCTTCAAGGACTGTTCATAAGCCTTTTGGTTGGCCACTTGCTGTAGTCACACTTGCATCACTCCATCCCAGTATGTGTTTTGCCTCTTCGGTTGCTTGCCACCATCACTTACATTCATCCTGTGTGCATTTAAAGCATCATCAGCATAAGCAGTGTGTCCTGAGCTTTGGTCAAAGATAAAAGTTATTGATGTCACTAGGATATTTTGTTTCAGCTATTTAACTGCATTTTCGGAAACTTTTCATGGTTCCAGTATCCTTCAGATTGGGCCCCATTCTTGAACAAAACCCAGGGAGCTCTTGGAATGGTTGGCTAAATTGGCTTTGCTCGCTCATGTTCTTCCTCATTGAGCTGTAGATAACCATGATGCTCAGTAATAAAGTCACATACCATAATCCCACGTACAATTGATTTTGGTCGAATAGTGAGTATCCCTGCTCATCCCACTGCCACGATGGTCCTTGATTTGCATGAAAAGTGGACTCATTGTTGGAAATAAGCACAAGCTTTCTTAAAGGCAGTACTGGAACCTATATTTTCTTCCAATTTTCCATCCCTACACTCTGGCGGTGGAAAATATGTGCATTCCAATACCTCAATTTTTTCCCGTAAGTACATCTTCCTATATTCATTTACATCTTCCCTCTTGTGACCATCGATGTACACATCCTTACGGTAAGATGTAGGATGGAAGCCAAGATAATGTACCCACTTACAAGCAGTGTGAGGAATTATGCTATGAGGAAAGCCAGGTTTTGCCGCAAGTATGTCAGTGTTTTCGAGCGACACTTCTTCTGTAAAGGTGTGGTTGTCAGAGGAGCTATCATTGTCACTCGCTTCATCAGATGAATGAAATGGTGGCAGCACAAATGAGTCATGCAAGGGCTAGAAGTTTGGACTGAATTGATCCAATAAAATTGTGGTTGATCCAGCTTCTGGGCTAGGTATCGGTTGACTCACTTCTTGAAGAAGTGTGGTTCAGACTCCAATTCAGGCAACTGTGACATAGCTATCCTTGAAGATTCACTCATATTGATCATACATAGTGCTTTAGCAGCTCATACTCTCAGCTCTGGCTAGCTGATGCTTTCTTTTCACCTATTTGGGCTTTTTTTGCAGCTAAACAAACATAGAACAAAAAATCAAGCTATAGTTATGAATCAAGAGCATCGCTAATCTACTTAGCCTCTCTTTGAAGAATGGGTCCAAAGCTTTTTAGCTTTTAGCAGTGGCAGAGTCAGCACATTCAAAGTGGTGGGGAGGTGGGAGGGTGGGGAGGTGGGGAGGGGCAGGCAAAGGAATAAGCAATGCAGTTTAATTGAATAGTAGCTTATCAAGTCTGAGGAAATGCAAACAGATTTACAACAGACCAAAAATATTTCTAAGTTAGTCATTCCAGGTTAAAGATGATCCTTGAGCTACGGAAACTAGATCTAATTTGTAGGTAATTTTTTTTTAATGTGTGTGAAGTAAGAGAGAGTTGTTTAGCCTCTGTTCAGTCATTTTTGACCTAAAGTTGGTATAAACATGTTTCATGGCAACAACAAAAATTACCGTTCAGCTGTAGTGGAATTTAGGTATGGTGAAATATAAGTGAATCAATTTGCCATACAGCAGGCAACATTCCATGAGTTCCTCATTACTGTGCATGGCATCACTAGTGGGTACTGAAGTGGCAACTTTTACTTCTGGTGTGGCTCTCTTGGTCGTGAAGAAGTGGTAATTGTACATTTAACTATGATACACCACATCATTTCTTGCCCCCATTTTCATCCTGCTTGTTGTACTTGGCTTCCATCATTACACTGAACAATTTCTTAGCAGCGCAATTAGTCTTATGCACGGAATTAGGATATTGCCATTCATATACACATATATGGAGGCAATTTTTGTTCCTTGTGATGAACGTTGGTACATCTGAGGCAAAACAGTTTTTCATGATTAGCACTTCACTTGATGATTACTGGAAATATCTGAGTTCTGCATTCAGACAATTGCTGTGTCTGACCTCTTTTTAGGAATGATAAAGTCACAATGTCTTTTATTTCAACAGCTAAATCAGACCGCTCTTCCCAAGGACATGAATTTCCCACAAAAGGATGTCATTAAATCGGGGTTTTTCTTCTTAGTAACTCTTGTGGGATTAGATATTCAGCTGCAATAATTTTCTTGTGCTCATTGGAAAACTCACTTCCAAATGTTCAATCACGTGGTCAATAAATGGGCAGTACACCATGATTAGTAGTTATCTGCTTCTCCAGCATTAGCTCGATGTTGTTGAATTTCGTGGCTTCACTTTGCTAACATTAACTGATGCAGCTAGAAGTTCAATTCTATGTCAAGCCTTCTCCTAACAATCATTGCTTCTGGTATCCTTTTTTGCAGCTTATGATCATGATCTATAGCTTGTAGAGTTAGTGTTATTGAACCAAGAAACCCAAGAATTGCTTGGGAAGCAAATAGTGCAACAATGAACTGATTATCCTCTAAAAGCCTTACATTGAAGTGGTTCTCATATACATCTCTCATTTATTCTGTCCATGGTTTCTAGGATTGTGACACACTAGGCTATAACTGCTGAAAGAGAGCTTGTCTTTGCACTCCAACAGGGGGCACAATATTCAGGCACATGATGCCTCTTTGAACATGTATCATTAGCTCATCGTTGTCATCTTTAAAAACTCAAGAATCTGTTGGTTTTGTTTGCTAGACACAATGTCTAAAAGGTTTCTTTGTACTCGATACCACCAGATAAAAACCATGTCAATTTTGAACATTGTCACAAATATTGCAGATAGATGGAACACTGGTACAGCTACTATTAAAGCACATGAGCAGCAATGACCATGAGTGACACTGTCACACTTTTCTCCTATTTCTGCTTGGACTCTATTTTTAGGAGGCGAACTCACTAAGCTCGCCTTTTCATCCTTTTTCTAGCCAAGTTATTGAAATAGTCGAGCCTTTTTGTCCTTTTTCTAGCCAAGTTGTTGTGTATTAAGCCAGTTTATGTGTTTCACTGTGCTTGTGATTATTGTGTAAGCTGTTCCTCTTACTGAGAGCACTCCTCCACTTTTTGTAGGCAGTAGAAGCAAATAGTGTGTCAGTAGCCATACTATTAAAGCTCCAACATGCACTGGTTATCTTATTCGGTTTTTAAGGCTATAACATCCTCACTTGGCATCATCTTCCATTCCTAAGGCTATAACTGCCTCTCTAGGCATTTTATTTTGTTCCTAAGTGCATAACACACTTTCTATGCATCTTCAGCCTCTCTAGACTTCTTATTCTGTTGCTAAGGCTATAACAGCCTCAGCCTCCCTAGGCATCTTATTTGTTTGTAAGGCTATTACAGCCTCTCTAGGCATTTTATTCTGTTCCTAAGCACTCTCTAGACTTCTTATTCTGTTTCTAATACTATAACAGCCTCTCTAGACTTCTTATTCTGTTGCTAAGGCTATAACAGCCTCAGCCTTCCTAGGCATGTTATTTGTTCCTAAGGCTATTACAGCATTTTATTCTGTTCCTAAGTATATATCACACTCTCTTCTTATTCTGTTTCTAAGGCTATAACAGCCTCACAAGGTATCTATTCTGTTCCTAAGGCTATAAAAGCCTCTCTAGATCTAGACATCTTATTATGTTCCTAAGGCAATAACAACCTCTTCCTAAGGCTATAACTGCCTCTCTAGGCATTTGTTCTGTTCCTAAATTGGGTAGACAATGAAGTAATTCATGCACAACCCCCCCACCCCCCCCTTCCCCTCCAGCCAGTCTGTATGAAACCCTCACCAGGCTGTTTTTCATTTACAAGCAGCAGTGCCACTATAGGTTTGTGTGTGTGCATTAAGCAAGGACAACACACACTTTCATCATAGAATTGTTTAGGTTTTCAAGTCTTTGGTCTACTCACAGTCACAGGTCATGTAGTACAAACCTGTCTCTGGATGTATGTTTTATTGAAGAAGTGACTGAGCACAATGAGAATATTCTCTTTGAATTTGTGCGCAGCAATCAAGTAGTGCGACTCTCATATCACATGTGCACAGTTGCTCTGTGTCGCTCTTGCATGAAGCACACCAAACTAATCAGTCTGCAATCAGTAGATAGATAGATAGATTAAAAAATATTAGATTGGCTAGTCCAAAAACAAAAATATTCCCAATGTAGACCACAACAAAAATTACAGGACCCTTTACCTATTAATATAATGAACTATCATTAGTAAAGGGTTCTGTAAATGATTTTCCACCTACAAAAAGTTACTCCATAAAACAATGTTGATTTGACTAAAGTAGGCTCACATACCATATATATATAATTATATAGTTACATACAGTTTGTTGAATGTTAGCATCACAAGCATGTTTATGCTATCGATATATATAACCTTGACCTTTTTGCTGTTTCAGAAGGGTGATGGATTTTTTTTTTTTTTACACGCTAATGAAAACATTCATTGTAGAGAGTATAGCTTCCTCTAACCACACTTCAATTATAGTTGCCTATGAGCTACACCTCGCTGAATCCAGGCACTCTAATTTTGAGGTACTGCCTCTTTGGCTGCAGGTAACAATGGATTAGTTGTACATTTTTAGTGAAGTGTGCAGAATTTATGGAGCTCCAAAATTGTAACCACAAAAATGTTTGTTTAAGGTTCACCTTACTATTTAGAATGAAATAGTATGTGCCCTCGATTAGATCCTGTACCAACAGGAAATATGAAAGCTCTGGGAAAAATTCTCTCTCTTGAGTGGGCGAATAAAACTTGGCAATCTGTCACCACAGAAATAATAATCAAATCCTTCAAAAGGTGCAGCACATAAGTTGAGACAGATAGGTCACATGATGAAAGCATTCACTGTTTAAAGCCTGGGCAAGAAGCAAGAAATATCGCCAGCAAGATGGCCAACTCAATATGGAAGAGGCGGGGAGAGACTGATGATTACAACTCCTTCACCAGAGACAAAGATAACTATAAAGAAGACGAAATTGTAATGGAGGGTGATAGCTAGAGAACAGACACTGCTATTACCACCTTTTGTCAGGGTGATCTCATGCAACTATTGTGTGCATGTCTGTTCGGCATGTTGAAATAATAGAAAACGCCCTCAAATATCACGTGCAGCTAGGCAGCTCTTGAAATAAATAGTTGTATTCAAGAAAATGTGGTATATATGTATTTTATAAAACATCTTCTTAATGTTTTTTTTAATAGTCAAGCAGGCTCTTATGAAATCAACTCAGCATAACTCCAGAACTAACAACTATGTATATTTCTACAGTGCACACACATGCCTGTGTATTCATATACACACAAGATATATCATAAGTAGTTTCCCAGGGGTTTTGCTGAAGAATATTAACAACCTTATTACTACATGCCTATACAGTATATTTATGCAAGTTTACCTGGGTTCTTGCTGAAGATCTGTTTCTGTCACAAGGGTAAGCTTGTGATGAAACCAACTGATTATTTGTTTGTAGCAAAAAAGATGCAACTGCTGCTGAATTAGCTGATTTGCACAAGCACAAGCATGTTTGTTGTATGCAAGATCTTTTACCGGGTTTCTTTTTGTTGGCGTTTTACTGAAGTGGGTTAGTTGCTCTAATAATTTGGAATCTTGTGGTAATAACGAATGGTCCTGTGTATGCAAGCTATGTGAGGAGGAAAGCATGGATAGAAGATAGAAACAAGATTCTTGAAGGCCACGGATTTTACGGTTTTAACTTTTTTTTGAGGGACTGTCAAATTACTACGTAGCAAAGTTTTCAAGGCACGAAGGTTTTGGAGCTAATATCAGCCGAAACCATTTAGGTTAGGATGTTACTAAGAAGCTGCCCAAGTAAGTTTCAAAAACGGTCTCTTTCTGCTACCTTTTTTAAATAGGGGTCAAATCAATATAGGGAGTGCTACTGCACTTCCTAATTGTCGTGTTAATGTAGATGAAAATAGATAGGAGGAGTCTCTTTTAATCATTTTATATTGGTTATACAATGAGATTTCAACCAACATGCTTTGGCTTTCTTCAAGGTGAGTGGATATATGCACAAGGTAAGGTATTTGTATAGACTAGGCAAGGCATAAAGAAGTTACGTAAGACATAAAACCAGGTGTCCATCACCATCTGTGCTTGTACTTCTGCAATATAACCGCCAGATATGTGAGTCACATGCACTTCATGTGACTTTCTTTGGATGCATCTTCTAGACAACACAAACACCTTGCCTTGTAGTTTTATTCACCTTGAAGAATGCTGAATGACTTTGTTGAAATGCTGGCAAAAGTAATTAATTTGAGCTGGTAAAAAGAGAAGTATAGTGTCAACATTCCAGATGTAATTGTACCTCTTGGAGTCCCTAAAGGTCAAAATGATGGCAAATGTTCAAGCCGCATGAATTCTTAACTCGAGAGAGGTTTTGAAGTATTGAACGTTTTTTTATTGGTCAGGGAGACTTCTTTTAATTTGGTACCCCCAAAATTGCAACTGTTTTGCTTTCCTCTGACCATTTACCTACCCACCCTTGAAAGTTTGTATGTTATTTTTTAAAGTATACAGATAGAGCTATCTATTGATACTGAAATCACTTGCATGTGAAGTACAGAGGCAAAGTTGTGTGGTGTTGGGCATTACCTGTTGTTTTGACCTTATGGACTGTAGTGATAGAGATTATTCGAGAAGGCTTTATTCAACTAGATTCAAACACACACACAACAGAGATGGTGACAGCATGAGCTAAAATAGTGAGCACGAATAAGATCAGTTATCACGTGAGAATGGGGTTACCTAGAGTCGAGTACAAGGTTCAAGTTACGGGGTTCCTTCATAATCAATACATTCACCCTTTTCTTTTAATTTCTCTAAAACATAAGATGGTGAACAGTGTGGCGGAGGCGCTCTGATCGTTGCAGCGATGCTTCCTGAGCAGGAGAAGAGTATCACGGTTCAGGCGTTCATTCTGACTCTATCGATACAGTCTCAGTAGATACGGGAGTAGCCACACCTTGGATGCTTGGGTCTACCTCAGGAAGAGATTGGTTTAGATACGGGAGTAGCCACACCTTGGATGCTTGGTCCTACCTCAGGAGGAGAGAGATAGGTTTGTAGAAGTGGTTGAGGTGGCAACCTTTCCATAGGTGGTGGTGGTGGTGGTGTTGGTGGAAATGTAAGTATGGTGGTCGTTGCTTCAAGTTCAGGCTCTTCAAAGGTCCTCCTTCCTCTTCTGGTTCTATCAAGCTCCACCACTCCTTTTTTGATGTGGATAGGATGATCTGATCTATAATCAAGGTACCGGTTGGTATGCGTGGGTTTTCTGTAGATAGTTGCAGTTAGACTTCCATCTTCCTTCCTGTGTATGTGGCAGTCCAGACCAGCTACTTCAAGTGGGGCAGTTGTGAGTGCCAATTCTTCAAAGAATTCCATATAAAGGTTGGCTACCACTGCAGATACTGGAGAGCCCATTGCTGCACCCTCTTTCTGCTCGTAGTATTTTTCTTTATAACTGAAGTAGGTGGATTTCAGGCACAACTCCAACAGTTCAGGAATCCTGTCAGCACCTAGTGTAGTCCTCTCACTCAAGCTCTCATCTTTCGTCAACATTTCAAAAATTACTTCAACAGCCTCATCTAAGGGTAGCATCGGTAAAAAGAGAAGACACATCAGAACTGACAAGACACTCATCCTATGCCAAACATTCATCTTGAATACACTTACCCAGAATCCTTGACATATGTACTTGTATTTCCAGCTAGAGGTGATATCAAATTTGTTATGAACTTGGAAAGATTAGACGTCAGTGCACGTATACAAGACACAATAGGGCCTAAGGGGAACCTCAGGTTTATGTATCTTAGGGAGCCCATAAATCAATGGTGGGCTACTTCCAGTGGCCCTAATTCTATTGTATAATGCAATTGTTATTTCCCCCATCTTCTCCATATTCTTTAACACACAATTCAGCTTGCTTTCCTGTGCCTTGGTAGGATCCTTCTTCAGTATTCCATATGTTTTGGTTTCCAGCATTCCCGTCAGTTTTGAAATGAACCTTTCCTTTGTCATTAGAACTGTTGTCTTCCCTTTGTCTGCCGGTAAGATTACGAGCTCTTCCATTTTCCTCAGTTCTCCAAGGGCCTTTCTCTGTTCCTTCATCAGGTTGTCCTTTGGTTTTCTTGCTCTTCTCAAAATTCTACATATTCTTCCTCGAAGCTGATGCGCCTTGTTATCCTCCAGCTTACTGGCTATCTCTTCCACTGCAGCTATGGCATCCATCAGAGGTAGACTCTTTGGAGTAGGGACAAAGTTAAGACCCAAAGCAAGCACTTCTTCCTGAGCTGGAGAAAGGTTCTTTTCTGTCAGATTTACAACCAATCTGTTCAAGTCTTGGGGGTGAAACTTCACTTTTCTCGATCTCCTTCTCTCCAAAAGTGTCTCCAACTTCTTTTGATGTTTCTGCTTGGATTTGCTGTGTGCCGCTCCCCTACAAAAGGCCTGAACCCTCTGATAGTCACTTCCCAGTGCTGGTTCCAGTTTGGCTTCCAGATCTTCACACTCGGCTGTTAAGGCACTGCTTTTTCTGTAGGACTGGTCACAAGTCCATGTGTACATGCATTCTGTATGGATATGCTCACAAGTACATGCAGGCTACGTGAACATGCTAACATTTACATGCATGCTGCATGGACATGCTCACATGTAATGACTGTGTATGCATGCATGTCTCCAGCTGAGTAGCAGGTGATGTGCATCTTCAAGGCTTTGAACAAAAACCTGCAGAGACAATACCAGGGGCTAAATTTGGATGATTTCTTATGGTTCTACGAGGTCATGACTACAGGTGGGAAGAGATCAGTCAGAAGCTATTCTTTAAGATGAAGAGTGTAGGCAGCCCCTCACTTCATACTGAAATAACTGCTTGTGACACTTATGACTACATGAAATGTTGGTAAAGGGTCATCCAATCCCAAAAGTTTCACATCTCACAATGTAGCTTCCTTAGCATAAAAATCAGCCTAATTAAGGGGTTGAGAATCCAAACTCCTTTTTCCGACACATTCTCTGATAATCTGCCATAGGACGAGCAAATCCCTTCTCTCTATCACAATAATTCATGGGCATAAATATTCTATGCAGTGTACAATGAAAGCAGAAGCATTGGTGTTCTTTGTCCTACATATTTAGTTATGAATGGCTTCTAGTGCAGAGTTGATATAGGCCGTTCTAGGACTGGTGCAACATGTTGCAGCACTAGTGAGAGTGTGTGACATGTTGCAGCATTGGTGAGAGTGTGCCACATAGCGCTATTGACATGTGCGACATGTTGCAGCTCTAGTGAGAGTGTGCAACATGTTGCAGCACTGGTGAGAGTATGCATGTTTTTAACCAGCCTTACACACTCCGCATTGCAGGTCGATGAGGTCTGGTGGGAAGCAAAGTAGCGTGGTTTTATTGTCTCTATTCTGGACTTTACCAGCCTATACAAGTTAGGTTAGTGGGCATTATTTATAAAGTGTTGCATGCAGGCGCGAGGTAAGGGGACCTGGTTGGGATGGGGGAATGGGAGTGAGAGGGAAGAGAAGGGAGGGTGGAGGGTGTGAGAATGCAAGACCATGTAACTTTTTGATTTTTTCTCTTTGCAAGCCATAAGTATTATCGATCACTGAGTATACAAGTTTATGATGGGTAAGTTATATATCTGTGGGTAGTGAACTTGCAATGATGAATAGCACTGATAATAAGCTGTGTAATTTATGTGACACTGATGATGAGTAGTTGTTACATTAATGATGTGATGTAAAACTGATTATGAGCAGTGTAACTTGTTGTGGCTCTGATACAAGTACATGTATTATAACTGGATATGACACTGATGGTACATATAGTACAGCAAATATGTGCAATATTTTGATGAATTGTGCCTTTTACGATAAAAGCATGAAACTTTGTGCACAGTCAGAGTATACCTTTTAAAACATTATTGGCTATAGGGACATCGCTAATTTGACCCACAACAAAAATGGCAGCGCGATTTTCAAAATGGCCGCCAACGATAGAGTGAACCTTCAGTATTGTTTCTTGAAACAGATCCATTGCACAAAATGTATGGCACATGTAAATAGAAGGTACAATCTTGTGGCCTAGACCTAATTTTTACCATAATTTTCATCTACATGAAGTACAATTAGTAAGAACATCAACACTCCTGAGACTACAGTCATGTGATTCTGCCACCTGAGACTACAGTCATGTGATTCTGCCACATGGTACCAGCTGGAGTAGCTGCAGCAAGAGAAAGGCCTCTTTGAAGGTAAGTATATATACATAGTTAATAGAAGTAAACCCAATAGCTACTCCATACTTACCTTCTCTTAGAGTGGTAATGGCAAAGATCTACAAATTGGTGGATCCTCTTAGGTCTCAGGCATCAGCGCAAGTTCTGGTAACTGACTGGAGCAAGTGCTTTCTGTGCCAGTAAGATTCAACAGAGGCTCTTCAGCGTCCAGCTGAGTCCCGTCGTGGCACACAGGGGGTAGGCTACTCAACAATTGCAGATCTTCTGAAGGGTTTTAGTGCCATAGGTTGCTTGCCAAAGACCTTAAATTTGTCACGGCTTGATGATGGTGAGGGCGTTAAGGCTACACTAAGGTGGCATGATTCGTGTAGACTTTGGTACAATAAAACCCAGCTACGACGAGCAGAGAAGAGAAAGAGACTGGTAGATGATGATGATGGAGATGCGGAAGCCTGTATGAGATTTAGTCGTAGGTGTTCAGAAGATTTGCGTCACCTGCACCTGCTGGAAGGTCCTTAAGCAAAGCATCAACTTTTGGAGTAGACATCAAGGTGAGACAATGTGCCATCAAACTACAGGACGAGCAACTGCTTGCCAAACTGAGCTCAGGTGACCTGATTGCACAAGATGCCCAGTATCATGTACAGTGTCTGGCATCATTGTACAACAGAGCAAGGGATTCCGAAACCAAAAAATTTCATGATTTTGATGCTGATGATGTGAACCATGGTATAGCATTTGCTGAACTGGTGTCATACATTGAAGATACTTGCATGGATGACCTTATTGCACCTGTCTTCAAACTCAAAGATTTGGTGAACCTCTACAGCACAAGGCTAAAACAGCTTGGAACTGATGTAACTGGATGCATTCACTCCACCAAGCTCAAAGACAGACTACTGGGATATTTTCCTGACATGGAAGCTCACAAGCAAGGACGAGAAGTAGTCCTCATTTCTAACAAAGATATTGGATCTGCACTGAGGAAGGCTTGTGAGCATGATGCTGACAACGATGACTTTCATCTTGCCAGGGCTGCTAAGATAGTAAGAAGAGACATGTTCAAGTTGAAAAACCAATTCAATGGTTTGTTTGAAATGAAATGCCAGGAAAAATCTGTCCCAACCACTCTCTTGTCTCTAGTTGCTATGGTTTTGTGTGGACCTAACATTGAAGTACAGTCAAGTTCAACCACATTGTCCCAGCCAGTTCTGACCATTTCACAGTTGCTGATGCACAACAGTTTGGTGCGATCCCGGAAGAATCGTGCTTCAAGTACGGTCAAACATAGCCAGGAAAGAGAAACTCCCTTGCCCATCTATCTAGGTGTGATGCTTCACACCCAGACTCGCAAGCGTGAACTAGTGGATATTATGTACCAGCTGGGTTTGAGTATCTCATACAGCCGTGTGTTGGATATTTCAACTGAGCTAGGCAACAAGATATGTCATCACTACCATGTAGCAAATGCTGTCTGTCCTCCTGAGCTTAAATGTGGCCTCTTCACAACTGCTGCAGTTGACAACATAGATCACAACCCCAGCTCCACTTCTGCTCACGATGCATTCCATGGAACTGCACAGTCTTTGTTTCAGCATCCAAACAAAGACAACAGTGGAGTTCCTCAGCTTGTTGTGACTCACAGTGATACTACTGCTACCAAGGGGCCAATTGCATGCCTGCCCGAGATCTATACCAGCATCCCTCCTGCTACTCTCATCAAACAAGATCCACCTGTACCACAGCTAACAGGCCCAAACAAAGCTGACTGTCAGATCATATCACAGGCAGTGGAAGAGGAATATAGGTTGGTGTATGGTTCACTCTTTGATGGATAAATTTATTAGCTTTGTATATTGGAGATGGCTGGAGCATTTGAAACAGGTTCTTGACATAGACATGGATATCTTGTCTGAGGATCAGATGATCTCCTGGGCTGCTTATCATGCTAGTCAGCAAGTAGCACCACCTGATGACAGTGAAGTGGCTCTCATTTCCATGTTACCTCTCTTCCATGACCAAGCTAAGTCAGTAGCCATGATCCATCACTCCATGAACATTGTGAAGACAGCAGTTGAAGTCCTGAATCCAGGTCAGGTTCCAGTTCTTGCGTGTGATCAGCCACTGTATTCGCTTGCAAAGCAGATTCAGTGGAGCTGGCCCGAAAGTCACGGTTAAAAACAATTTGTAATCATGTTTGGTGGACTACATATTGAGATGGCAACTCTCAAGGTACTTGGAGATCTTTTGGAAGACAGTGGGTGGGCAGAAGCACTCACTCAGACCAGTGTTGCAGGACCTGGAACAGCAAATTCATTCTTGAAAGCAGCGCATGTGACACGTACCCGACGGGCCCATCAGGTCACAGCCAGTATTCTCTATCTACTCCTGCAGAAGGCATAATTTTATGCTAAGTACAGAGTAGAAGCTGAAGGTGAGGTGATGTCAATGGAAGAGTGGCGCACGGATAGGGCTGCTGCATACCGCCATTTAAAATTCTGCGCATTATTCTGCAGCTGGAACTGGCTTTGATGATCTATGTGAGAGCTATATGAGAGGGAAACATTCAACTCTGCATAGAGTCCCTGACAAAGATTGTTTCATGGTTCTTTGCTTTAGACCATACCCATTACTCCAGATGGGTGCCAGTTCACTTGCGCGATATGGTTTCACTAGAGGAGTGCCATCCCAACGTTTTGAAGAGTTTGTGAAGGGGAATTTCACCGTGAAGAAGTCGAAGCATGCGTTTTCTGCGATTGCAATTGACCATGCACATGAGCAGAACAATGCATCAGTAAAAGGAGATGGTGGAGCAGTAGGCCTGACCGAAAACCCATCAGCTCTACGACATTGGATGGTGTCTGGTCCTGAGATGGCTCGTTTGATTGAATAGTTTGAGAGTTCAGTCATGGAGAAGCAGGACAGCGATTGCCGTCACCACGAGCAGAAAAGGCACACTCAAGTAACTTTTGCACGAGATGTGAAAGCACTGAGTGCAGCAATGGAAGATATGGGGAACCCATTCACTGAGGACAGCAATGATCTTCTTGTGCTGGACAGCAGCAGTGGCAGACACAGTACAGCAGATTGAGCAAGTAGGGCTTGAACTATATGAGGCATATGTGGACGAGAGACTGGTCAACCAGAGAATACCAATCTCTAATACGATCAAACGCAACAACCTGCTTTTGTTCAGTCGGCCTCCAGTCAAGGGAAAATCAAGCAAACAGCAGCAGATTTCAAGCTTGAAGAACAACTGCTCTCTCTTTTCCAGGCTATACATTGCCTCTCAAGTTCGTGATGGTGACCCTGACGAGTTCTTTCAGCATGAAAACCAGCCTTGCCCACTATCACTTTCGCAGATGGGTGTTTTGAGAGGAGGGAAAAAGTCGGACTTGTTAAGCTGCTTACAAGACCTTACACCTGTCAATGTCCACCATAGTCCCACTGGAGAAGTTACATGCACCATTCTTGATGGTGGTGCTGCAATTGTCCACATGCTGCCACCTCGTACTGCCAAAACTTTCCAGGACTATGCAACTGATATTTTTTTGCCATATATCACATCACAGCTTCAGCATGTGACCAGACTAGACATTGTCTGGGATAAGTATATATCTGACAGCTTGAAGGCTGGTGCTCGAAGCAAGAGGGGAAAGGGGGTGACGAGACATGTTGAGCCATCAAGTGCAGTTCCTGGAAATTGGTCGGCATTTCTCCGAATTGCAGACAACAAATCTGTGTTGTTCTCCTATTTGGTTACAATGGCAGTCGGCATTGATACTACTAGCAAGCAGGTTATCTCCACGCATCATGTCAATGTGATTTGTAAGAATCGGCAAGATATCTCGTCTCTAGATCCATGCACCCATGAGGAGGCTGACACCCGCATGTTCTTCCATCTGGAGGATGCTGTGTGGGATGGACACAACAAAGTGTCAATACGCACAGTAGACACTGATGTTGTAGTTTTGGCAGTAACATCAGCTCAATGGCTTGACCTTGCTGAATTGTGGATTGCCTTTGGTGTTGGGAAGAATTTTCGGTTCTTTGCTGCACATGAAATAGCCAAGGTACTTGGTCCTGATAAGTGCATTGCATTGCCAATGTTCCATGTCTTCACTGGATGTGACACAGTTTCTTTCTTTGGAGGCAAAGGCAAGAAAACTGCGTGGGACACCTGGAAGGCATACAAAGAGGTGACTCCAGGATTCTCTTTGGCAGCTAGACCAACTCCACAAACCATCCTGGACCACTTGAGCGATTCGTAATTTTGCTGTACGACCGTTCCAGTAGCCAGGAGTGTGTAAATGAGGCTAGGAAACAGCTCTTCACCCAGAAAGGGAGGGCAATTGAGTGTTTGCCACCTACGCCTGCACTTACCCAGCACATCAAGAGGGCTGCTTACCAGGCTGGTTACTGCTGGGCCCAGATGGTAATCAAGGCCCCCGAACTTCCATCACCAAATGAATGGGGATGGAAGAAGACCGACGAAGGCCGGGAAGCACACTGGACAACATTACCAGAAGCTGCACAAGCTTGTAGGAAGCTGATAAAATGTAGCTGCAAGAAGAGCTACAGAGGTCGCTGCAAGTGCAAGAAAGCTGCTCTACCATGCACATCACTTTGCTTTTGTGGTGGCAATTGCACTAACTAAACTTCTCTTCCATCTCATAATGACTTTCTAGCATATTTACCTTGACACAGTCAGTTTATAATCAGTACATCATATTCCTATAGTGATTATT
The DNA here is from genome assembly GCA_028752905.1 of Cladorhizidae sp. MBARI D1340-BT2. Lineage (NCBI taxonomy): Eukaryota > Metazoa > Porifera > Demospongiae > Poecilosclerida > Cladorhizidae > Cladorhizidae sp. MBARI D1340-BT2. The sequence goes on along the minus strand of JAQNBH010000009.1, from coordinate 38,899,389 downwards.
GCATTGAGGCCATTTTGAAAAAACGGTAGCCATTTTTCTCACAGGACATATCTGCGATGTCCCTATAGCAAAAAAAATCCTTTTCATATAATGCTTTAGCACTGTACAAAGTTTCATGCTTTTATCGTTAAAAGCACAATCGTTGCACATATTTGCTGTACTAATAATTGGTATCTCCAACAGGAATTGTAATCTTCATTAACTTTCTCATCGTATACCCCAGCTACAACCACACAGCAAAATATTCCACCATGTTTCAATGAATATCTCCTTGTTATTATTTATTGATAACTGTCAGAGGTTCAAAGCATCCTACCCGTTACACTAATATTCATAACCAGAGAGTCAGTCTAGAGTAGCTGACTTTCAGATGATTACTATGATGGTGTCTCCATGCAGTCTATGCCACTGACATGGTGGTGAATATCATTGGGCACAGACTGTATAACTTAGGAAGTTTTGGAACATGTGTGTTGCATGTTAAGCCTCCTTACATTCCAGATCATTGTCATGCTCACCATATGCACACACTTACATGTACACACACATACATAGACATACACAAATGCATGCACTCACACATGCATACACTCACACTGAGACAACATGATTTTGTTTACTTTGATGTACTCCATAGCCGACATGGCAGTAAACCTCCTTAGTTTCTGTGTGCACTGATCGCCTACTTACTACTAAATCCTGAAAATCCTGGCCATTGGACAGACAGTCAGGTGAGCTCCTGAGTCAGGAGGAAAGATCAGTGACATGGTATTGTCGACATGTAGCAGATATACTAGGCTACTGTATTTATAATCCATATACATGTACATCACAGTATTCCACTCTTTACACCACACACACAACACACCATACACATAGTGCACACATACCATACACACACTTCATTCACCTCATTACAAACAGACACACACACCACACACTACACATTTACACTCGCTACCATACTTTACACACCAACATACACACCACTCATACATGCAGGGTCTATATGGCGAACACTGTGTTATGTAATGTGGTATACATGGTTAGCATTTATGCAGCAGGGTGTACATAGCTAGCACTAGGCTATACAGCAAGTGCATGGTTAGCATGGAGAACTTTGTCTTACGGAGTGAACTGTCCCGGTGACTCACCTTGCACTTATTCCATTAATCTGTTCTTTCAGTATTAAATCCCATGTCAGAGCTAATTTAAAAGTGGCACGGTTATTATTCCACGGTGTATTTGTAATTACAATTATACAGTTACAAATGCATCCACAACGAAGGAGATGATCACTTCAAATACCACCTGCAGAATGGAAAAGGACAGTCAAGAAACTGAACTGTGACTTCAGTAAGGAATTGACTCAAAGAGTTGGCAGAACACATAAAGAGCAAGCAAATAGTCTGTAACACTTAGCGAGAGTGTCGTGAGAAGAAGGGGAGGGAAGAGGTAGGGAAGGTGTAGCTGAAAGGCCACAGAAAGAAGGAGGGTATGTGAAAAACATTCCAAGGATAATGATTGTAACTGTCGACAAGGTATAATAATAACTACGGTGTTTTCACATCAGCCAACAAAGTATAATAATAACTAGGGTGTTTTGATGTCAACCAACAAAGTATAATAATAACTAGGATGTTTTTATTTCAACCAACAAAGTATAATAAAAACTAAGATGTTTTGACAAACAACCAGCAAAGTATAATAATAACTAGGATGTTTTTATGTCAACCAATAATAACTAGGGTGTTTTGACAAACAACCAACAAAGTATAATAATAACTAGGGTGTCTTGACGACAACCAACAATAACTAGGGTGTTTTGACAAACAACCAACAATAACTAGGATGTTTTTACGTCAACCAACAATAACTAGGGTATTTTGACAAACAACCAATAAAGTATAATAATAACTAGGGTGTTTTGACGACAACCAACAAAGTATAATAATAACTAGTGTGTTTTGACATCAGCCAACAAAGTATAATAATAACTAGGATGTTTTGACGTCAACAAACAATGTCTAATAATAAACTAGTGTGTTTTGACGACAACGAACCAACTTTAATAATAACTAGGTTGTTTTGATGTCAACCAACAAAGTATAATAATAACTAGGATATTTTGAAGTCAACCAACAAACTATAATACTAACTAGTGTCTTTTAGCATCAACCAACACATTATAATAATAACTAGGGTATTTTGACGTCAACCAACAAAGTATAACAATAACTAGGATGTTTTGACGTCAACAAACAAAGTATAATTATAACTGGGTTGTTTGACATCAGCAAACTTGACATCAGTGTCAAAATAATCCAGTGATGCCTAAGCATTTGGTGAACAACTTACAGTGAACACATATTATATGGCTGGCAGCCATGCACGGTCTTGTTTTCTCGGCTTCCTCCTTTCTTCCTCAGATTCACCAAGGCACATTGTTCTCTGATGGCTTTTCGAAGTTGTGATGTGTTTTTTTAGTCGATTTGTATAGAGGAATCTCTCGTGATTGCAAGGCAGGGATATAAAATACTGCTAAGAAATCTTAGATTACTGAATAAACTCAAAGCTAGTAGCTCTTAAGAGTACGTCTGGAATATGAGACTCATTGCTATTTTGCTAGTGCTGTACACGGTCATCTGGACTTAACAAATGGCTATATCATGCATTGCTGACAACATGCAGGTGCAATACACTGTACCCCTCCTCCTATATCCCTAGCTAAAAAAATAATGGAACCATATACAGCAAGTATCTCTCTTTGCCTGTTAATAAGTTTGACGCTCTATGTGAAGGTGAATCTGAAGTGTTAGATCCAGAGAGATCACCTCGTCAATCTGCCTTTCACATCCTTCATGTTGTGGAGGTATCAGAGGAAGCTATGGTCCGTCACTATGTGCAATCCACTCCCATCAGGTACAACTCAAAATGGTGGATACCATCCACGATGGTCAGATATTCACACACCACAGCTGCATAGTTCCACTCACAGCTGCATAGCTTCTGGGAGTAGAATGACACAGGGCATCATCATGAGCATCAGAATGCAGGCTGAATACTGCACCAATGTTGATGTCAGAGGCATCTGTGTTTAGGATGAACCTCCTGTCATAGTCTTGACCCTGGAGACAGGGTCTAATGAGAAGGACTCCATCAGTATGTCAAAAGCGTCCTGGTGTACTGGCTCCTATCTGAGCTTGTCTAGTTTTTCTTTACAGCTGAAGTCCGATAAGAGTGTTGCCATGGTAGCATAGTCAGGCACAAACTGGTGGTAGTAGTAGCCCGCTGGCCCCAGAAATGATCTGATGTCTTTCTGTACATGGTTGTTGAAACTCCTGCACTGACTGGACTTTGGCTCGTCTGGCTTTACCTGTCCGTGCCTTACTCTGTGGCCGAGGTAAATGCACTTGAGTACTACAAACTGACATTTTGACATTTTTGCTGTGAGACCAGCTCCTCCTAATCGGCAAATTATCTGGCCTACATGGGTGAGGTGGTCCTGTCAGGTTGTCAAGAAGATGACCAAGTCATCCATATAGGCAGCCATGTGCATGTTGAGGTCTCCTACCAGTGAGTTCATGAGGTGTCCCTACAAGGCCAATGGGCATCACGGAGAACTGATATTGGACAAACAGCATCAAGAAGGCCATATTATCCCATGATCCCTCTGCCAATGGTATCTGCCAGTAGCCTTTTGTCAGGTCCTGGGCAGTGGTGGCTAAATGATGTTCGATGGTGCTGATGGCTAAATGATTCTCTACTATTCTGGTGGTCATGATGGCTAAATAATTGTCAGCTATTGTGATGACGCTATTATAATGGTGCTGAGGGGGAAATGTTCACAGCTATTGTGATTGTACTGACTGCTAAATGATTCTCGGCTATTGTCATGACACAGACGGCTAAATAATTCTCAGTTATCATGTTGAAGCAGACTGCTATAGGATTTCCAGCTATTGTGATGGCACTGATGGCTAAATGATTCTCGGGCATTGTGATGTTACTGATTGCTTAATGATTCTCGGTTAATGTAGAGTTGATGGCTAAATAATTCTCCGCTATTGTGATGTCCCTGAAGACTAAATGTTTTTTAGTTATTGTGATTGCATTGATGCAAAATGAGCCTCGGCTATTGTGATGGCATTCAATGCTAAATGCGGCTATCGTGATGATGCTGATGGCTAAATAATTTTTGGCCATTGCGATCATGCTTATGGCTAAATGATTCTTGACTATTGTGATGGCACTGATGGCTAAATCATTCTCGGCTATCTGATTGACCGGATGGCTAAATGATGGCTATCATGATGGCACTGAAACGCTAAATGAGTGATTCTCATCTATCGTGATGGTGCTGATGGCTAAATGATTTTCAGACATTGTGATAGTAAGTAACTTCTTATCTGAGACTGTCCTAACAACAATTTGTCAGGAGTGATGATGGCCAAATGATTCTTGGCTATCATGATGGTGCTGATGGCTAAATGATTCTCACCTATCATGATGGCATTTATGGCTAAATGTTTCTCGGCTAGCATGATAGCATTGTTTGTCTAATTCATTCTTGGCTATTGTAATGGCGCTGATGTCTAAATGATTTATTTTATTTTATTTTGTTCATGAAAATAATTCAAAGGATACACATATAGCATAGTCTGCTAATGTTAAGGTGCCCTGATGATGTCAAGAACAAAGGTGCAATGTAGTGCTTGAAAGTGATGAGTGAATGGATCTCTAGAGCTTCTTGAAGTAAGTTGTTCCAGTTGTTCCTCAAGGTGACAGAGCCAGGTACAAAAGAAAATTTGAAGCTTGCATCTTAACATGTGGTTGATTCAACAAGGGGTATCAGTCCTGGTTATTCTGCTCAGTTTGATAATGAATACATCATGAGGAAATAGCAGCTGGTCTTTCATGGTTTTGAGTACCATACCTAACTTCAGAAATATTCTGCGATTCTCAAGAGATGGGCTTCCTATTTTGATTAATATGTCCTGATAGTTGCAAGCAAACTGTTTTGTACACATTTTGAGAGCAAACTTTTGGGATCGCAACATCTCCGATGTTGTATGGGTCCCAAATGGGAGCAGCATATTCCAGATGTGGATGTACTAGAACATTGTACATCTCTAGCATGCTAATGGCATCTATATGATATGATTATAGAAACTAGGTCAATTAGTTTCCTAGTTTTAGCACAAACACTGTCTATATGTGCAGACTAAGATAGTTCCAAAGAGAGCAGCACACCAATGTATTTGTAAGAATTAACTTAGTCCAGAGTCGTACCATTCAGAGAGAATAATGGCTATTACATCATCTAAAAACATAATACTGAACTCTATAGTACAAGGACATCCTGTGGTGACACACCATCTACCACCACGGTTTGCTTCCTGTTACATAAAACTTCTTTGTGAGACTGTCCAAACAACAGTTTGTCAGTTTATCAGTAGTGGCTGATGAGGAATAGAGTCAAATGCTTTTTTTAGATCCAAAAATATGGTGTATACCACCTTGCCATATTCCAACACCTTAAGCCAATCATGTATGACTGCAGTAATCATTGATTTTCCATGTTGGAAACCCCATTGCTGGTCAGATAGTGTGTGTAATACGTACTTCCAACTGGTCAGTGATGGACTGCTGTATATGGCACTCACACATCTTGCTAACTACTGACAAAAGTGAAATGGGTCGATAATTAGAGCATTCATTTCCCTTGTTTGATTTAGGGATCGGAACAGCAGAGGATGTTTTCCAAAATTGTGGGAAGTACCCCTGAGTAATGGATAACTTGAAAAGTCTTGTAAGAGATGGGGTAATGCTATATGCTGTTCCCTTTAGCATTTTTGCTGATAGTCCATCCAGACCATTTGCTTTTGTGGTGTCCAGTGTCACTATCATATTACTTTCTCATCTGTGCCCAGGAACTTGTTAGTGCAAATGATAATATTTTTACTGTCATATACATTGTCAGACTGAGATAATTGGGGGATAGCTTGCTTGAAATACTGTGAGATAAATTCATTTAGCATATTGGCCTTGTCTAAGTCAGACTCACTAATTTCATCCTTATAATGGAGAGTCTGCATGCCAGAGATATTTTGCCATTTTCCAGAACTTTTTTTGCTTTTTGGGGTTTCTCCTCTCAAGATATGCTGACTTAGCACCACATAGCAACCCTACAACTTCATTTCTATACTTTGACCATTTCCTTTCCTGATTAGCTGAAAGGAACATTTTTCTTACCACTCAAAGTCCTCTGAGGACCGCATGCAGATATAATTTCAGAAAAGTTCACAGACCAGTTAGCTGCAGAACAATTAATGCCTAATAAAATGTCCCACTCAGATTCATTAATCATTTCACAAGCCCTTTAAAAATCAGCATCGCTATTGCTCCAAATTACTCTAGGGCTAGTTCGTATATGCCCAGCTTGGTGTTTCCATGTAAGGGATAGGTTCAGACCAAGATGATCTCAGTTAGATCGTGGAGGAACTTATGACACAGATGTTTTGGACCAAATCGAGTCTCTCGTTCCTTCTGCACCATTCCATAACACTCCAACTCTGCTGACTGACTGTCCTCTGAGATTTCTCTCCTCACAATGGGCATTCAGCTTCTCCAAACAGGTTTCCTTCAATGACAGCAGTTGCCGTAGATCATCAACTTCTTGTTGATCTTCCTGTGTGTCTCACAACAGCTGGTCATATAGTGCCTTCATCTGTATGCCTTCAGCAGCCAAGTGCTCATTTTTTTCTAGCAGTTGGTCCTGTCCGCAATAGCCTCACTTAAGGCTGCTGCTTCTGGATACTTTCCCCTGACACATGCGTTCACGACTTCGAGTTGCTGATTTGTTAGCTGTATGTTGTCCAATTGTGTTCTTAAAGCTTCCATAGTAGTCATCTCTGCTACTTAGCTAATCTGCTCTAGCTGCAAAAGACTATGGATTTTCCCCAGACTGGCCCCCAAATGTTGCGGTAAATAGTTATTATAGCTGATTTTCTCTTAGCCAAACTCAAACAGCAACTCACAATCATTTACAAAGAACATATTTATATACTATTCACAGTTGACCACACCTATTTACATTCTACCCTGATTCCTGTTCTTTATAATTATTGAGTCAATCATTACACGTTATGGAAATGAGATGGAGGAATTACAAATCAGACAACCAGCCAGAAGTTGCTCCAGCCCAATCACTGACATAACTTCCGAGTCAAACAGCATCCATGGCAAGTTCCTCCTGCAGCAGCAGAGAGATGCTAGCTAACAGGAGGATGAGCAGCATGAGCTATCCAGTGGGGTTGACAAGTTAACAGCAACACTTGAAACAATATCCCAAAATTCAGACAGTTAGAATAGGGCAGACAGATGCATATTTTGAAGCTCACCTGGGCAGTTACAAAGTGCCATGGTGGTGCAGGAATCTGGTGCCATTGCTAGCCATGGATGCAGTCACTCAATTGATGTCCAAACCCCTGGCTAACCACGTGAAGGACCAGGCACCCGATACCTTGAATCAAGTCATGAAGATAGCTGATGAGAGCAGATTGAATTACCATAATGGCCTGAAAAGACAGATGGCCGGCAAATAGCCTCAACCTGCCACAACTGTGGCAAAGGAAACCCGACCTAAGAGAAGAGCATCACAGACATGATGTGGAAAGGGCAACTACACCACCATCAGGACAACATTGGTACCACAACTGAGCAGGACTAGAAACAAGACAATCCTAGCATGCAGTACTGGAGATGGAAAAACCAAAGTTTGATCCTGTCAATGGACCGAGATGTTTTGAGTGAAACAATTATGGGCACTTTGAATTAGACTGCCACAAAATGAGAAAAAGACAATAGCAAGAACCCGAAGATGGAAGACATCAATGTGGATTCTCCCCTTTCCTTACTGCAAGAAGGAAAGTGAGGAGGTGGTAAGGACAATTGTTGCCCCAGGCGAATTGGGACAAAGGATATGGAGAGGGTACTCAATGGCACGACTAAGAACCTACCAATAGCTACAGTGGAAGTAGTGAACAAGAAGTTCACCAAAATTGATCGAGGATAGTTGTTGACCTTTGATTGCTATTCTCATGAGATAGACAGGTTAGCATAATTCAGTCTTGCAGGTCTTGTTTTAATTTGCTTCATGCAGCAGAATAACCTCTTGACTGTAGCTGTTCCTACAGGAAGAATGAGAAAGCATAGTTGGTATAAAAAGATAGTTCTCTCTGAGTGCTTTAAAAATAACACAAACAATAGAGTGTGGCTAGGTACAGGTTCAGAGTGTGGCTAGGCACAGGTTTAGTCAGAGGCAAGCAAAATAATTCAAATTTGGAGGGTACCAAACTGAAAAGAGTGCTGCCCGACTTCAAATGAATGAAGAAGTCATGGGGCTTGAAAACTTGCCATCATTTTGACCCAAGAGGTACAATTTTTTTGTGCAATATTTTTATCTTGAATGTTGGCAGCATTACTCTTATTAGCATTTCAAGATGAATGGAAGTACTCAAGGTAAGGCAACTGTGCAGACCTAGGCAATGCATCCAAAGAAGGTCACATGGAGTGCATGTGACTCACTTGTATGGTGGCTATAATGCAGAAGCATAGCATAGATCGTGATAGATGTCTCTTGCGATCTTCTTTGGATGTGTTGTGTAGTCATCTTACCTCATGTATATATTCACTCACCTTGAAGAAAACCAAAGCACGTTGGTTGAAACATTGGTGGAGTAACAACGATGAAGAGATTCCTATTTAGTTCCATCTAGACCAACCCATACACAAATGGGAACACTCCCTATATTGATTTGACCCCTTTCAAAATGCAGCACTAGCTTGATTATGGCATTGATGTAACTACTCACAATAATTCTTACCAACCACTTTATTCTGGAATCAAGAAACAAAGTAGTCTTGGATGTGCATTGGGATCTTTTATGACTCTATGCCAGTTGTGTATACAGAAGATCCTTTTAATTTTTTTCCACTTTCCGCATTTTTTTGTTGTATAGTGGCAATAGTGGTATATATACTTGTATATGGGATAGTAGAGGCTATGTTTCTGGATGGTGAAGGTATCTGGGACAACTACAGAGTGAGAACTCTTCTCAACTCATGGCAACTATTTTGGCCTATTGGTGCTCTTGAGTTTGAAATTGTGTCCTCTGTAGCACCACTATTGCTGAGAACTTGTTGTTGGTGGATTATGTGGTAAAACTGGCAGGTCTTCTTTGAAAGAGCATTAGCTGACAAATTTGAACTTACTGGACTCGGAACATTCTTCCATTCTTGTGCTGTTTCTTCTCAATGCAACCAACAATGCTGTCACTTTAGGTTGTTGTTGAGTCTGCAATACAAATAATTGTTCTAAAATGTTCATGGGACCTACCAATCCTTGCCTAATCCAAGTGTCTGCAGTAGGGTGTCCACGTTCTAGCATGTGCACCGTGAGGTCATTACTTCAAAGAGTGGTGAAATATGGAATTCTGAAGGCTTTGTCTGTATTAAGAGCAATTGTTAACCTTGTCTTGCCAATTGGAAAAGGTCAGAAGCAAAAGTCTTACTGACCAACAAAAAATTGTGACAGAATCTGAGAAAATCGGCTTATGCCAAAGAGAAAAAGCTTTAATGGTGATAACCCTAGCTGAGCTTTCAAAATATTTCCAACAACCTGTGAAGAACACCAAACTACTTGATGCGCACACTGCATCAATGTCTCATCCATATCGAGATCAACAAGGTTAAATAATGAAGAGGTTGTCTGTCTGGTCATGCCCTGAACAAGATGCATATTTATCAGGGAGAACCTATAACCAAAGCTATTTTGTGACTAAAACTGAAATGGTGACTTTGATCGATATTGGCGCTCAAATAAAACAAACAAAACTCCCAGCATGCTTGGAATGCTTCTGTCAGACACAAAAATACATTGAAAAAGTGTGGGGGGAACTTGAAATCTTTCTTCGTGGATCTGTTTCTGCTTTCCATTTGCATATATTGTATATTGTAAATGTACAGATTTCCCTTATGTCATTTGTCATGATGTGCATAGAGAAATCAGGGTTGCCAACTTGGCTCAACTGGCTGGAGTAAGATTTTGTTGACATAGGCTTCGTGCATACACAGGAACTACTACGGCACACAATCGAGTAGAAGTATTCCAATGCATGTCCATGATTTGTCATGGATCCTCTACTAAAATATCTGCTGTTTGAAGCAAATTAAAACTGGACTTTGCAAGACAGAATGATGCTAACCTGTCTATCTCATGAGAAAAGCAATCGAAGATCCCGAACTATACTCGATCAATTTAGATGAAGTTCTATTTCACCATTTGCACAGTAGCTAGTGGTAGCTTCTCAGTCATGCCATCATTGAGTACTCTCGCCATATCCTTTGTCCCAATTCGGCCTGGGGCAACGATTGTCATTACCACCTCCTCACTTTCCTTCTTAGTAAGGAAAGGGGAGAATCCACACCATCTTCGGGTTCTTGCTATCGTCTTTTTCTCATTTTGTGGCAGTCTGATGCAAAGTGTCCATAATTATTGCTCAAAGCCATTGACAGGATCAAACTTTGTTTTTCCCCTCTCCAGTACTGCATGCTAGGATTGTCTTGTTTCTAGTCTTGCTCGGTTGTGGTACCAGTCTTAACTCTATCCTACTTCCTGATGGTGGTATAGTCGCCCTTTTCACATCATGTCTGTGATGATCTTCTCTTAGGTGGGGTTTCCATTACCACAGTTGAGGCAGGTTGAGGCTCTTTGCTGCCATCTGTCCTTTCAGGCCATCATGGTAATTTCATCTGCTCATAAAGCCATCAGCTATCTTCATGACTTGATTCAAGGTATCAGGTGTCTGGTCCTTCACATGGTTAGCCAGGGGTTTGGGCATCGATTGAGTCACTTCTTCCATGGTTGTCACTGTCACCAGATACCTGCACCACCGTGGCACTTTGTAACTGCCCAAGTGAGCTTCAAAATACACGTCTACCTGCCCTATTCTAACTGTCTGAATTTCAGGATATTGTTTGGAGTGTTACTGCTAACTTGTCAACCCCACTGGGTAGCTCATGCTGCTCATCCTCCCTCCTGTCAGCTAGCATCTCTCTGCTGCTGCAGGAGGAACTTGCCATGGATGCTGTTCAACTTGGAAGTTATGTAGATGATTCAGCCAGAGCAATCTTCAGGCTGGTTGTCTGATTTGTAATTCCTCTGTCTCATTTCCATAACATGTAATGATTGACTCAATAATTATAAAGAACAGCAAAGATATTGTGATAGGATGTAACTATGTGTGGCCAACTATGAATACCATATAAATATGTGCTTTGTAAAGTGATTATTGGTTGCAGTTTGAGTTTGCCTAAGAGAAAATCAGCCATAATAACTACATTTGGGAGCAGTCCGGGAGAAATTCATAGCCTTTTGCAGCTAGAGCGGATTAGCTAAGTAGCAGAGATGACTACTATGGAAGCTTTGAGAACACAATTGGACAACATACGGCTAACAAATCAGCAACTCGAGTTGAGAAAGCACGTCTCAGGGGGAAACAACCAGAAGCAGTGAGGCTACCTGCTAGAAAAAAATGAGCACTTGGCTGCTGAAGGCATACAGGTGAAGGCACTACATCACCAGCTGTTGCGAGTCTCACAGGAAGATCAACAAGAAGTTGATGAGCTACGGAACTGCTATCAGCCTGTATGGAGAAGCTGAATGCCTGTTGTGTGGACTTGAAAAGAGAAATCTCAGAGGTAGGTCAGTCAGCATAGTTGGAGTGTTATAGAATGGTGCAGAAGGAATGAGAAACTCAATTTGGTCCTAGTATCTGACAAAGTATCTATTTACAAGTGTGTCATAAGTTCGTCCACTAACTAACTGAAATCAACTTGGTCTGGACCTATCCCTTAGCTACATAGAAACTCCAAGCTGGGCACATAAAAACTAGCATTAGAGTAATTTGGAGCATTAGGGATGCTGATTTTGAGAGGGCTTGTGAAATAATCAATGAATCTGACTGGGACATTTTACTAGGAGGAATAGACATTAATTATTCTGCATCTAACTGGTCTGCAAACTTTTCTGAAATTATATCTGCATGCGTACCTTAGAGGACTTTGAGTGGTAAGAAAAATGTTCCTTTCGGCTAATCAGGAAAAGAAATGCTGAATTCAGAGCTGCATTGAGAACTAGACAACAATATGAGAAGTCAAAGTATAGAAATGAAATTGTGGGTTGCTAAGTGGTGCTAAGTCAGCATATCTGGAGAGGAATATCTGGAGAGGATAAACCAAAAAAAAAAGAGTTCTGGAAAATGGTAAAATATCTCAACAAGAAAAGGTCTGCCATGCCAACTCTCCATTATAAGGATGAAATTGGGGAGTCCGACTTAGACAAGGCCAATATGCTAAATATATTTTTCTTGCAGGGCTTCAAGCAAGCACTCCCGCTTTATCTCAGTCTGACTGTATATGACAGTGAAAATATTATCCCTTGCATAAACAAGTTCCTGGGCACAGATGAGAAGGTAATATGATAATGACACTGGACACCACAAAAAGTAAATGGTACGGATGGACTATCAGCAAAAATGCTAATGGGAACAGCATATAGCATTACTCCATCTCTTACAAAACTTTTCAAGTTATCCATTACTCAGGGGTGCTTCCCACAATGTTGGAAAACATCCTCTGTTGTTCCTATCCTCAAATCAAACAAGGGAAATGAATACTCTAATTATCGACCCATTTCACTTTTGTCAGTAGTTAGCAAGATGCTTGAGTGCCATATACAGCAGTCCATCACTGACCAGTTGGAAGTATTACACCCACTATCTGACCAACAATGGGGTTTCCAACATGGAAAATCAATGATTACTCCAGTTATACATTTGGTTTAAGGTGTTGGAATATGGTCAGGAGGTACGCACCATGTTTTTTTATCTAACAAATGCATTTGACTCCCTTCCTCATCAGCGCTACTGATAAACTGACAAACTGCTGTTTGGACAGTCACAATAGCATGGATAAGAAGTTACTTATGTAACAGGAAGCAAACCATGGTGGTAGGTGGTGTGTCATCACAAGATGTCCTTGTACTGTCTGGTGTCAACAGGGTTAAGTATTGTGTCCATTACTCTTTCTAGAGATGAATGGACATTATTCTCTCTGATGGAAGCACCTTAAATGTCAATGCTGGTGGCATGCTGCTTACAAACCAATTGAAACAATTAATGACTTCAAGAGTCTACAAATTGATATCGACCTTATCAACCACTGCGTCTAATCTTTCCTTTAACCCAACCAAGTGTAAGACCATGATCAAGGAAAAAGAACCGTTTTGGTTTTCCAAAACATGTTATGAATTGTACAACTTTGGACCTAGTTAATTCTTACAAATACCTTGGATGTGCTACTCACTTCAGAACTATCTTTGTCTGCATATGACAGTATTTGTTCTAAAACTAGGAAACTAATTGGCCTAGTTTGTATAATTGCATAGATTCCATTAGCATGCTAGCAATATTCTAGTACATCCGCATCTAGAATATGCTGTTCCTGATTGGGACCCACACCACATCGGAGATGTTGCGAAACCAAAAGTTTGCTCTCAAATTGTGTACAAAACAGTGTGCTTGCAACTGATCAAAATGGGAAGCCCCTCTCTTGATAATTACAAAATATTTCTGAAGTTAGGTATGGTACTCAAAATCATGAAAGACCAGCTGCTATTTTCTCATGATGTATTCATTATCAAACTGAGCAGAATAACCAGGACTGATAGCTCTTGTGGAATCAACGATATGCTAAGACACATTTGTACCTGGCTCTGTCACCTTGTGGAACAAATGGAACAACTTACCTTAAGAAGCTCTAGAGACCCATTCACTCCTTTCAAACACTACATTGCACCTTTGTTCTTGACATAATAACTCATAATCAGGGCAGCTTAATATTAGCAGACTATGCTATTTGTGTATCCTTTGAATTATTTACATGAACAAATAAAAATAAAATAATGATTTAGCCATTAGTGACTTCACAAAGGACCATAGTCATTTAGAGCCATCCCAATATCCAAGAATGATTTAGACAACAACACCATCATGCTAGCCGAGAAACATTTAGCCATTAATGCCATCATGATAGGTGAGAATCATTTAGCGATCAGCAACATCAGGATAGCCGAGAATCATTTAGCCATTATCATTCCTGACAATGTGGTTATGACACTCTCACAATAGCCTGGATAAGAAGTTACTTACCATCACAATGTCCGAAAATCATTTAGCCATCAGCACCATCACGATAGCTGAGAATCATTTAGCCATCAGTGCCATCATTATAGCCATGAATCATTTAGCTATCAGGTCAATCAGATAGCCGAGACCATTTAACCATAAGCGTGATCACAATGGCAAGAATCATTTAGCCATCAGTATCGTCCCATCACAATAACTGAGGATACTTTTTGCAGTCAGTGCAATCACAATAACTAAGAATCATTTAGTCTTCAGGGATATCACGATTATTTAGCCATCAACCCCACATTAGCCAAGAATCATTAAGCAATCAGCAAGATCATAATGACCAAGAATTATTTAGCCATCAGTGCCATCACAATAGCTGAAAATCATTTAACAGTCTGCGCCAACATAATAACTGAGAATTATAGCCGAGAATCATTTCGCAGTCAGCTCAATCACAATAGCTGAGAATCATTTCGCCCTTAGCACCATCACAAGTCAATAGCACCATCAGAAGAGCTGACAATTATTTAGATCCTTGACCACCAGAATAGTAGAGAATCATTATGCCATCAGCACCATTGAACATCATTTAGCCACCACTGCCCAGAACCTGACAAAAGGGTACCAGTGGCAGAGGAATCATGGGATAATATGGCCTTCTTGATGCTGTTGTTTGTCCAATATCAGTTCTCCGTGATGCCGATTTCGAAAAGCCACCAGAGAACTATGTGCCTTTGTGAAGAAAGGAGGCAGCTGAAAAAGCAACACCATGCATGTCTGCCTGCCATATAATGTATTCACTGTAAGTTGTTCACCCAATGTTTAGTCATCACTGGATTATTTTGGTACTGATGCCAAAACACCCTGGTTATTATTAAACTTTGTCGACAGTTGCTATCACCCCATGGCATGTCTTACACATATCCTCCTTCTTTCAGAAGCTTGTAACTTTAACACAAATACCTCCACAATGAAGAAGATGATCACTTGAAGTATCACCTGCAGAATGACAAAGGACAGTCAAGACACTGAACTGTGACTTCAGTAAGGAATTTTCTACTAAGAGTTGGCAGAACACATGAAGAGCAAGCAAATAATCTGTAACACTAGGAAGAATGATGTGAGAAGAAGGGGAGGGAAGAGGTAGGGAAGGTGCAGCTGAAATGCAAAGTGTAGCTGTGTAATTACTATTGCAAATACACCATGGAATAATAACCGTGCCACTTTTAAACTAGCTCTGACATGGGATTCAATACTGAAGGAACAGATTAATGGAATAAGTGCAAGGTGGTTAATAGTTACCTGGACAGTTCACTCCATAAGACAAAGTGCTCCATGCTAACTGCATAACCTAGTACTAGCCATGTATACCTTGCTGCATAACACAATGCTAACCATATAATACCATATTACATAACACAGTGTTAGCTATATACACCCTGGATGTATGAGTGGTGTGTATGCTTGTTGTGTAGAGTATGGCAGTGAGAGTAAATGTGTATAGTGTGTGGTGTGTGTGTCTGTGTGTAATGAGTGAATGTAGTGTGTGTATGGTATATGTGCAGTATGTGTATGGTGTGTGTGTGTGGTGTGAAGAGTGGAATACTGTGATGTACATGTGTAGTCTGATATCTGCTATAGCATCTACAATAATACCATATCACCGATCTTTCCTCCCAACTCAAGAGCTCACCTGACTAGTTTAACTGGCAGTCCAATGGCCAGGAGTTGGTAGTAAGTAGTTGAGCAGCACACACAGAATCGGATTACTGCCAAATCGGCTCGGGAGTACATCAGGTGCAAGAAGTAAACAAAATCATGTTGTCTCAGTAAATGTGTGTACATGTGTGGGAGTGTGCATGTGTGAGTGTATCCATGTGTGAGTGTATGCATGTGTGTATGTCTCTGTGTGTGTGCGTGCATGTAAGTGTGTGCAAGTGGTGAGCTTGACAATGATCAGGAATGTAAGGAGGCTTGACATGCAACACACATGTTCCAAAATTCCTTAAGTTACACAGTCCGTGCCCAATGATATTCACCACCATTTCACGGCATAGACTGCAAGGAGACACCATCAATAGTTAACCATCTGAGGGTCAACCAGCTACTCTTGACTCACTCTCTGGTTATGAATGTTAGTGTAATGGGCACGATGCTTTGAAAATTGTGGATCCTCTGAGAGTTATCTATAAATAATAGCAAGGAGGGATCCATTGAAACATGGTGGAATGTTTTGCCATGTGGACATGGCTGGCGTATACGATGAGAAAGATGAGGTTAATGAAGATTAAAATTCCTGTTGGAGATAACAATTATGTACCATCAGTGTCATATCAAGTTATAATGCTCATATCAGAGCCTCAACAAGTTACACTACTCATAATCAGTGTTACATCTCATCATAAGTGTCACAACAAGTTACACTACTCATCATCAGTGCCATGTAAATTACACAGCTCACTACCAGTGCCACATCAAGTTACACTGCTCATTATCAGTGTCATATCAAGTTACATTGCTATTCATCATTGCAAGTTCATTACCCACAGAGAGATAGCTTACCCATTATAAACTTGTATACTATGGGATCGATGATAATATACTTATGGCTGCAAAGAAAAAAATCAAAATGTTACATGGTCTTGCATTCTCCTCCACCCTCCCTTCTCTTTCCTCTCACTCCCATTCCCCCATCCCAAACAGATCCACTTACCTCCCATCTTCATGCAACACTTTACAAATAATGCCCACCACTAACCTACCTTGTATGGGCTGGTGAAGTCCAGAATGGAGATGATAAAACCACGCTACTTTGCTTCCCACCTCATCGACCTGCAATGTGGAGTGTGTAAGGCTGGTTAAAATCACGCATGCATGCTCTCACCAGTGCTGCAACATGTCGCACAATTTCACTAGTGCTGCAACATATCGCACACTCTCACTAGTGCTTCAACATGTTGCAACAGTCCTAGAAGGGCCTATAACAACTCTGCACTAGAAGCTATTCATAACTAGATATTTAGCAAATATGTAGGACAAAGAACACCAATGGTTTGGCTTGCACTGTACACTGCACAGAATATTTATTCCCGTGAATTATATGCGAATATTTACAGTAGTAAGCTAAAGAGATATCGAGAAGGGATTTTTCTCTTGCACTATGGAAGATTATCAGAGAATGTGTGGGGAAATGGAGTTTGGATTCCCAACCACTTAAGTAGGCTCCTTGAGTGAGATGTGTAGCTTATGGGACTAGTTGACCCTTTACCAAAATTTCACATAGTCATAAGTGTGACCAGCACAGTTATTTCAGTACAAAGTGAGGGGCTTCTTCCACTCCTCGTCTTAAAGTATAGCTCCTGACTGATCTCTTCCCAACTGTAGCCAATGACCTCGTAGAAGCGTAATAAATCGTCATGGTATTGTCTCTGCGAGTTTTTGTTGAAAGCCTTGAAGATGCACAAAATCTGGCACTCAGCTGGAGAGATGCACAGATACACAGTCATTACATGTGAGCATCTCCATGCAGCATGCATGTAAATGTCAGCATGTTCATGTAGCTTGCATACTTGTGAGCATGTCCATACAGAAATCATGTAGATTTGTCAGTTGCATGTCCATGTAAGCACATCCACACACAGCATGCATGTACATGGGAATGTCCATTTAGTGTGCATGTTTCAGCCAGCAGATACATGCTAGAGGACAAAGTTGATTGATTCACACATGAGTAGCTGATAGTGTGGTATGAACAACAAGAAATCGTGGAAATGGACATGTCGACTCTCCATGAGTGGATCACAGTTCAAGATATGGAATGCCCAACAGAGTGAATCCCTTTGCCTCATAGTGTAAACATATTGTCAAATGATGGGCAACAACAATACGTATTGCATTTGTGCAAGTTTTTTGTCGGCTTCACTGAAGGAGCTATAGATAATAGCAAACAACTGCAGAATAATAACAGTAGTAAATACATACCACATAGTCATGAATTCATAACATGTTAGAAGCAAAATAAAATGTGATGATATTATGTGCCCCAAAGAGGACGAATCTGACATCTTGTTAAGCATATGATCCAACACTCATTAGCACTGAAATTTCAAACTCTCACTTGTCACTTGTCATGGTGATGAAGAAAAGGCTGAGAAATGCTTGACTGAAATACTAGAAAAATTAATAATATATCACACATGCAGTTTACAGTGAAGGAGGAGTATCACAATACACATATATATTACTAAGAGAGAGTATTATTATATATTAGAAGAAGTTGCCAAAGTGAGTTTTAGTCGATGAGTTTTTTTCTACCATTTTAATATAAGGCTCTAACCAAAATAGGGAATTGTACCACACTCCCCATAAGAAGGTAGGTATCATATTCTTGCCACATCTGATTCACATGCTGGACGCAAGTGCCAGGATGTTGTTTGTAGTACATGTGGATAGAAATATATATCAACTTCATGAAAGTCTTGGCATCTCATTATTCCTGATGGAGGCTAGAGCATCTAATCGAAACATCAAGAGAGAATAAATTTCAAGCTGATTAATGAGAAAGTCATTTCAGTGTTTTGGTTATGTTTTGCAATAAATATTGCAGTACCCTCACATTACAATTCATAATATCTATGAGTGTACAGAATGCTTACAGTTGGGTCCTTTTGGGTCCTTTTGTGCAAATATCAAATAGCTTACAGATGTGAACAAATGTTCATGATAGCATCAAATCTGGCTCGGGTTTACTAACTCACAGCTTAAGGCCAACATAGAAATGAAAAAGAAGATGAGGATTAGGACATCCAGAATTGGCTTCAGTATCTCGAAAATCTGTCGAATAACTCCGTGATAGTAAACATGAGTGAGGAGTAGCTGTTTGGTTTGTGCTGACCATATTATATCTATATACAGCTTGTCCATAATTTCCGATAATTAGTGTGAGAACTAGTTTCTCAGCTTACTTGATTGACAGCTAAATGATTCTCGGCTATTGTGATGACACTAATGGCTAAATGATACTTGTCTATTGTGATGTTGTTAATGGCTAAATGATTCTGGCTATCTTGATGGTGCTGATGGTTAAATGACCTATTGTGATGTTGCTGATGGATAAAATGATTCTTGGCTATTGTGATGGTGCTGATGACTTCAGGTGCTGCATATTCTGTTTGTAGTGACGTAAAGGGTCCATAAGGTCAAAACAACCGGAAATACCCAAGATACCACATCGTTGCCTCTGTACTTCACATGAAATTGATTTCAGTATCTCTCTCTCTCTGTGAATTAAAAAAATAACATACTAACTTTCAAGGGTCAGTAGGTAAAGGGTCAGAGGCAAGCAAAACAGTTGCAATTTTGGGGGTACCAAATTAAAAGAGGTTTCTCTGACCAATAAAAACCGTTCAATACTTCAAAACCTTTTTTTGTGTTAAGAATTCATGGGGCTTCAACATCTGCCATCATTTTGACCTTTAGGGACTCCAAGAGGTAGAATTAAATCTGGAAAGTTGTCACTATACTTCTCTTCTTATATACCAGCTCAAATTAGTTACTTTCGCAAGCATTTCAACAAAGTCCTTTGGCCTTCTTCAAGGTGAACGAAACTACATAAAAGGCAAGGTGTTTGTGTCGTCTAGAAGATGCATCCAAAGAAGGTCACATTAAGTGGATGTGACTCACATGTCTGGTGGCTATATTGCAGAAGCACGAGCACATGTGGTGATGGACACCTGGTTTTATGCAATCTTCTTTGGATGCCTTGCCTAGTCTATACAGATAACTTACCTCGTGCATATATCCACTCACCTTGAAGAAAGCCAAAGCACATTGGTTGAAACCTTGGTGTAGTAACCAATATAAATTATTAAAAGAGACTATTTTCATCTACATTAATGCATACACAATTAGGAAGTGCTGTAGCACTCCTTATATTGATTTGACACCTATTTCAAAAAGGCAGCAGAAGGAGACAGTTTTTAAACATCACTTGGACAGCTTCTTAGTAACATCTTAAATGGTTTCAGCTGATTTTAGCTCCAAAACCTTCCAGTGTGCCTTGAAAGCTTACGGTAGTAATTTGGCACAACCTTAAAAAAATGTCAAAGCCATAAAATCCGTGGCGTTCAAGAATCTTGTTTCTATCTTCTATCTACATTTTGCTCCTCACATAGCTTGCATACACAGGACCATTCCTTATTACCAGAAAATTCCAAAATTTCCAATGAATTACAGCAACTAACTCACTTCAGTAAAACACCAACAAAAAGAAACCCGGTAAAAGATCTTCCATACAACAAACATGCTTGTGATTGTGCAAATCAAGTCATGTGCAAATCAAGTCTAGTTGAGCTAAATCAGCAGCTGCTGCATCTTTTTTGCTACAAAGAAGTGATCAGTTGGTTTCATCACAAGCTTACTCTTGTGATAGAAACAGATCTTCAGCAAGAAAACAGGTAAACTAATTTAGATGCATAAACTTGCATAAATATACTGTATATGAAAGCATACACTTGTAGTAATAATATATGTATCTTGTGTGTATATGAATACATGGGCATGTGTGTGCACTGTAGTAATAAGAATGAATACATAGGCATGTGTGTGCACTGTAATAATAAGAATGGTAAAGAATAACATGGTTAGTTCTAGAGTTATGCTGAGTAGATTTCATAAGAGGTTGCTTGACATTAAAAAAAAACATAAAGAAGATGTTGACTATGGAACGTTAACTGAAAAACTCAGTACAAATATCACCTTGTTTAATTAGCACTTGTATTGTGTCAACCATGTAATGAATATGATTATGCAGTTGAAACCCACTGGAATGCCAAGCTGCTGCTCGGCGCAGTAGTAAATGTAAAGTTATTTCAACTGGTGAACAGTACACATATACTTAGCACGGGCCCTGACGATATTGGGATGGGAGGAAAGGTATTGTCTCAGTGGCAGCAGCACAGGCACAGATATAAGCTATGTGACAGCTGGTCCAGGCTAACTGTCACAATTGGTGGCAGTGGTGAACCGAGCTCCCAGATGCCAGATAACAGCAATCTCTCTCAACCTACATGAGCCGCCTTGCTTCAACTGGAAAACCCTCACTTCTCAGATTGTAAATATGTGGTCACAGTTAACTGTTGTTTACTTAACCCGGTTAGAATGAGCAAGCAAACAGAATGTCAGCTCAGGAGCAGAAAGGGTTTTCAGAAACATAGCAGATCAGAACGCAGATGAAAAGGCGTTGGTCAACACCAGCGAAGCAGGAGACATACTCTACGATAAACAGTAACGAAGATGAAACGGACAGTCAGAGCTCAGAATAGGAAGAGCTGTAACTGCAGAAACCATCAATGACTCCACCCGTATGATAGTGGAGATGATGAAGCTAATGTCGTAGGGGAGAAAGCAAGAGAAGAAGAGGAGGAGACGGGATGAATTAGAGTGAAGGAAAGCTGAAGATGCCAGAGAACGGAGATTCCTGGAACTGTTTCAAGGACAGAGAAAGGGGCAAGTTGAACAAACACAGTGCTATGGTACTTAGTGGGATTTTGGACAGTTATAAGGTGGAAAAAACTAAGTGGCTCAGGAAATTGCCCCTACTATTAACCCCAGAAACCTGGAAGGTCCAAGTAGGCATGAACCCTAGTCAGAAGGACGACTATGATGCGGTCAGGAATGCTTTAATGAAGCACTACCACATTACAAGCAGCACTCACCTGGCTTAGATTGAGGGGCTGAGAAAGAAGGGCCCTGACTCTTGGGTGATGTTTAGTAGCAAGTTCCAGTATTTAGGTACCCAGTGGATTCAGGAGTGTGTGACCAAGGAGGATGTCATGGATCTAGTGATGCAGGAGATACTGTTAAAGGCACTACCTGAGGACATTGCCACATGGGTCAGAGGACTGAAGCTCACTACCCTCAATGAAGCTGCAGAAATGGCTGATGACAGGCTCCACCACCTTAGACTGGCTGGGGACAGGCAAGACAGAAGCCAGGCTCAGAAAGCCCCACAGAAGACAAGGAAAAAAAGGACAGGGAGACTGAGTTTGGGGAAGGGAGTTAAAAAGGACGCCAAGTTCAGGCAAGTTGGATACCTTCAAGAGCCACAAAAACCTAAGTTTGACAAACAGGGGAGACCAGATGTTTTAATTGTAATAATTTTGGTCACTTTGCCGCTGACTGTCCGGAGAGAGCCACTACTGGCAGAGCAAGACTAGAACAGGTCAACCTGGCAGTGCCCCTAACTAGACGAGAGGAAGTGCAGCTAGTGAAGGCCAGCATCAATCAGTTGAAGACAGTAGCTGGAAAAGTCGATGGGCAGCTCAGAGGGAAGATTCTCCTAGACACAGGAACTCAAAGTTCGATTGTGAATGCCAACTTAATCTCAGATGAACAACTGACTGGAGAGGAAATACAAGTAAGAGGCTTAAATCAAACTCTGTGTTCTTTTGCTAACATAGCAGCAGAAGTTGGAGGAATCCAGCAGCAACTCAAGGCAGCTGTTAATGAAGATTTAGACTATGACTTATGCCTAGGATCTGATATTGATCAGGTCTGGGAAGTTGGAAAATGAACTTGTACATACGGCCAGGACCTGACAGGCTGTAACCAGAGAAGCAACACAAACAGACACTGAATATGAGATGGAAGAGGATGAGTTGGGAGAAGCACTACTTGGGGAAATGTACCAGATGATCCTAGTTTGAACATCGCTGAGACAGAGAGCAGTGAGAAAGAATCATATTCTCCACCAAGGGACAGAGACAGCAGGTCTACTAGAAGGAAACCCGAGCCCTCTACAGGAGTCGACAGCCCAGACACTCACTAGATGTGGATTTACAAGAGCTCCTAAAGGAGCAACAGCAGGACCAGACCCTGGACAAACTGTGGGAGAAGGCAGTTGCAGAGGACTCCAAGTTCTTAGTGCTGGATAGACTTCTACACTGGAGAAGTGACCACACAGCTGTGCATTCCCACTAAATTCCGGGGCCTCATTCTTTTACTTGCCCACAGACCTTGGCTTAAACAAAACTACTCAGATGATATATATTGGACAACTACTTCTGGCCAGGACTCTACAGGGATATCAGCAGAGTATGTGCATCCTGTCCAGAAGACCTCACAACCACCAGCACCCCTCCAAACCATGCCCCTGATTGACACACCTTTAAAGAGGATAGCAATGGACATGATTGGCCCCCTGCCCAGAACTCAATCAGGTAATCATTTTGCTCTTGTAATTGTAGACTATGCTACTAGGTGGCCAGAGGCCACAGAGGACCACAGACAGTGTGACAGTGGCTGATGAGCTTCTCATTCTTTTCACAACAACTGGGTCCCAGAGGAGATATTGAGCGACTGTGGCAATGACTTCACCAATAGGCTCATCAAGGAACTCCACAAGCTGTTGGAGTCAAGACACTGACAACCACTCCCTATCACCACAAGGTGATGGGTTAGTAGAAGAATGGTTTAATCCTATGAAGGAGATGATTCGGAGAGTTCTTAAGAAATGGAATGGGCAGTGGGACCTGGCCCTTCCTTTCTTCTTAGCAGAGTTCAGGAGAGCACCAGGGGAGTCCACAGGCTTCTCACCAGCAGAATTGCTTTATGGTTGACCATTAGCAGGCCCTCTACAGTTGCTAAATGACAAGTGGACAGCAAGTAGCAGCACACCGCAGGATGTGGTAACTTATATATCTACCATGCAAGATAGACTGGACAGCATGAGGGAGCTAGCTCGAAAGAGAGAGACTGGAAGCAAGATCAGACAGAAGGAAAGATATGATGACAAGGCCAAGAAGAGGACCTTAAAAGGAGGATACCTGGTGCTGCTCAGGAGTCCCTCTCTGAAACCCAAGTTGACTGTGGAGTGAGAAGGACCTTACACTGTGCTAGAGTGGGAGAGACCACATATGAGCTGAAGATGCCCAACCATCCTAGGAGGAAGGTAAAAAGTTGTTGAAAGAATTCGTCTCCCCAGTTGCAGCCTGTCTAATGAGCAGTGACATGCCGGATCTGGAAGAAATGGAGAAGGAAGGATGGCCATCCATCAGTGCTAGACTGTCACTGGGGGAAAAGAGAATGGTGATGGTCCTGCTGAGTAGACACAGGGAGCTGATAGGATGTAGACCAGGAAAGACAGACCATCACCTTAGCAACAGGAGAGGCCTATCCAATCAGCAAACACCCCTACCAAATGAACTAGAGGATGGAGCAGATAAACAGAGCAGTGAGGGAGTTGCTGGAACAGGACATTATGAGGCCCTCTTAAAGCCTCTGGTCCTCCCCAGCTCTACTGGTCCCCAAGAGTGACAGAACCTACAGATTAGTGTTGGATTTCAGAGCATTAAACTATGTGACCTGGGCAGACCCCTTCCCCCTCCCCAGAATTGAGGACTTGCTGGATCGACTTGGACAGGCAGCCTACATAACAACCCTGGACCTGTGCAAAGGATACCACCAGGTTCCGGTACACCCAGACTCCATTGGAAAAAAAACAGCATTCTTAACATCCCATGGGAAGTGGGAATATCTTAGAATGCCATTCGGGCTCAAGTCTTCCAGAGACTCAAGAATTCTATTCCCTGTGACATGGCAGCATTTGCTGCTGCCTATATCCATGACATTATTATTTTTAGTGCAAATTTTCATGACCACCTAGTCCACCTGGAGGCAGTTTTGACCAGACTAAAGGAGGTGAGGCTCAAGTTGAAGCCAGTCAAGTGTTCTGTGGGGGAGGTGACAACTAACTATCTGGAACACAAAGTGGGAGGAGGAGCAGTAAGACCACTGGAGGCCAAGGTGAAAGCTTTATTGGAGTATCCCCGTCCCAGAAACGCGAAAGTTATAAGGGCATTCCTGGGACTGGATTTGGGAGCATAGCCATATCCCTTACAGAAGCAATCCAGAATCAGATTCCAGAGAAGGTGGACTGGACCAATGACAGAGTTAGCCTTTGCACAACTGACACATAGCCAGGCCATAGTAGATCAATGCTTCGCAGCCCCAACCATTTCTCCTCCAGACAGATGCCTGTGGTGTCAGATTTGGTGGCCAGCAGCTTACTTCAAAGCCAGCAGAGAGACGTTACTCTGTACCTGGCTGTAGTGGAAGCCATAATATATTTTATAATTTACTTATTAGGTGCAGAGTTCACAGTCATTACTGATCCAGTTTGCAATATCTGGACAAAATGAAGGATGACAGATGTCACGGGGCAACCTCCAGGGTGCCCATAACATTAACTGAGAAACTCTAAGTACAATCACCTTGTTTAATTAGCACTTGTATTGTGTCAACCACATACTGAATATGATTATGTAGTTGAAACCCACTGCAAGCCCAAGCTTCTGCTCGGCTTATAAGGAGCTTTAGAAGGAGCTTTAGTAAAGTCTGAAAGACACAGGTGGCTGCACAGTTCATTAAAGTAATTTCAACCAGTGAAAGTACACATATACTTGGTATGGGCCCTGAACATATTGGAATGGGAGGAAAGGTATTGTCTTGGTGGCAGCATAGACACAGATATAACCTACATGACAGCTGTCCCAGGCTAAGCCGTCACAGATGTTTTATAAAAGACATACATACTTCATTTTCTTGAATAGAACTATTCATTTCAAGAGCTGCCTAGCTGCACGTGCTATTTGAGGGTGTGTTCTATTATTTCAACATGCCTAACAGACATGCATACAATAGTTGCATGAGATCACCTGATAAAAGGTGGTAATTATTGATAATAGCAGTGTCTGTGCTCTAGCTATTCTAAATTTGTAGTTATATCTGTCACTGGTACAGGGATTGTCATCATCAGTCTCTCCCGCCTCTTCTATGTTGAGTTGGCCATCTGGCTGGCGATATTTCCTGCTTCTTGCCCAGGCTTTAAACTGTGAATGCTTTCATCATGTGACCCATCTGTCTCGACTTAAATGCCGCACCTTTTGAAGGATTTGATTATTATTTCTGTAGTGAGAGATGGCCAAGTTTTCTTCGCCCACTCCAGAAAGAGAATTTTCTTCAGAGTTTTCATATTTCCCGCTGGTGCAGGGTCTAAGGGCACATGCTATTTCATTTTAAATAGTAAGATGAGATTAAACCTTAAACATATATTTTTGTCGTTACAATTTTGGAGCTCCATAAATTCTGCGCACTTCACTAAAAATGTATAACCAATCCAAAGTTACCTGCAGCCAAAGAGGCAGTACCTCAAAATCAGAGTGCCTGGATTCAGTGCAGGTATAGCTCATAGGCAGCTGTAATTGCAAATTTTGCTAGAGAAAGCTGTACTCTCTAATATGTAAAAAGGTAAAACAATCCCTTTGTTCATCCAGCCTTCTGAAACAGCAAAAAAGTAAAGGTTCTCGACAACATAAACACGCTTGTAGCTAACAGCACAGAAATTCAACACAACAGGGGAACTGCATGTAATTATATATATATATATGGTATGTGTGCCTACTTTAGTCAAATCAACATTGTTTTATGGAGTAACTTCATGTTGGTGGAAAATCATTTACAGGACCCTTTACTAAAAAGTTTATTTGGAGGTCATTATAGTAAAGGGTCTTGTAATTTTTGTTATGGTCTACATTGGGAAATTTTATGTTTTTGGAGTAGTCAATCTAATATGTTTTTAATATATCTATCTATCTACTGATTGCTGACTGGTTAGTTTGGTGACCTTCATGCAAGAGCGAGACAGAGCAACTGTGCACATGTAATATCCGGTAGTTGAGAGTTGCATGATTGCTGTGCACAAATTCAAAGAGATAATTCTCATTGTGCTCAGCACTTCTTCAATAAAACATACACCCAGAGACAGGTATGTACTACATGACCTGTGACTGCAAGTAGACCACACACTTGAAGAGCTAACACAATTTGTTAGTATCTATAATGAAAGTGTGTGTGTTTCCTTGCTTAATGCACACAAATACACCTATAGTGCCACTGCAATGAGCATGCTTGTAAATGAAAAACAGCCTGGCCAGGGTTTCATTTATATTGGCTGGAGGGAGTGGGGGGTTATGCATGAATCACAGGAAGAGACTGTTGTTGCCTTAGGACCATAATACAATGTCTAGATCTAGAGAGGCTTTTATAGCCTTAGGAACAGAATAAGATACCTGGAGAGGCTGTTATACCCTTAGAAACAGAATACGGTGTCTGTTATAGAATACGGTGTCTGTTATAGTGTTAGAAACAGAATAAGCAGTCTAGAGAGTATGTTACACACTTAGGAACAGAATAAAATGCCTAGAGAGGCCTTAGGAACAAATAGGCTGAGGCTATTATAGCCTTAGCAACAGAATAAGAAGTCTAGAGAGGCTGTTATTGTATTAGAAATAGAA
This sequence comes from Cladorhizidae sp. MBARI D1340-BT2, assembly GCA_028752905.1. Classification (NCBI taxonomy): domain Eukaryota; kingdom Metazoa; phylum Porifera; class Demospongiae; order Poecilosclerida; family Cladorhizidae; species Cladorhizidae sp. MBARI D1340-BT2. Next base: position 38,871,779 of record JAQNBH010000009.1, on the reverse strand, counting down.
TAAGATGCCTACAAAGTGTGTTATACACTTACGAACAAAATAACATGCCTAGAGAGACTGTTATAGCCTTAGAAACAGAATATGATGCCAAGTGAGGATATTATAGTCTTAAAAACAGAATAATTATGATACCCAGGGAGACTATTATAGACTTAGGAACAGAATAAGATGACTAGAGATGCTGTTATAGCCTTAGGAACAGAACAAGGAAGAAAGCTGGCAAAAGCTTGCGACTTTCACTGGAACCTTGCTCACATGACACCTTAATGACATAATGTGGTGGCGGGATGTGCTATCATTCTAGGGCCATGGGTAAGCCATATATACAACCACCCTTCCTGAGATTGCAACACATTGCGCAACACAGATAAATTCATTTCGTTGACCAGAACAAAAAGTGAATGCTGTCCAAATTCTATAGTCTGTGAAGAATAAGATCGCTTATTCAATTATTACTGAAGTTTCACAATGCTTGTCTGTGAAGTTTGTTGTTGCGTTGTTTGTGGTAGACAGCAAACCGACAGAACATCTCAAGTAAGTGATTCAGGTGGGCCTCTATAATGTGCAAAGCTAAAAATATTCACTTTTCCCTTAACTCTCAAAATAATTATTATCACTCGGGCTAGCTAATCACATATTAGCTCATGCTTTATGGAGAATGAGAAGCACAAGATCCAGGAGTAAGACACAAAGATATGTTTCTGGATTGTAGTCCTGACTCAGCAATTGATATGCTGATCCACAGCACTTTGTGTCCCACTATTGGTGATGACGAGCTAACAATCTTGACAGCCAAGTTTAATTGTCCTTCAAACCTTGTGTTCCCATAAAGATTTAATCCTCTTGGTTGGATAGGCATGTTTGAGCTTTAATAGTATGGCTACTGACACACTGTTTGCTTCTACTGTCTTCAAACTGTGGAGGAGAGCTCTCAGTAACAGAAACAGCTTACACAATAATCACAAGCCTAGTGAAACACATAAGCTGGCTTAATACACAATAACCTGGCTAGAAAAAAGATAAAAATGCTTGACTATTTCTTAATACAGCTAGAAGAAGGATGAAAAGGTGAGCTTAGTAAGTTTGCCCAAAAATTCAGTCCAAGCTGAAATAGCAGAAAAGTGTCCCAATGTCACTCACATTCATTGTTGCTCACGTGCTTTAATAGTAGCTGTACCAATGTTCCATCTATCGCAATATTTTTGATAATGTTCAAAATTGGCATGATTTTTATCTGGTAGTGTCGAGTGCAAAGCAACTTTTTAGACGTTGTGTCTAGCAAATAAAATCGACTGTTTCATGACTTATTAAAGATGACGATGATGACCTAACGATCTAAGACACAAAAGATAAGCTCTCTTCAGCAGTTATAGCCAAGTGTGTCACAATCTTAGAAACCATGGACAGAGTAAATGAGAGCACTATGGGAGAGCCACTTCAATGTAAGACTTTTAGAGGATAATCAGTTCATTGTTGCACTATTTGCTTCCCAAGCAATTCTCGGGGTTCTTGGTTCAATGACACTAACTCTACAAGCTATTATTCATAAGCTTATATGGCTGCCAAAAAAGGATACAGAAGTGATGATTTTTAGGAAAAGGTTTGATGTAGAATTGAACTTCTAGCTGTGTCGGTCAATGTTAGCATAGTGAAGCCAGGACCGGATCCAGGAATTTTTTAAAGGGGGTGGGTGGGGAGGTCATTGATTGATGTTTCTTCTAGAGAGCTAGGGGGCCCTCCCACCATCCAAAACTGTTCTACCCCCTATTGAAACTTTGTCACTAGCCCTTGAAAATGACTTTGCTTGCATATGTGAATAAATTGGAAATTCAACAAGAAATTAGCATCTACAAAGACGTGCTAGATTTTAGATTTGCACATCTAGGTTACTCATATTTACCGCCCCTACCTTTTTTCTCTGTGTTTCCCTCCTCTTCTCAGTGGGATTTTCCCCTCCCTCCTTTTCTGCTGAGTGGGTTTCCCCCTCCCTCTTTTTTGCCAGTTTTCACCCTACCTACTTTTCTGCTCAGTGGGTTTCCCCCCCCCCCCCCCCCCCTCCTTTTCTGCAGCCATTTCCCCCCACCCCTGACCATATTTGTGAAAGTAACACTGCTTAGTCATACACACCACCACACACATATAATAATTGGCAAGGCTGGCTAATTATCATGTAGGGCTGCATGCCATAAGAATTTTTTTAAACAGAACAAGACTACTGTCAAATTTATTGCTCCCAGGGATATTAAAGAGTTATTACATCCTTTAATATAATTTACACTAGATAAATCAATCGTATACAGTAAATATGAGTTAGTCAGTAAAAAGTAAGGTTGAAAGAGTCTTCGTGGATGTGCTTGAATAAAAGCAAGGCAGACATCATCTATAGAAATTCTCTCACTATAGTGCATGCAATCATTCCAAGATCAGCCAGGCACTCCTCGGCCATAGTAGATGCACGTATGTTTTAATCCTCCTCAGTAAGGAAAAAGAACGTTCTGCTTCAGCATTTGTAATAGGTAATGTGCATGGTGAACATTTGGAAATCACAAGATTCAAGTGCCAGAAGGAAAGTATCTGGAATTGGGCTAATCTTTCAGCCTGGTGTGACTGACTTTTTGAATTTTTCCATATAACTTGCCATCTTCTAAGCTCATTTGTTAAAGATCTGAGAAAAGGAAGGTATTTTTCCCAATAAAGCAAGGCTTCCATGGCATCTTCAGCTGATGCTGTGCTTGAGTCATTGCTTACTATTGATGGAACAAGAAAAAGCAGTCGTTGTGCATGACTTCTTTCATCTGAAACTTTCTCCTTCATTTGTAAACAGAGTCAAGAAGTGGGATAGCAAAGGCTCGTTTGTAGTAGTCACATGGAGTACAATAGGAACATTGGTTCTATTCCTCTGTAAGCTTGTCTTCCTGGGTACAGATTCAGTAACACCGACATGTTCTCCTAGGGTAAAAACTTCATCATACCACAAATCGAAAATGGTGTCAATATTGTTTCGTGTGCTATTGATATTTTCAATAACTGTGGTGATTATCTTGTTAGCATCATACACATCTTGCTCACATTTTTGTAAGTTTGATGATATGACTTTGATTTCATCAAGGACATTCTTCGTTATAATAAACACTGCAATCATTTGGAATGAAGAGAGTGAAGCTTTCATCCCTTGTGCATTCACCTTTGTGTCTCTGTCCCAATTCCAATTTCCATCTTGTGAAGCCAGGTCAGGATATTCATGTGGAGAAATGATAACATCTAAAAAAAGTGACAACAGCTTCATACATTTCAAGAAAGACCTCCAAACATGTATGCCTTTCCACCCACCGTGTCTCACACAGACCAGGAAGTTTGGAATGAGAAGAGTCAGGCAAGTACACCATTCATTACAGTTTTTTCAAACAACCTCTGTCTCTTCGGACTATTTGTCAAAAAGAGATAATTAGGCCAATAAGATTCCTTACTGCTTGAACTTTGCATGAAAGCAATAGATAAATTAAGGCAATGAGAAAAGCAGTGTGTGTACAAAGCTAAAGGAGAAATGTCCGTTGTACACTTGACATCTCAGATGACACTACCGCAGCTCCATCGTATGCCTGACCACGATTTTTGTTGGATCCAGAGAAACTGAGGGATGAGAGAGAGATTCCAAGATCTTTTTGGATATAGTAGAAGCATTGGCATGTGAATTAATTCATTTTGTATTGTCTTGCTGGCATAAAGTGCATTACATTTGGGGAATAAGAGGTGATCTTGAAGATAGGTGTTCCCTGTCACCAAAAGCTACAGAATAGCAATGAAGTTTCCTCTATTGACACTCTCATCAGCAAAATTCACTCTATTCTCCTTATTTACCCTGAAAGGTAAGCCTTGCTTTGCCAAGAACTCAAGACATATGCCTCAGTTGATCTAAGGAGTTATGCGCAGCATGTACAATGGCTCCTAGGTCTATCTGTTCATTAAAGGACAAATTACAGGTACAGAGTGCAGACATAGATGACCAGTAGTTGATTGACTGTCAGATATCTGATGTGGAGCGGATTCTTCCAGCGCACTACTGTAACACATAGTGCACTCACTTGTTACTTCAAGCTGGCATACAGAGGATAGCTGCTCTAAAGAAAGTGGTGAAATGTCTGTGATAGGACACTCACAGGACCTTTTTGAAGATTGCTGCTTGTCAGATTCTAGAGATCTTGAAGAAAAAACCAATTCTACAATACATATATAGCTTTTAAACAGACCATGATTTCTGCATGTGGAAGGTCCTGAGTGAGCCTCATAAAATTCTGAACTTATGCAGGAGCCCTCCATGGCAACCACACCCTACAAGCAGCTGACATTGCAAAACTATGTCACACATTTTCGGGAGTGGCACGTTAAAATCTAGCCTACGTGCATTTTTGGCCAAAATGTCGTCTAACAACACGATTGTACTATGCGGAGATCTGCAAGAACCATTTATGAAGGAGGCCAATGATCGGAGCCAGAAGCAGCTAAAAAGCGTAGTAGCTGTTGTTGAGTCCTCGCCTCCAAGTGTCGTATCTTGCTCCAGTGGCATGGCTTTAAACCGCGGCACCTCTACGAGTGTTAAGGCCGCCGAGATCGAGATCGAGTTAGACACCGTCCCTTCTCAGCAGACTGAGAGGAAAGAAGGGTCCGCGGTTGAGCACTTTACAGTTAACACTGGTACCAGCTACACCTCCAACCTCCCCATGCCTTATGACCCCTGTGAGTTTGAAGAGTCCTTCCTCTCTCCACCATTCCCTTTCCCCATTATTTTTCCCTGGTGAAAAGGACACCGACAAGGTGGCAAATTTCCATGGTTTGGAGAACAGGCCATCATATATTTTTTCAGGCATCAATCCTGTTAAGGCTAGAGCATCTAGTTGAAACATAGAGAATACATTTTCATTGAGAAGGTTATATTGTGAGAAGGTTATATTGTAAGATCTTTTTCCTACATTTGTGTGTAAAAAAAAGAAGTAAATAATTTATAAAAGATGACCTGCAAAAACTATAAATTATGGGACGAAAAAAGAAACTATAGCCATATTAGTAATTATCATTCAAAATCTTCGGAATGAAATATATTTGCTATGTATTTTGCGAGCTATATCACTTTGCTCATCTCGGCATAATGTTGGATCTAGGGAGGGCCCCTCTAAGATAATTATATTCATTACTACACAGTCACTAGGCCTACTTGCCTTGCGAACTGCATGGAGATCAGCTCCAAAACAAGGATGATTATATAGGCTAGACCTCCAAGCTCACTGGAGCTACCATCACCAAAAGTTGTTGTTGCCATTTTCATCAGCCACTAAAAAAAAATTTTTTAAGACCAACAGCAGATAGATTTAGGGCAGTAATTCCAACCATACCCTCTTTGATATGCAAGGTTTACAGCGTGAAGCATTGCTATTGAAAGCTTAAAAAACAACATGAATGTGAGTAGCACCATATGTACACCTGCAAGAGATGACTTAGATGGAAGAATTCCAACACAACCTTAATTGCTTGCCATGCTAGAAGTAGTCAATCAAGGAAGTAGCTATATAGCCACTAGTGTCTTTGACCTAAATGCCTACATCAGAAGGGAATTAATAATAATAATTAATAATAATAATAATAATAACAACAACAACAACGACAATAACAATAACAATAATAATAATAATAATAATAATAATAATAATAATAATAATAATAATAATAATAATAATAATAATAATAATAATAATAATAATAATAATAAAATAATTATATTAATAATAATAATAACAACAATAATAATAATAACAACAACAATAATAATAAAATAATTATATTAATAATAATAATAACAACAATAATAATAATAATAATAACAACAATAATAATAATAACAATAAAAACAATAATAATAATTATAATATAATAAACATGTATTTATTTTAGTGTTGCTAGACAATGATAAGGAAACACTCTTTGCTTCCTTGCAACTACTTGACAAGTATATCAGCTGTGGCCTTCTTATCTTTGTTTTGTTTGTTGTAAAGAAAATGAGGGGAAAAGAGGGAGCTCTCAAAGGGTAAAGAAGATGCCCACAACTCTTGCTTTTACTTCACATTACTACTGACCCTGAATATATAGCAGAAAATAACACTAACCGACCTTCCGGGCACCAAGAATTTGACAGGCAATGCCGGGTAACCCCCTCTGCTAGCTTGCAAATCTATGTGATATAATCATGGCAGCTTGTACCGATACTGACTCTAACCAATCTGCTGCTTGTATTGACACTGACTCTAGCTGATGCAGTTTGTACTGACACTGAGTTGAGCTAAAGCATCTTGAATGATATTTAATGATTTTCTCATTAATCAACTTAATTTTGGTGTGATGAGCAAATTTAAGTTGTTATTGAGAAAGTCATTATATTCTATTGAGTGTTAGTGAGAACTTTGAATGATGCTAAAGTATCTTTATCTTACTCTGACTCTAGCTTGTACTGACACTAACTCTAACTAATGCAGCTTGTACTGGCACCTACTCTAGCTCAAGATGATAGAAATGTGGATGGCAAAAATTAAATTAATTCTTCAATTTGAGGACACACCTGCAGGCAGTAGGCTTATATTGTGTTGATCAAGTGCATACCTCCTCACCATCCTGTTTATACCAAGAATATCCTTAGAACCATCGTTTTCCTGGTATTCTGGGTAAAGCTGAATTCTCAGCTTTTTTAAGTAGAGTCAAACTCTCTATAGCGTGCACCAAGTTCAAAAAAAGGTATCTTTCAGTGTCAGTGTAGCTTAACCAGCTGCAGCAGTCCTCATGGCATTTCAAGATAATTTTTTTAATGTTGCCACGTAGATAGCAAGTGCACAGTCTGAGTTCCGCATAAAGCCTAGCAGCAATGGAGGAGCCTGCGCATTTTGTATGGTATGCGACATGGATTTTTCATTTGCATAGTCGGGCAAAGACTTGCAGCCTTAGTGCTTCTAGTGGTGATGGTCTAGTGACTCTTAGTAGTGTATATCATCAGCTATATACTATAATCATTCAATATATCATTATTAAGCAAAACAACATAAAAAGGTTTCATCCAGCAAACTAAGGTTGAGGGGCGGGCAGGTTTGCAAGTGTATTGCATAATGCAGACCAAAATATGCACCAATCAATAAGGAGCCCATACTTCAGCTAAAACTTCACCTCCTCAAGTTCTCTTATTATCTACACAAACACTTTCAGTGAGTCAAGTCCTTGGCAAAGAAGTCGACTGTCAGGCTAAGAACACATACAAACAATACAGTGTGCTACTGGTTCAACAGTTTAGGGTGGAGTTAAAAGTAGGGGCACGGCTGAAATTAGGCATGTGGCTGGCAGTAGAGGGTCACTCTATTCCTTCTGTAGTAATTTCTTTTAAATCCATGAAGTGAATTGGAAAGAAGTTGGTTATGAATATGCCTACATCTCCTGCCATAACAGTTGATGAGGTTATTTCTAGAGTGATATTTCAGAAGCTGCAGTACACAACAGAACCCCCCCCCCCCCCTCCCCCACACACTCACACCCTCTGGTCATTACAGTATAAACTCAAAATAGTGCAAAGTTCACAAACCCAGCCACATAACTAGGGTAGGATGAGGGCTATGGGAACCCACGCTAGGGCCAAAAATGGTCTGGATGGACCAGCTCCCCCCACTCTAGATAATTGTTTGTGTGGCAATCACTGTATTAGTGATGTTGTCTCGTGTGCATGGCAGCTATAGATTCCCACAGCATTGCAGAATAATACTGCATCTAGTTTGGTATAACCACACCTCCTGCAATTGTATGGGGTGGAGACATCATATTGCTGCACTACGTTCTAGTGTAGGGTTCAATTCTGTGCAGCATATCAGTACCAGACCTCGACATTTTCGTTGTAGATTAATTTTTTACCGTTTCAGTTTGTTTTCTGTCATGTGAGTAAAAGTTTTCCGTTTTGAAATGAATATTTATCATGTTTATTAACTTATTATCATGTGAGTGGAAGGAGGTGTGTTAATAAATCTTGCTTTCGGTTACAATATGTTGTAATGTGTATGATGAAAGTTGACAGTCATGGTTTCCTTCTGTGCTAGGTTGTGACTCTGTCATCTGTCAAGAAGACTGCAACAGAACTAAACATGAGGTGTGATGTGGGGCAGTGATAGTAACACTAGCACAGAGTGCTGCTTACATAAGAACATACTCGAAATATGGGCACACCTCACTAGAATTTGGACACATCTCACTATAGAATTTGGACAGATCTCACTATAGAATTTGGACACATTCACCTGTCATCTCTCCCACAAAACTGTTTTAGATTCATCTGTTCTGGTCAAGGAATGGGTAAATCTATCTTTGTTGTGCCATGTGTTGCAATCTCAGGAAGGGGAAGGGATATGTGGCTAACCGCTGGCCCTTGAATGATAACTCATCCCACCAACACCTTATGACATTAAGGTGCCATGTGAGTATGGCTCCAGTGAAAGTCGAAAGCTTGAACCAGCTTTCTTCCTTGTTCCATTCCTAAAACTATGAAAGCATCTCTAGTCATCTGATTCTATTCCCAAGGCTATAACAGCCTCTCTAGGCATTCTGTACCTAAGGCCATAATGGATTCTCCAGGCATCTTATTCTGTTCCTAAGGCTATAACAGCCTCTCTATGCATCTTATTCTGTTCCCAAGGCTTAACAGCCTCTCTAGGCATTTATTCTGTTTCTAAGGCTACAACGTTTCTCTAGTCATCTTATTCTGCTTCTAAGGGTATGACAGCCTTTCTAGGCATTTTATTCTGTTCCTAAACTGGGTGGACCATAAACAATTCAGGCACAACCCCCCAGCCAAAAATCTTGTACATATATAAAATGAAACCCTGACCTGGCTGAGTTTCATAATATGAGCATGGTCATTGCAATGAATTACCATGTGTGTGTGTGTGCAAAGGGGAGAACATAACCATAAACTAGTAGGTGCTAAAAAAAATTATAGTAACCACTTTATAGCTCCATAGATTCTGAACACTCATGGTATTGACTTGATATATATAGGTCTCTCTGTTTGCTCTCTTCTGGTACTAAAATATTTTCCATAGGTATAACCATACCCAAGTTATTGGAGTTAAAGTGGCCGAGTGCCTGATTTTGGCAACACCAGATTGCCAGATTATGGAACACTTTACCCTCTTTTTAAGCGCTAGACAGATCAAATTAGCACCAGTGGGTAGAGAAAGCCCTACTGCATAACGTGTTTTTTCATTAGGCGCTAAAACTTGTGATCAAACAATCGGTTTGTTAATGAATTTCGTTAAAATTCCTTAAAATTTATTTTCCAACCATGCGCTTGACCACTTACTCAAGTTTTACCCCCACTTTGATGGGAAATGTTCAAGCCACATGACTTCTTCATTCAGGAGAGGTTTAGAAGTTTTGAACTTGTTTATTAGTCGGGTAGATGTCTCTTCAATTAAGTAACCCACAAATCTCAACCCTTTTGCTTGCCTCTGACCCTGTACCTACCCACAATGTATGTTCTTTTTTAAAGCATACTGAGAGAGAGCTTTTGATACAGAAATCACTTGCATGGGAAACACAGGGTCAAAGGTGTGGGGTCTTGGGCATTTCCTGTTGTTTTGACCTTATGGACCCTCTACGTCACTGCAAACAAAATATGTAGACTTGAAGTCGACAGCACCATCATAATAACCAATAATTTAGGCATCAGTACCATCATGATAGTTGAGAATCATTTAGGCATTTAAATCAAGTAAGCTGAGAAATGCTCTCTAATTGGAAATTATGGACCAGCCTACTTCGGTATATATATATATATATATGGTTGTGGTCATGCTGACTCAGCACAAACCAAACAGCTACAATCAATGTCAGCTATTTCTCCATCAAGTCAAGTAATCGTAACACTCTCTCATACACCACATGGCCTCAGGCCAGCTGGACAGCCTCATGTAATACATGGGGTTATGTGAACAAACTATGTAATGCAGGGGGTTATAAGAACACACTAGGTAATGCAGTGGATTATGAGTACACACTGTGTAATACAGGGGGTTATGTGAACACAATGTGTAATGCAAGTGTTTATGTGAATATACTATGTAATGCAGGGGTTTATGTGAACACTAATGCAGGGGTTTATGTGAACACTTTATGTAATGCAGGGGTTTATGTGAACACTAATGCAGGGGTTTATGTGAATACTAATGCATGGAGTTATGTGAACACACTATGTAATGCAGGGGAGTTATGTGAACACACTATATATTGTAGGGGGATATGTGAACACACTATTGTTACCAACAAAAAAAGTGTTAACCATTTACAAGGATATATTCAAGGGGTTAAATATTTGCTAAGATTTGACGTGGTTGGTGTATTATCCGTGGATTGGAGTCATACCAAGATGTGTTAGTGTGCTGGTCAGACCACACCCTTTATCATTAATATTCGTGTGGGATAACCTGATTCAGACACTGTGAATATTATAATATCGTGGTAAATGTTAGCTCATAATGATCATTGTGCCCCCAGGAAGCTGCTCTGTATGTCCGAGAAGGAGAAGACAACTCCAAGTTCTTCCACCACCCCAAAAGCAAGTGGTCCCGGAGAGCCTACGAGATCCTGCACCATCCGGTTTATTGCACACTGCACCTGCTGGTTTGTGTGCTGTTGCTGCTGCTTGCTTTCACTGAAACTCCTAATGTCGGGGAGAGCAGATTCTTACATGAGTCTGACAAGAAAGTGCTCGTTTCTGTGAGTTAGATGAGAAGGTGGCACTATATATGCATGGCTAGGACTATCTCGGGGTTAAGCTGATATGTAGTGCTAGATATAGTCCTAGAGCTAGGGTAGTCCTAGATTTAGACCAGAGCTATGAAACTATTCCTAGATTAACCCCTAGAGTTAGGGCTATGGAGCTAGGGCTGTTGGGCTGCTTAGTTGTCCAAAAGAGTTCTCTTGGTGGGCTGCCAAAAAATTGGGAACTGAGCTCTCTCCACTCTCTGCAGCCAAAAAAAATTCTGGCACCAAGAATGCGGTCTAAAACTTTTTTGTCCCAAATCTAACATATATATATATATATATATTACAAACCTCCTAGAATAAGCATGTTCAACCTCATGCCTATTTAACATGCCATATCCAAGCTTCCTGCAGCTATGTTAATTTTGATATTCTTTGGTCTCCTCCACACAAATTCCTTTCCATAGTCAATGAATGTATGATAGTCCACACGAAACTTCTCTCTGCTTGTCTCAATAATGGTGGATGACAATGGCTATATGGAACAGAGTACCTGATATGAAATTCCTTAATAAACACTTGCACATCAATCAGTCCATCATGGATAAATGTCATGAATGTGATGAAGACAGCTTTCAAATTGACAGTGCATGTTTGGGCTTGTGTATGAGAATGTCAGCATTCTTGCCCACTTTTATTCACTGCAATAGTGAAAGTGCTCCCATTTTGAGGTGGATAATGAGTAGGACCACTGCTTTGTATCATTAAGACTTCTGATAAGTAGTGCAAAACTGATAATCTAAACAGTGGAATGGAGATTTGCAATTAGCATATTATTATATGTACCAAGACAAACACGTGTGTACAAGTACAAGTAAATCTATGGGCTTAAATTTACAATCAGTGTACAGTGTAGCCCATCTTATAGTATAACATACTGAAAGCACAATGAACTGGCTTACCACCCTTACTATGATGAAGTTAGCTGAATATAATTTATTGTAATTCACTGTAGTTAGATGTACACATGCAGTGCTGTATAATTTATTATAACTACAGTAGAAATTATACAATTTGAGTAATCGGAACAAATTCACCAATCCAAACACCCCGAGGTACATGCCTATTTTGATTAGCAAGGTTTCACTGTGTTACAGGGCCACCAGAGATAAGACTCGTTTTGAACCATACAGTAGTTATTCACCAGCCTGTAGAATTAGTGTGATTAGGTATAAATTTGATTAGCAAACCCATCAAGTAAGAGGCCTGGCAATTCTCAACAAAAGGAGTTGTGCACTGCTCTCTCATTGGAGTTCATTGCTGCAATAGTGTGTTTGTCAGTGTTGTCCTTGTTAATAATAAGTAAAGACCTTGTTGTACAACCTCAGAGGAAATATTCAACATCAGGGAGATCAGACTAAGGAAACATGGAACTTGCTAGAGAGCTCTGAGAAACCAGCACAGCAGATAACAGCTGGTATGGAACTATCACAGCTTGGGATGGTGCCACAAATGGAAACTCTTGGATTACCTGAAGGAAGTCCAAGTCCCCTCCCAAGGAATGCAGACCACAGATCAGGAAAACCTAATGGTCATGGTGATTCGTGCAGGCCTCCATGCAACATCCTTAATGAGCCCCTCAGACATAAGACATTTCCCCACCTAGCTCTTCACAGATGAAGAACAGTCTGATGCAGAACAGTCAGAAGAAAAAGACAACCATCCCAGCAGCAGAGCCAGTCGTCGGAAGGCTAAAGCTCTTTTCATGATCAACAAAGAAAGACACCCACTGGACCACAACAGAAAGCAATCCCAAAAAGAGAGGAACAAGACGAGTTGTTAAGAGTGCAGGAAGAAGTCTGAGAGGGAGGAGACTGAGTTAGTTGTTTTGAACAACCTTCTATGGAGACGGTCAAAGGGCAGTCTAGGACAAGAAATGCTACAGTTATGTGCAAAAAAACACCAGATTTTGGTGCCACGTAGGCCTGGCCCTCTGGGGTGAGACCAGACCACTCAGAGAATTCTAGATGAATACTATTGGACCAAAGTTCATGCAGGTGTAAAGAAGCGTGCCTCAGATGCCCAGAAATCAGTCTACCAGTCCAAGAAGAGAGCCCCTCTCTGACCCCTGCCAGTCATCGACACTCCGTTCTGGAAGATAAGAATGGACTTAGTTGGACCCCTTCCTAGAACTGAAGCTGGACAGAGACAAATCCTTGCAGTCATTGATTACGCTACTAAATGGCCGGAAGTTTTTCCACAATAGAAGACAGGCAGACAGCAGATGAACTGATGCTAATCTTTACCCGATTTGGAGTAAGATGAAATCCTCACAGACTTTGGAACAAGATCAGAGCTAACTGGAGCCAGCCACAGATGAGTTTGCTGGACCCAAAGAAAGAGGGAAAGACCACCTACCCACCTTCGACCAGGCTCTCGGACCCTAATGCTACCAATGCCAGGATTATGGCCACATTGTCATCAAATGCCCAAAGAAGGAGGCAATCCCCCCAATTGATCTTCCAACCAGGTACCGTCAGCAGATAGAAGGTGGACAAGATTGCTATTAACACCGGCTCCACCCACTCAAACATCCATGGCAGATGGGTCCAGTCCAAGGATGTGACAAGAAAGTCCTTGTTGATAGAAGGTATCCATGGAGCGGTGTACAGACTACCCTCGGCCAGAGTGACGGTGTTATTCGGAGGGAAGCAGCAGACTTGCTGATGGCAATCAATAACGAGCTCCGAATGGACGTTCTCTTTGGCCATGACTTCCCGGGCCTGTGCGATCTCCTCCCGGCTCAACTCGATACTACTCTCGTACCTACCAGACCACACGTCCTATATGCCATACCTAAAACATATGGAGAGGCTGTGGACTCAGCCATGCCCGATCTGACACTGAAGAGGGGTCTGGCGAGACCTCCTCCTCTTCCTTGAGTGCCTCTACCTCAATCATCACACAGTAGTGACAGTGATTTAGATGATGACGCCAGCAGTGTTCCTTCATAGTTGGGCTGATGACCAGACAAATGGTTCCCCAAACCCTCCAGTACTAATGGAAGAGACAACCTCGGAGCTGGCGGCACTAACCACTTATGTGGATAAATCCCCGCCCCACATAACCTGACAGGAGTCCTGTAGGAGTGAATGAAGGAAGGAGAGACATAAACATGCAGCCATCTGGGGGCAATTCCTCCCTCTCGATGGGCTCCGGCTCCAGCTTGCAAGTTTACAGCAGAAGGACCCTCACTGGCGGCCATCAGGAAACATTGTGCCAGACCGAACTCCAAGTTCTTTAAGGACATCGACCTCATTTACCGCTGATGGAACCCAGCCAGATGGACAGAGATGGAGATTCAGCTAGTACTACCCAGTTCATACAGGGAAACGGTTCTGAGGGCAGCTCATAAACCTCCCTGGACTGGACACCTTGGTAGGACAAAGACTTCAGACAGGGTAATGAACAGATTCTTCTGACTAGGAATGAGGGAAGATGTGGGTGAGCTGTGCAGCAGGTGCCAGGTGTGCCAGAAGTCTTCCTCTGGTCGGATCAGGAAGGTGGTACCTCTCATACTCTTACCTTTAATGCATACCCCTTTCTCACGCATAGGACTTCATTGGACCCCTTTCCATGCCAGAAGATGGCCATAAATACATCTGCATCAAGGGCATCCGGACCTCAGCCTACCATCCCGAGACAGATGGGATGGTAGACAGGTTCAATGGAACACTCAAGGCTATGCAATAGAACTTTATGGGGGAGTTGAATGGGAAATGGAACAAAGCCCTTCCATTTCTGTTATTTGCCTACTAAGAAGATACACAGGATTCCACCGGCAACTCCCCTTGAACTCCTCTATGGCAGAACACCCAGAGGCCCACTAGACATCCTCAGACAGACTGGAAATGCCCCGGCACTGGCCCGGAGCATATGCTCTCCTACCTCCAGCTCTCTACTCCCACCTCCCCTAAGCCAGGGAGAAGGCGACCAGAAAACCCACCAGAGAGATTTCAAGGAGGGTAGCTAGTTCTAGTTATGTTACTTTTCTCTTCCAACAAGCTACTGGCCAAGTGGCAGTGTCCATTTCCAGTAACAGAAAAGCTCTCTGCTACCCCTTACCATGTGGGCATGGACAACAGCAGCAGACCTCTTCAAACCTACTATGCAAACATGCAGACTAGGTGGGAGGCCTCCTCTGCAGTTCTCTTGCTGGGAAGGATTGCCGATGGCCAGGAACAGGTGATCTCCCCACCCGTGACATCCCACCTGCCCCAAAACCACCCCCATCGCACACATTCACATCAACCAAGACCTGACATGAGCTGATGGTGCTACTGATAAAATATGAGGTGTTCACGGACCAGCCAGTCCACACGTTGGAAGCAGAGATAGTCATATGGCAGGTGATGCACCCCCAATTCATTCCACCCCCCCCCCCCCCCCACACACACACATAACTCCCTACAGGCTGCCTCATGAGAGACTGGAGCTGGTGAAGCAGGAGGTACAGCAAATGCTCCGAGATGACTTGATCGAAGTCTCCGACAGCACCTGGGCCTCCCCCTTCATACTAGTGCTAAGAAGGACAGGATGCTCCGGTTGTGTGTTGACTACCATAAGCTAAATACAGTGACCCATCCAGACTCCTTCCCGATGCCCAGAATAGATAAACTGATTGATGGGCTGGTTGGAGCCTCCTACATCACCACCCTTGACCTTACTATGGGCTATAGGCAAGTGCCAGTCCATGAGGACTCCAGAGACAAGAAGGCATTTGTCATGCCCTTTGGTAAGTATCACTTCAAGGTCCTTTCGGTTGGTGGGGGCATGCCATGTTCCAAAGAATGAACCGGCTCTTTGCAGAAAAGGCAGAGTTTGTGGCAGCATACATGGATAAACTTGTCATTTTCAGCAGAACCAGGGAACAACACCTGACCCACTGCAACTGTGAGAATATCCACCAGAGAGCCTTCGGCTCACTAAAGGCCACCCTCATGTCCAGCCTGATCCTGCAGCAACCCGATTTCTCCAGACTTTTCATCATCCAGACCAACGCCTCCAATGTAGGCATCGGCACCATACTCAGCCAGGTGGACAGTGCACTGGGTGAAAGGCCGGTGGATTACTTACTACTCCTGGAAGTTGAAACCGAGGGAGATAAATATGAGGCCATGGAAAAGGAGTGCCTGACAGCGGTGGAGGGAGTCTGACACTTCAGTGTCTGGAGTGCAGTTTACCATCATGATGGACCACCACTCCACTGCATATTGTGGCCTGGGTTCATGGCTGCCAGCATACTTAAAGGAGCCAGCTTGTGGACAAGGCCGGAATGTCTCTCGCAAATTAAGCAGTGAAGACAGCTTGATTCCTATCATCTGTACTTGGTTGGCTGTCTCCAGTGGTATAATGAGCTAGTTATCCGTAACAAAGACAGAGAGGTGGACAGCGTTTCAACAGCTCAAGACTAGCCTCACTGAGGATTCAGTACTAATCAGCCCAGATGAAGAGAAACCATTTCAACTCTACACACGGATGCCTCTGGAATATGCATAGGTACTGTTCTCAGTCAAGCAGGATTTGATGGAACTGACCGACCTGTTGCCTACTACTCTCACAAGCTATTGCCAGCTAAGATGGGATACACAGTCATGGTACAAGAGTGTCTAGCAATAGTGGAGGAAGTGAAGCACTTTTGAGTCCACCTCAGTGGAGCAGCTTTTACCATCATCACTGACCATAGCAGCCTCAAGTGCCTGGAAGGATTAAGGAGGAAAACAGACATCTAGCCAGATGGTGATTGGCCTTACAACCATACATCTACGAGGTACTGCATCGGCCTCTTACCACAGAATGGCAATGCAGATGGAGTATCTTGACAATCG
Organism: Cladorhizidae sp. MBARI D1340-BT2; assembly: GCA_028752905.1. NCBI lineage: Eukaryota > Metazoa > Porifera > Demospongiae > Poecilosclerida > Cladorhizidae > Cladorhizidae sp. MBARI D1340-BT2. The sequence continues at coordinate 38,855,115 of JAQNBH010000009.1, read as the reverse complement.
TGGCCGTCAGACAAGCCACACCAGCATTTAACATCTAGAACAAAGCAGGGATATCACGGGGCCACTTGATACATAACTGGTTTTGAACAAGCCTGTGGAATGTAATTAGTGTTGATTGAGTATGAATTTGATTAGCAAACCCTTCATGTAATAGGCCTGGCAAGTTCCTAATAAAAGGAGTTGTGCAGTACTCCCTTGTTGGAGTTTACTGCCAGCAATAGTGTTTGTCAGTTGTTGTCCTTGTTATAAGTTACCTTTAAACTAGGTTATCAGTATAGGGGTAACTAGACAACTGCATGATGGCAGCATTACTAATCAAGACGGCATAAGTTACAGGGTTGCACAGGCAGCCACTGTGGTACTCTGTATTGTGTAATCTTAATGATCAACTCGAGAGTTTTTTTGTGAGATGCTCCAGCCTTCATTCTGATGAAGACAGCCATGTTGGGAGTCTTGCTTGAAACTTTGACACATTTAAACAATCCTGAAGGCGACTAGAGATCTAGCGAAATGTCGAGAACCATTGAAAGAGTCCATTAACATCAAATTTTCACCACCATTAAAATTTTAAATATAATGAAATACTCGAGAGAATCAAAGGAACCTAAGAGCATGTCTTGGGACAATCCAGGATAAACATGGAAAGATGCAGTGGTGATCTAGATGATCTTGATAAATCCATGAAATGAATGTAGATGGATAATCCAAGATAAAACATGGAAAGATGCAATGGTGATCTTGCTAAATCTTGCAAAGCCTACATTAAGTTTAACATACTTTAACTTGCAAAATCTTATGAATACTTGTAAGACCATGTAAGATTGTAGGTAGGATTCTTTACTTGGGTGGCAACTTGGTGGTGAGTGCATAGGCCTTGCTGTGATTGTAACAAGCACCTATGCAACCTTGTATCCCATACATTCCCAATCAAATATCAGTCCTCAGAGCACCTTTAGCCAAGACTAGTCCCTGGCTTTTTAGTGTCTACATACCTATACTTACAGGTTTGTTAGCAAAGAGACCACATGGACAAGAACCAGATTTGATCTATAACCCCTCTACCCTCTTCCTCATCCTCCCCTCTTTCCCCTTCCTCACCATCCCCTTTCTTCATACCTTCACTGTTTCCCCTCTTTCCACTTCCACATGCTTCCCTCTTCTCTTTTCCTCATTGTTCCCTTTCACCGTCCCTTCTCTCTTTCACCTTCTCCATCTTTCTCTTTCCTAATCATCTCCTCTCTTTTTCCCCTCCCACTTCTTCTCCATCCCCCTCTCACCCCTCCCCTTGTTCATTATTGAGCAGTTTTATAAGGGTCATATCAAGATCATATCTTTATTTCCCCCCACCCACTGTTCTTACACAGGTTCATGGTTCATTGGAAATACTCTTCCTCAATCTGCTGACACTAGACCTGGTCTTGCGGTGGTTGTGGCTCCGTACCAAATACTTTGTCACTCATAGGACAATTCTTCTTGTAAGACACTCCCACTTTCCAATCTGCATTCACATGCTTGTCAAAACCCTCTCATGACTTGCCATAATTCAACATACCAGCAAGTGTGTATATCATAAAGGGATATCGATGTATTAAGTAAATGGCTACCAAATATGTGCAGGTAGAATGTTATGCCTCAGCTAAAGGTCAGCAGCCATAGCTATGTGCCACTTGAGTATTACAACTCCTGGCAGGGGAGACCAGTTGGCAAGGCCCAACAGCGCACCCTGGTTAGTCCAATATTCTACCCAATGCCAGGCACTATTCTGATATTTCAGCATCAACCATACTCAAGGATCATTTAAAATAATGCACCCCAAATATGCAAGTGTTAGAGCATACAAGGCACTCAACCAAGTTTTGTAGGCATACAGAAAAATTGCTTCAGCTATTGGCATCATTCAGCAAGTGTCCATTCATGCTAGAACAAGAACAAACCTGCTGATGGTTGAGCAGGCCCATGGAAAGCCTGCTTGGTTTTGTATAGTAATGCCATCCATGAAGAGGGTTGGCTATATTCTAGGCAATGTTTCCTGTTTCCATGTTTGGAATCCAATCCACAGATATGTAGGATGAAGAGCAGCTGACCAGGCTGTGGCTTCCACTATATGCTGATCCACAAATATTTTTCCCTTTGAATTCTTCCAAAGTCAAACCTTCTGTGAACATTTAACTCTCTCAAATGTCTGTTACAGTTTGATCTTTCATCCAGCCACCTCAATCTATCATTTCCAGGGACAATCCCTGTTGCCTTCACACTGAACCTGATTGGTTATTTCTCTCTGTTGACAGTTCACATTTTTCAGCAATGACCTCAGATGCCACCACATGTGTGAGAGCTGCCGCAGGTTTAAGTGTAATTTTTTCCTTCATTTTTGCTTCAGAGTGTCATTCTGGCTGTGATGTATGTGGAGGCAGTGACTGTGCTCATTCGGCAGGAGAACCACTTCCGCATCACTCGTCTCCTTAGACCCATTTTTATTATTGATACCAACTACATGGTTGGAGTGAGGAGGTGCGAGGGAGAGTATGTGTGTGTGTGTCTGTGAGAGGGAGAGGGAAGGGAGGAAAAGGTGGGAGGAATGTGGGGTAAGGAAGTCTTTATTCTGACACCAACTATATATATACATGAGGGGAGGAAGAGAGAGTGTATGAATGTGTGTGAATGAATTGGATTAAGGAGTATTTAGTCTGACACTAACTATATGTGGGGTGAAAAGTGTGTATGACGGTGGAGGTGGAGGGAATATGGGGTTAGGGAGGTGTTTAGTATCATACCAACGATATATCTGATAGTGTGTAGTGTGGGATAAGGGAGCTTGGCTACTAATCTTAGTGAGGGTTGTGGCTAGTGTGGGGATCAAGTGGACATGTTCTCTTGGACATTGGACATTTACCCCTCACTCATTTAACTATCGCAGAGTTCTTCGACAGATTTTTGAAATATGGAAGCCAATTCTGGATGTCCTTATCCTCATCTTCTTTTTCATTTCTTTGTTTGCCTTGTGTGGTGAGTTACTAAACCCGAACCAGATTTGATGATATCATGAATACTTGTTCATTTCTGTAGGCTATTTGATATTTGCACAGAAGGACCCAACCGTAAGCTCACTATACACTCATACAGATATTATGATTTGTAATGGGAGGGTACTGCAATATTTTGTTCTATGAATGCAGTCATGTTTAGTTTAGTCTGACACAAACTGTACATGAGGGGGTGGAGAATCTGTGGGGGGGGAAAGGAAGTGTGTGTTGGTAGGAGATGGTGGTGGGATTGCATATGGGGGTAAGGTTGGGAGTGGAAGAGGAGTGGAGTATACTTTTCTATATAGAATACTGGGAGAACTCCTGTTTTTCCTATCAGTGGTAGTCCTAATCATTACTTATAGGCCTTAACAATCCCTTCACCCATCTTTTCTACATCTTCTTCTAAATGGTTACTCTCATTCTTCTGTACATAGCATGATGGCAAGTCAACTATGCCCCAAATTCCGAAGAAATGGCAGGAGGCAAATAGGCAAGGTAGATTCTTACCTTAACCAGATTTAAACCTGTAAAAAAGCAAACTGGCAAGGAAATAACACTTACTAATCAGCTCATCATGCAGTAGAAATCTGCCAAAATTCAAGTACACAAGACTTCATTCATAAAACGAAATGATAATAAAAAAATTATTTAAAAAATTAAAGGAAACTAATTTGAAATTTATTCTTTCTCAGCGTTTCGACAGGATGCTCTAGCCTACATCAGAAATAATGAGATCCTCTTGCGAGAGCTTCTTATAACTGCTATCCACACATGATACAAACCACATCCTGGCACATGCATCCAGCACGTGAATTGGATGTGGCAAAAATATGATACCTAATCTTTTCTATTAGCAATAATGGGTTGTGTGATACAACTCCCTATTTTGGTTTGATCCCTATTTTAGAATGGCAGACAAAATAATTAAGTTTGTCACTCAACTAAGACTCACTTTGGCAGCTTCTTGTAATATATAATAATACTCTCACATATGTGTGTATTGTGATACTCCCCCACCCTCACTGTAAACTGTGCATGTGTGATGCATTTTCATAGTATTTCAGTTCAATCAGTCAAGGATTTCTCAGCCTCTTCATTACCATGACAAGTGCGAAGTAAGAGTGTGAAATTTCAGTGCTAATGAGTGCATAATCATCGTGGTTGTTTCTCCACCTCTTAGCAACCCTGATGTTATGATGGAATCGTATGCTCAACAAGATGCCACACCCCTCTTCTTTGTGTTGTATATTATCATCACATTTTACTTTGCTTCTAACGTGGTATAATTAATTGGATTCATGACTATATGTTATGTATTTACTACTGATATTATCTGCAGCTGTTAGCTGTTGTCTACAGCTCCTTCAGTGAAGCCGACAAAAAAAAATTCAAGAAAATAATCTTGCACAAACGGTATATCTATTGTTGTTGTCACCACTAGACAATACTTTACGTTATGACTAAATCTGGTAAAGGGAAGCACTCCATCGGGCCTTCCACATCTTGAGCTGTGATCCACATGTGCAGAGTCGACACATCCAATTCCATGATTTTTTGTTGTTAATGCAGCACTATCGGCCATGCCTGAGTGAGTCAATGAACTTTAGTCTTCTGGCATGCATCTTCTGTTAGCATGCTCGCATGTACATGCATTCTGTATAGACCAGCTCATATATACATGAATACTGTATGGATGTGCTCACATGTGTGGGTGTCTCCAGCTGAGTGGCAGGTGATGTGCATCTTCAAAGCATTGAACAAAAACCTGCAGAGACAATGCCAGGGGCTAAACTTGGATGATTTCTTACACTTCTACAAGGTCATTGACTACAGGTGGGAAGAGGTCAGTCAGAAGGTGGTCATTAGGATGAAGAGTGGAAGTCCCTCACTTTGTACTGAAATAACTGTTCTTGTCACACTTATGATGGTCCGTGCAATGTTGTTAAATGGTTATATACCTAGTCCCACAAGCTACACTTCTCACAATGTAGTTTCCTTAGCAGAGGAAGGATCCTAAATACGGGGTTGGGAATCCCAAGGCCAACATATTCTCTGATAATCTGCCATGGGTGCAAGGGAAAATCCCTCTTTAGCTTACTACTGTATAGATGGTAAATAGTCGCAGTTAGTTACTGACAATAATTCACGGGATTAAATATTCTGTGCAGTGTACAATGCAAGTGGAACCTGCTCTTGTATCTGGTTATGAATGGCCATTATTGCAGAGTTGTTATAGATGTTTCTAGGACTGGTGCGACATGTTGTAGCACTAGCTATAGTATGTGACATGCTGCAGCACTAGTGAGAGTGTGCAACATGTTGCAACACTGGTGAGAGTGTGTGACATGTTGCAGCACTAGTGAGAGTGTGTGTGTTTTTAACCAGACTTACACACTCCACATTGCAGGTCGATGAGGTGGGAAACAAAGTCGCGTGGTTTTATTGTCTCCATTCTGAACTGCACCGGCCTATACAAGGTAGGTGAGTGGGCATTATTTGCAAAGTGTTGCATGCAGGTGTGATTTAAGTAGATCTGGTTGGGTCGGGGGAATGGGAGTGAAAGGGAGGTGAAGGGAGGGTGGAGGGTGACAATGCAAGTCCATCTAACTTTTTGATTTTTTTTTTGCAGCCATAAGTATTATCATCAACAACAGAGTATACAAGTTTATAATGGGTAAGCTATCTCTCTGCAGGTAATGTAACTTACACTAATGATTAGCAGTGTAACTTGATAAGATCAGCATTGTAACTTGATGTATATAGCACTAGCAATGAGCAGTGTAATTTACGTAGCATTGTGATGAGTAGTGTAAATTGTTGTGACAGTAATGATAGTCATGCTTCATGTAACATTGATTATGAGCAGTGTAATTTGTTGTGGAACTAATGATGATCATTATAACTTGATGTGACACTGATGATTATGTTTAACTTGATTGGCACTGATGGTAGATAATTGATATCTCCAACAGGAATCATAGTCTTCATTAACCTTCTCTTTCTCATCATATACGCCAGCTACATCCAAGGTACGGTAAAATATTCCATCATGTTTTAATGACTTATCACTACTTGTTACTATTTATAGATAACTCTCAGAGATTCGACAAGTTTCAAAGCATCCTGCCCATTACACTAACGTTTATAACCAGTGAGTGAGTCAAGAGTGGCTGACTTTCAGATGGTTACTATTGGTGGGTGTCTCCTTGCAGTCTATGCCGCTGACATTGTGGTGAATATCATTGGGCACGGACCGTACGATTACTTCAGGAAGTTTTGGAACATGTGTGTTGCACGTGAAGCCTCCTTACATTCCTGTTCATTGATATCCTCACCACATACACACACACACACACATAAACACTCACACACCCATACATGTACATTCTCATAGATGCATACACACACACACACTAACTAATATAATATGATTTTGTTTATTCTTTGCGCTTGATGTCCTCCAGAGCTGATGTGGCAGTAGTCCTCATAAGTTTTGTGTGTGCACTACTCACCTACCACTACAAAATCCTGGCCATTGTACAGCCAGTCAAACTAATCAGGTGATCTCTTGAGTCAGGAGGAAAGATTGGGGATAAGGTGTTGTAGTACATGCTATAGCAGATATTATGCTACTGCCTTTATAATCCATATACATGTACATCATAATATTCCACTTTTTACACCACACACACACCTCACGTACATACCATACACACACTGCACACATACCATATGTACACACTACATTCACCCTCAATTACACACGCTCACACCACACACACTACACACTTACACTCTCCACCATACTATACACACCACACATACATACCACTCGTATGCATCACTCACACTACGCTCACCACTACACTACACACTCACCTTACCCATGCACTCAAAGATTGGTACGCCTGAAGGGTCGCTACAGGGACCTAATGAACACCATGATTGACCTCACTCCACGTGTACTCAATGTGTTCATCCTTATCCTCATCATCTATTACTCCTTTGCCATCGTGGGCATGGAGTTCTTCTCTCACAAACTCCGTCAGGGCTGCTGCAACACTAGTTTCTATGGAGTGGAGCAATATTACTCTGCCAGTGTGAATGTGAGAGACAACAATACCATCTCTTCAAATGTTTACTACCTTAATAACTTTGACAACATTCTCCGGAGCTATGGTGAGAAGTTCTTGTTGTTGTTGCTACTAAATTATCGACGTGGCAATTATTACTGCAGTAACACTGTTCATATTGATGGTGGTCAATGATTGGTACATCATAATGGTGAGCAGGGAAAGGACATTCGATTAAACTGAGAGTTTATTGAGAATGCATGTAGGAGGGGTTTGCTTCAGAAGTGGATGTTCAATTTCAATGGCTGACAAGGATCTACTTTATGACATTCTTTGTCATCACTATGGTATGCCATGAATGGTGTGACTTTATCTCTCTCTCTTCCTCTGCTTCCTTCTCTCATTGGGTTGGTCCATCTTAATAGATTGTGTGATGGCCACATTGAGGTGGCCACACCTTATGGAGATCTTGCCCAGTTTTAAGTAAAGACAATCTTTCCCAGTTTTGAGTTGGGGGCAATTTTGTTCAGCTTTTAGAATTGCACCTATCATAGTAGTATGGATGCATGTGGCATCATGGGGCGTTCTTGTCCGGCTGCGAGTGATACTCTATGCAGCAGGATGTACATGGCCAGCATGAAGCACTGTATTATGCAGCAGGGTTTACATGGCTTATGCAGGAGGGTGTACATGACTAGCATTGTGTTATGCAGAAGAGTGTATATGGCTAGCACTGTGTTATGTAGCAGGGTGTGCATGGCTAGCACTGTCTAGCATTGACATGTACTTAGCTAGCACTGTGTTATGTAGCAGGGCATACATGGCTAGCACTATGTTATGCAGGAGAGTATACATGGCCAGCACTTTGTTATGCAACAGGGTGTGCATGGCTAGCATGGACACTTTGTCTAATGGAGTGAACTGTCCAGGTAACTATTGATTACCTTGCATCCTTCAGTATTAAATCCCAAGTCAGAAGTAGTTTAAAAGTGGCATGGTGATAATTCCATGCTATATTTGCATGATAGCTACAATTTGCATTTCATTCTCACCTTCCATGCCTCTTTTCTCCCCCAACCTCCTCACATCTCTCTCGCTAGTGTTACAGACTCTTTCCTTGCTCTTTATATGTTCTGCCAACTCTGAGTTGACAATTCCTTACTGAAATCACAGTTCAGTGTCTTGACTGTCCTTTTCCATTCTGCAGGTGGTACTTCAAGTGATTATCTCCTTCATTGTGGAGGTATTTGTGTTAAAAATACAGGCCACAAAAAGAAGGAGGGTTTGTGAAAGACATCCCATGGATAACGATTGCAACTGTCGACAAGGTATAATAACCAGGGTGTTTTGGCATCAGCCAACAAAGTATGATAATAACAAGGGTTTTTTGACATCAGCCAACAAAGTATAATAATAACTAGGGTGTTTTGACATCAGCCAACAAAGTAAATAGGGTGTTTTTCAAAATATTTCAATCATGCCTAGACATTGGGTGAACAACTTATAGTGAATACATGTTATATGATAGGCAGCCATGCATGGTCTTGTTTTCTCAGCTGCCTCCTTTCTTCACTTCAAATTCACAAAGGCATAATGTTCTCAGATGGCCTTTTGAAGTTGTGATGTTTTTCTTTTCCGTTTGCATACAGGTATCACCTGTGTGGTGCAAGGCAAGTATATAGAATACTGCTAAAAAATCTCAGATTACTGAACGAACTGAAAGCTCTTCAGAGCACATCTGGATGATGAGACTCATTGCTATTTTGCTAGTGCTGTACAGTATCTGGACTTCAACAAATGCTATATCATGTATAACTGACATGCATGTACAATACACTGTACCCATCCTCCCCCATCCCTATCTAAAACAATTATGGAACTATATAAAGCAAGTATCTCTCTTTGCATGTCAATAAGTTTGACTTTCTAGTAACCATACCTTACAAGTGATTTTTATAATTTTTTTAACCAACTTCTACTTGGAATTACAGAGAATAAGAAAACGGTGATGATCACTCTAGTGGAGGAAGATCTTGCCAAGCTGAAGTATGTGATGACTTTCTTGGATGAAAGTCAAAGAGACATCAAGTTTTCACTGAACAAAACCTTGAAGAAATGGAAAAGAAAGTATTTCAACAATGTAGTAAGCATGTGTATATAAATATACAAACTTACTGTGCAAATTTTGTATGGCACAGTGTATTTTGGTGTGTTGTCACTGAGACAATCTATTTTTCAGCATAATAAGCGGGTAAAAGTTAACTTTGTTGGTCAAAGACCACATACAAAAGAGGACATACACCTTCTCCAATACGAGGATGAGATTAAAGTAAGAGAGAACACTGTATTGTTGTACAACACATAACACAGTCTATATGTATCATAATTGTACAGGGGTGGATAGTATCGCATAAACTCGGTTTGACTCCGAAGAAGAAGCCAAAGAGGAACACAAAAGTTCTCCTCCACAAAGCTTGCATGCATATCGTTGACTTTATCCTCGACTGACTCTCTTTGTAGTGTCTTAAACATGTAACATGTAACTGTGTGTACGTGTGACCACGGGTCGACTTTAAGTTCATTAACTAATTAATGTTAATTTTGTGTGACAGTCATTTTTATATATATATTTTTAGTGCAGTTTAACAAAGTGGCAATATGTGGAAAATCTTAGGTGAGGGTTGGGGATATATAATGAATCATCCTGTTGATCCACATACATCTCTGGCTGGTTGGTTGCTATGCACTAACAATTTGACAACAAAGGAAATGGGGCTGTACCCATGTTGACCACAACCAGTTAGTGACTGACCCCTTGCCATTTAAAATCATACACAACAATATTGGTGTACTTGATTTTAAATGGGGCTTTTATCTGATCTATATAATTATGGTAGGGTAGAGAGGACTACACCAAGTCCGAGCTTCAGCATCTCCAATATTAAACAATTGTGTATATACACCGCACATATCAACACATGCCATGATCCAATGTCCTGTTGCTATTATTGTCCAAAACACACACAAAAAAGCAGCATATGCTATAATCTCATTGGGATTGTTGATTGCAGTGTCAGCTATAGCCTCCTTAAGGATTAGTTGTAAAAGAGATGCCAATGTCGACTCTATCCTGCTTCCTGATGGTGGTGTAGTCGCCCTTTCCATATCATGTCTGTGATGCTCTTCTCTAGGTAGGGTTTCCTTTGCCACAATAGAGGCAGATTGAGGCTTTTTGCCGGCCATCTGTCCTTTAAGGCCATCATGGGAATTCTATCTGCTCATAAAGCCATCAGCTATCTTCATGGCTTGATTCAAGGTATCGGGAGCCTGGTCCTTCACATGGTTAGCAAGGGGGTTGGGCATCAATAGAGTCACAGTTTCCATGGCTGACAATGGCACCAGATTCCTGTAACACCATGGAACTTTATAACTGCCTAAGTGAGCTCCAAAATACACATCTACCTGCCATATTCCAACTGTCTAAATTTCGGGATATTGTTTCGAATGTTGCTGTTAACTTGTTGTCATGGAAACAACCTTCCATGACTTGAACTACAACACGATACCGGAAATGTATTATTATGTAATTATTACACAATACACAGTAGTTGTTACATCACCTATGTATACGGAGAAACAGAAGGTTGGAAGGACAGATGGAAAGGTCTGATTGGACAGTCGAACCTTGTGATCTAAAATAAGATATAAGATAGCCTGTTAGACAGAACAGAGTAGTTCTGACTAGGATGTGATTTCCTATGGGACTATATTATTCTATCAAATGTTGTTAAGTCAGATTGATGGGAATAAACAAGTGGTCTAGCTAAGGGAGTAGAGCTAGGCATCGCAGGGAGTATTCTGTGGTTCGGTCTAGATGACCCAAGGGTACCAAGAATACATTCCCTGACATTGGTGGCAGCGGTGGGATTCTTCTCTCATAGAAGATCCCGGACCAGCCTTTAGGTAGTGTAGAGGTTTGGAAGTTTAGTTAGAATAGATCAGGGCTACAACCTGGGCACAGCCTATGAGGTTTGAGAACTAACCCTGGATAGCTAGTGTGGAGGTGTCTTTTTTTGGTTTGGTTGGTGGAGGTGGGGTGAAGGATGAGCAATAAGGACAGGAGAGCCCTGAGAGAGTCTCGCCGTCTCCAGAGTAATGCTCCCGAGGCCTCTCCTGGGGCAGTGGACCCCATGGAGAAATTCCAGTCCCAATGGTTGCAGATAGACCAACTAAGGATAGAGCAAGAGGAGAAAAGGAGAGCAGAGGAGCGGCAAAGGCAAGACGAGCTCCAGGAGAGACTCATGAAGAACCAGACCAAACAACAAGAGCGTCTGATTCAACTGCTAACAGAAGTCCGAGAGCCTGCAAGGCTACTTCCGGCCGTGGCAAAGTCCGCTGCTTGTACCCCGAAACTGACCAAGCACAAGTTCCAGGAAGGTATAGATGACATGGGAGCCTTCTTGGATGCGTTCGAGGCGACTGGAGGGTGGCCACGATGCCAGTGGACGGCCTTTCTGCGTAATTCCTTATCAGGAGTGGGCTTGACTGCCGTAGCTGCTATGCCTGCCGACAGCCAGGCGGATTACTGTTCAGTGAAGGAAGTGTTGCTTCGGGAATACAGAATAACAACTGAAACCTTCCGAAAGAGAACATTTGATGTACCTTTCGACACCATCCATCCCGACACCTGGCTAGCAAGACACCGCCAGAGCTTCCAGCAATGGTTGGCATCATCCCCCCTCGATGACCAGGAAACAATGCTAATGGAGATAACACTCAAACGCCTGCCCCGATGGTTGGAGATTCAAATGAGGAACCTCAACCCTGGCAACTTTGAGACACTGAGCGAAGCAGTTGTGAGGCACTTGTCTAACCAGTCACGGAGAGAGACAGAGCAGCCAAGACCAACTGAGAAAGCGACCGAGAGAGGGAGAACTCGCCCCGAGACTCCTTTCCGGTCGGGACCTCAGCAACAGGCCCCCAGACGACTTGGCTGGGACAGACCGACGCCGAGGGGAAGTTAAGAGAGTGGGGGAAACGGACCCCCATCCCAAAGAACCAACCAGGAAGTCCGATGCTTCCGTTGCAACCGTGTGGGACACATGAAAAGGGACTTCAGAGTCAAACTGGAACAAGCGCAGCTGGTGGGCGAGACAACCAGGGAAGAGACCTCTAATCGTTGGACAAGGAGGGCTAAGCTGAACGGACGAGTCGTGAAGGTGTGGCTAGACACTGGATGCACGAAGTCCATCGTGCACCCAAGATGTGTGCAGGAGAAAGCCAAGCTGGGGTGGAGCATACCGTATGCCACAGCCACCTCCAGCGAGACATGGTTCCCAGCAGCCCGGGTGGTGCTGAAGCTGGCTGGGAGGACATACCATCTGACGGTAGGCATCTCGCCTTACCTACCGGTGGATATGCTGGTGGGGCAGGATGTGCCCCAGCTGAAGCAGTTGCTGGCCGGAGTGTGCTCAGAGAAGACACAACTCGCCAGGGAGGACATGAGTGAAATAGCCCTCGTAACCACCAGAGCAAAGGCACAGACACAAGTGCAGGAAAAGGAAGCATCACGGGTACAACAAGCAGACGACGAGGTCGTACTGACAGACCCCACAGACGGAGACCACGAGGAAGAAGAGAAGGGAAATGAACTCCCTTACGATTTTGAAGACGAGTTCTTCACCGAGAAGAGAATGGAGAAGGAGCAACAGACCAGAAACGAGGCGGAGACTGTTAGCCTTCCCGACCGAATGCCCCCAGATGAATTACGGGCCCTACAGCAAACAGACCCATCCCTGGAGAAGATAAGGACACAAGCAGACCGAGGAGAAGAACCATACCTTTGGGAGAATGGACTCCTCATGAGGAAGTCGCTCACAGTGGACGGGGGGAACTTGGTGGTGGTGCCGCATGAAGCTCGGACGGAGATCCTAAGGATGGCCCACAACGCCCCTACAGCCGGACATTTCGGGCAAGCAAGGACGCTCTCCACCATCAGGCAGAGCATGGACTGGCCGAATATCGCTTCAGACGTAAGGTCAATGTGCATGTCTTGTCCCACCTGTCAGAGAGCCAAACCTATAACCGCCCAGAGAGCACCCTTACACTCCCTACCCATAATAAGCATACCATTCGAAAGGGTGGCTATGGATATATTTGGGCCCCTGAAAAGAACGAAGGGAGGGAACAAGTATGTGTTGATAATCATGGATTATGCTACCAAATGGCCGGAAGCGTTTCCTCTCAAGAATACCTCAACTGAAACGCTTCTGGGCTGTTTGGTAGAAGTCTTTGCTAGACTAGGGACCCCCAAGGAAATCCTCTCGGATAATGGTAGTAATTTCGTCTCACGCACCATGGCCCAATTTTGCCGGTTGACAGGCATCCACCAAATAAAAACCTCCCCATACCATCCCCAAACTGATGGTATGGAAGAGAGGTTTAATGCTACCATGAAGAGATTGCTAAAGAAGCTAACCCAAAAGAGTGAGAGAGAGTGGGACCAATGTCTACCATTTGTAGTGTGGGCCTACAGGGGAACGGTCCATAGTACCACAGGGTATTCCCCTTTTGAATTGCTGTATGGGAGGAGGATGCGAACCACGATAGATGAATTAGCCCGATATTGGAGAGAGAAACAGGGAGAGGAAGGTATAGGGGTCATTGAGTACCTGAGAATACTGAGAGAGAAGTTCGAATTAGTTCGGGAGGTAGCAGCGAGTAACGAGAGACAAGCTAAGCAAGCCCATCAGAAGTACCATAATCGAAAGGCTACCGAGAGAGAGTTCAATGTGGGAGATTTTGTGTTGGTTTTTTCAGCCACGGAAAACAAGCAAACTCCAAAATGAATGGAGAGGGCCGGTAATAATTACCCGGAAGTTGACAGATGTAACCTACCAAGTAGATTTGGGGGAGGGGTCGATGTGGTTGAGAACCTTCCATGTGAACGGAATGAAGGAGTGGCATTCTCTAATGCCAGCCGTGTTGCTAGCCGTGGACAATGAACCAAGCGACCCCGAACCCAATGAAACACCACAATGGGAGAAGCATCTGAATCAACTTCAGCCCTATCAAAAGGAAGCATTACAACAACTGAAGGCCGAGTTCAATGAGGTGATCAGCGACGTACCTGGAAGGACGGAAGTGGTGGAGCACACCATCAACACCGGGGATGCATCCCCCATCCGACTCCCACCGTACCGCCTCCCACACTCATCGCACGAATTCCTGCGAAAGGAGATAAAGACATTGCTAGAGCAGAACATCATCATACCCTCCAAAAGCCCCTGGGCCGCCCCAGTGGTGCTAGTACCAAAAAAAGGACGGATCGAAGAGGCTCTGCATTGACTTTCGGAAATTGAACCTGATCACCCAATCCGACCCCTATCCAATTCCCCGGATAGAGGAACTTATTGACAATATTGGAAACTCACAATGGATTACCGCCATAGATTTGGCTATTGGCAGGTGCCCATGGAAAGGTCAAACAGAGAAAAGACAGCATTCATAACACTGTGGGGCAAATACGAGTTCACCACAATGCCATTTGGACTAGTATCTGCCCCATCGACCTTCCAGAGAATGATGGATCAGGTCTTGGACGACACTCAGGAGTACGCAAGTGCCTACCTTGATGACATTATTGTTCACAGCAGAAACTGGGAAGACCACATTACCCACTTACGAGAAGTGTTCACGAGATTGAGACAAGCAGGACTAAGAATAAAAGAAAAAAGTGCAAGTTTGCATGCAACACCTGTACCTATCTAGGCCATGTGGTGGGAAGAGGCCAAATCAAACCGATGGAGGCCAAGGTGAAAGCAGTAAAGAACTTTGACACCCCGAAAACGAAGAGGGAAGTACGAGCATTCCTTGGACTTTGTGGCTATTATCGGAGATTTATTCCATCGTTCTCGACAATAGCCACTGCCCTCTCGAATCTAACACGGAAGGATATGCCAAACAAAGTGATATGGACGGACCAGACAAGAGAGGCGTTTGAAAAATTGAAAGAATTACTATCTCAAGAACCAGTTCTACACCCACCTATTTGGGGGAAGGAATTCATGCTGCAAACCGATGCTTCGAGTTGTGGGATCGGGTATGTGTTAAGCCAGGGGACGAACTAGGTGAGGAGCATCCAATTGCCTTCGGTTCCAGAAAGCTACTTCCCAGAGAAACCAAGTATTCGGCCATTGAGCGAGAAGGGTTGGCAATAGTGGAGGGGGTCAAACACTTCAGGGTGTATCTCGAAGGAGTACACTTCCGCATAGAGACAGACCACAACCCTCTTGTGCACCTTTCTAAACTGAAAGACAGCCATGGAAGAATTGCCCGATGGATATTGGCCCTTCAGCCCTATAACTATACAATAGTTTATCGTGCGGGACGGAAAAACGGAAATGCGGATGGACTCTCTAGAGAACAGTGTTCTCAACTAGAGGAAGGGGAGATGTCATGGAAACAACCTTCCATGACTTGAACTACAACACGATACCGGAAATGTATTATTATGTAATTATTACACAATACACAGTAGTTGTTACATCACCTATGTATACGGAGAAACAGAAGGTTGGAAGGACAGATGGAAAGGTCTGATTGGACAGTCAAACCTCGTGATCTAAAATAAGATATAAGATAGCCTGTTAGACAGAACTGAGTAGTTCTGACTAGGATGTGATTTCCTATGGGACTATATTATTCTATCAAATGTTGTTAAGTCAGATTGATGGGAATAAACAAGTGGTCTAGCTAAGGGAGTAGAGCTAGGCATCGCAGGGAGTATTCTGTGGTTCGGTTTAGATGACCCAAGGGTACCAAGAATACATTCCCTGACACTTGTCAACCCCACCGGATAGCTCATGCTGCTCATCCTCCCTCCTGTTAGCTAGCATCTCTCTGCTGCTGCAGGAGGAACTTGCCATGGATGCTGTTCGACTCGGAAGTTATGTCTGTGATTGGGCCGAAGCAACCTTCTGGCTGGTTGTCTGATTTGTAATTCCTCCATCTCATTTCCATAACATGTAATGATTGACTCAATAATGATAAGACCCGGAAACAGGATATTGTGGTAGAATGTAAATAGATGTGGTCATCTGTGAATAGCATATAAATATGTGCTTATAAATGATTTTGAGTTGCTGTTTGAGTTTGCCTAAGAGAAAATCAGCCATAATAACTATTTACCACTAGAGAAATCCATAGCCTTTTGCAGCTAGAGCAAATTAGCTAAGTAGCAGAGATGACTACTATGGGAGCTTTGAGAACACAATTAGACAACATACGGTTACAAAAGCAACTCGAAGTCGAGAACAGAGGTCTCAGAGAAAAACACCCAGCCTTAAGTGAGGCTATTGCAGAGTGGACCAACTGCTAGAAGAAAATGAGCACTTGGCTGCTTAAGGCATACAGATGAAGGCACTATATGACCAGCTGTTGCGAGTCTCACAGGAAGTTCAACAAGAAGTTGATGAGCTATGGGAACTGCTATCAGTGAAGGAAACCTGTTTGGAGAAGCTGAATGCCCATTGTGAGGACTTGAAAAGAGAAATCTCAGGGGTCTGTCAGTCAGCAGAGTAGTTGGAGTGTTATAGAATGGTGCAGAAGGAATAAGAGACTCGATTTGGTCCTATGATCTGACAAAACATCTGTTTACAAGTGTGTCATAAGTTTCTCTACTATCTAACTGAAATCACCTTGGTCTGAACCTATCCCTTACATAGAAACCACTAGCTGGACACATAAAAACTAGCCCTAGAGTAAATTGGAGCTATAGGGATGCTGATTTTGAGAGGGTTTGTGAAATAATCAATGAATCTGACTGGGACATTTTACTAGGAGGAATAGACATAAATTGTTCTGCATCTAACTGGTCTGCAAACTTTTCTGAAATTATATCTGCATGCGTACCTTAGAGGACTTTGAGTGGTAAGAAAAATGTTCCTTTCGGCTAATCAGGAAAAGAAATGCTGAATTCAGAGCTGCATGAGGACTAGACAACAATATGAGAAGTTAAAGTATAGAAATGAAATTGTAGGGTTGCTATGTGGTGCTAAGTCAGCATATCTGGAGAGGATAAACCCAAAAAACAAAAAAGAGTTCTGGAAAATGGCAAAGTATCTCAACAAGAAAAGGTCTGCCATGCCAACTCTCCATTATAAGGATGAAATTGGTGAGTCCGACTTAGACAAGGCCAAAATGCTAAATATATTTTTCTTGCAGGGCTTCAAGCAAGCTCTCCCTCTTTATCTAAGTCTGATAATGTATATAACAGTGAAAATATTATCCCTTGCACAAACAAGTTCCTGTGCACAGATGAGAAGGTAATATGATAATGACACTGGACACCACAAAAGTAAATGGTACGGATGGACTATCAGCAAAAATGCTAATGGGAACAGCATATAGCATTACCCCATCTCTTACAAAACTTTTCAAATTATCCATTACTCAGGGGTGCTTCCCACAATGTTGGAAAACATCCTTTGTTGTTCCTATCCTCAAATCAACAAATCAAACAAGAGAAATGAGTGCTCTAATTATCGACTTTGCAGGTAGTTAGCAAGATGCTTGAGTGCCATATAGATCAGTCCATCACTGACCAGTTGGAAGTATTACACCCACTATCTGATCAGCAATGGGGTTTCCAACATGGAAAATCAATGGTTACTGCAGTTATACATGATTGGTTTAAGGTGTTGGAATATGGTCAGGAGGTATGCACCATATTTTTTTATCTAACAAAAGCATTTGACTCCCTTCCTCATCAGCCGCTACTGATAAACTGACAAACTGCTGTTTGGACAGTCACAATAGCAAGGATAAGAAGTTACTTATGTAACAGGAAGCAAACCATGGTGGTAGGTGGCGTGTCATCACAAGATGTCCTTGTACTCTCTGGTGTTCAACAGGGTTAAGTACTGTGTTCTAGATGATGAATGGACATTATTCTCTCTGATGGAAGCACCTTAAATCTCGATGCTGGTGACATGCTGCTTTACAAACCAATTAAAAGAATTAATGACTTCAAGAGTCTACAAATGGATATTGACCTTATCAACCACTGCGTCTAATCTTTCCTTTAGCCCAACCAAGTGTAAAGGCATGATCAAGGAAAAAGAAACCATTTTGGTCTTCCAAAATTTGTTGTGAATGGTACAACTTTGGACCAAGTTAACTCTTACAAATACCTTGTCTCTTCAGAGCTATCTTTGTCTGCATATATAGACAGTATTTGTGCTAAAACTAGAAAACTAATTGGCCTAGTTTTTATAATTGTATAGATGTCGTTAGCATGCTAGAGATGTAGAATATTCTATAACATCTGCATCTGGAATATGCTGTTCCTATTTGGGACCCATACCACATCGGATACGTTGCAAAACCAAAAGTTTGCTCTCAAAATGTGTACAAAACAGTGTACTTGCACAAGTACAATCAGGATGTATTAATCAAAATGAGAATCCCATCTCTCGATAATCACAAAATATTTCTGAAGTTAGGTATGGTACTCAAAATCATAAAGACCAGCTGCTATTTCCTCATGATGTATTCATTATTAACCTGAGCAGAATAACCAGGACTGATACCCTTTGTGGGATCAACCATATGCTAAGATGCAGGCATTCCAATTTTCTTTTGTAAATAATTCAAAGGATACACAAATAGCATAGTCTGCTAATGTTAAGCTGCCCCGATTATGTGTTACGATGCCAAGAACAAAGGTGTGATGTAGTGTTAGAATGGAGTGAATGGATCTCTAGAGCTTCTTGGGGTAAGTTGTTCCAGTTGTTTCACAAGGTGACAAAGCCAGGTACTGAATAAATAAAAATAAAATAAATGATTTAGCCATCAGTGCCTTCACAAAGGACCAGTGTCATCTAGACATCAGCACCATCACAATAGCTAAGAATGATTTAGACAACACCATCATGCTAGCCGAGAAACATTTAGCCATAAATGCCATCATGATAGGTGAGAATTATTTAGCCATCAGCACCATCAGGATAGCCGAGAATCATTTAGCCATCATCATTCCTGACAAATTGTGGTTAGGACACTCTCACAATAGCCTGGATAAGAAATTACTTACTTACCATCACAATGTCCGAAAATCATTTAGCCATCAGCACCATCATGATAGCTGAGAATCGTTTAGCCATCAGTGCCATCATGATAGCCATCATTTAGCCATGAGGTCAATCAGATAGCCAAGAATTATTTATCCAATCAGTGCCATCACGATAGCTGAGAATCATTTAGCCATCAGATCCATCATGATAGCCATGAATCATTTAGCCATCAGGTCAATCAGATAGCCGAGAAAGATTTAGCCATCAGGGCCATTACAATAGCAGAGAACCATATAACAATAAGTGTGATCACAATGGCAAGAATCATTTATCCATCAGTATCATCACGATAGCCGCATTTAGCATTCATGCCATCACAATAGCCAAGGATCATTTTGCAGTCAGCACCATCACAATAAGAATCATTTAGTCTTCAAGGACATCACAATAGCAGAGAATTGTTTAGCTATTGTCAGGGAAATACTCTCACCTGACAGTGGCAGACCAGCAGGTGGTGATGACAGCAGAACATCACTATCTGTGGGATTAACAAAGGGACATATACATGTGAAAGAACAAGCCACTCATGTGAACAAACAAACCACAACCACACCACAGACAACAAGCAAGAACACTCACCTGACTGAGGAGCCTGTGACATGGGGTGACCCAAGTAAAGATGATTGGTCCATGCCGTGATGAACAGAATCAGCGCGAAGACTGCGATCAACAAGAATGGCGGAACGAGAGGAAAGGGACAGGCAATGCAATCAAGAAGAGCGATAGGCAGCGTTGGTGGAGATGATGCGAAGGCCACCTGTCGAGGCAGCAAGATCACCTCCACCGTGCCTACCCCAATTGTCATTACAAAAATTTGACGAGGCAAGGATGACATGGGAGCGTTTCTGGATACATTTGAAGTGACAGCCAGGACAAATAGATGGCAGGAAAACCTCTGGGCAACCTATCTACAGAGTGCATTGTCAGGCCAGGGAATGGTTGCCATTTCTTCACTCACTACCGAAGACCAGACATCCTACGAGGTCGTGAAGCAGACTCTGCAGTCTGTGTACCAGGTCACTGAGGAAGCATATAGGAAAAAATTGTTTGATTCGCCGTTCGACTCTGCTAACTCAGACCAGTGGCAGACCAGCAGGTGGTGTTGACAGCAGAACATCACTATCTGTGGGATTAACAAAGGGACATATACATGTGAAACAAGCCACTCATGTGAACAAACAAGCCACAAACACACCACAGACAA
Organism: Cladorhizidae sp. MBARI D1340-BT2; assembly: GCA_028752905.1. Lineage (NCBI taxonomy): Eukaryota > Metazoa > Porifera > Demospongiae > Poecilosclerida > Cladorhizidae > Cladorhizidae sp. MBARI D1340-BT2. The sequence continues at coordinate 38,834,678 of JAQNBH010000009.1, read as the reverse complement.
CAAGCAAGAACACACCTGACTGAGGAGCCTGTGGTATGGGGTGACCCAAGTGAAGATGATTGGTCCAATCCACAGGTTGGCAAGGAGACCAGTGACCTCAAACTGAACTGATAGAAAGAATATAAAAGGAGACTATGGATAAGATACAAACACGCTAAGAACTGATACCTGATTATGTTGAACTTTAAGAACTGTTCTAAGAACTTTGATTGAGATTGTTGATAGTGTTGATTGACACTGTGTATGTGTGAATATCTGACCATCGTGGATGGCATCTGCCATTTTGAGGTGTACCTGAAGGGAGTGGATTTTGAAATGATGATAGACCACAGCGGCCTCTAATACCTCCACAGCATCAAGGATGTGAGAGGCAGACTAATGAGGTGATCTCTCTGGGTCTAACACCTCAGATTCACTATCATGCAGAGAGTCAAACTTAGACAGGCACTGAGCTGTATTTGGTTCCATAATTTTTTAGCTAGGAATATAGGGGGAGGGGTACGGTGTATTGCATGTTGTAAGCAATGCATGATATGGCCATTTGTTAAAGTCCAGATGACCGTCTAGCACTAGCAAAATAGCATAGTCCAGACGTACTCAGTTTATTCAGTAATCTAAGATTTCTTAGTGGTATTCTATATCCCCACCTTGCACACCACGAGACATTCCTCTACTAAATAAAAAATCACAACTTCGAAAAGCCATCAGAGAACTATGTGCAGTTGTGAAGAAAGGAGGCAGCTGAGAAAACAACACCATATGGCTGCCTGCCATATAATGTGTTCACTGTAAGTTGTTCACCCAATGTTTAGGCATCACTGGATTATTTTGGCACTGATGCCAAAACACTCTGGTTATTATTAAACCTTGTCGAAGATTGCAATCATTCCCCATGGAATGTCTTTCACATATCCTCCTTCTTTCAGAGGCTTGTAACTTTAACACAAATACCTCCACAATGAAGGAGATAATCACTTGAAGTACCACCTGCAGAATGACAAAGGACAGTCAAGAAACTGAACTGTGACTTCAGTGAGGAATTTTCTACTAAGAGTTGGCAGAACACATGAAGAGCAAGCTAACATTAGCAATAGTGATGTGAGAAGAATGGGAGGGAAGAAGTAGGGAAGGTGCAGCTGAAATGCATATAGTGCAGCTGTATAATTGTCATCACAAATACAACATGGAATAATAACCGTGCCACTTTTAAACTAGCTCTGACATGGGATTAAACAGATTACTGGAATAAGTGCAAGTGATTAATAGTTACCTGGACAGTTCAGACAAAGTGCTCCATGCTAACCATGCACTTGCTGGCATAACCTAGTGCCAGCCATGTACACCCTGCTTCATGACACAATGCTAATCAATTACATAACACAGTATTAGACATATACATTGTGCATGTATGAGCGGTGTGTATGCTTGGTGTGTAGAGTATGGCAGTGAGTGTAAATGTGTAGTGTGTGATGTGTGTCTGTGTGTAATGAGGTGAATGTAGTGTGTTTATGGTATGTGTGCCGTTTCAGGACTCAGCCCTGACTGGCTGCAGAGCAGCCCTATCAAACTATAAATAGAATTTATAAATAGAGCTAGATAGAATTTATAAACAGAGCTAGAACTCATGACCTCAGACTATCAACACATAGGACAATCATGATATCATCTCACACTCTTAGATAAGTCCTGTATGAACATACAGTAATTCTACTACTCTCACACTGTTATCAACACCATAAGCTGTGAAAGCCTGGCTGCAAGGGTATTTAAACACCTCTGCAGTCCAGGCTTTAGTCAGTCTCATCCTATCTTCATAAGGTTGGTATCTGTTAGGTCTCTTGTGGTTGGAGACTCTAACATGCAGTATGTGTGTGGTGTGTGTGTGTATGTGTGTGTGTGAAGAGTGGAATACTGTGATGTACATATATATAAACAGTAGTCTAATATCTGCTACAGCATGTACAACAATACCATGTCACCGATCTTTCCTCCTGACTCAAGAGCTCTCCTGACTAGTTGGACTGGCTGTCCAATGGCCAGGATTTGGTAGTAAGTAGTCGAGCAGAACACACAGAAACTAAGGAGGATTACTGCCAAATCAGCTCTGAAGTGTGAGCAAAGAGTAAACAAAATCATGTTGATTCAGTAAGTGTGTGGGAGTGTGCATGTGTGAGTCTATGCATGTGGCTATGTCTCTGTGGGTGTCTACATGCATGTAAGTGTGTGCATGTGATAAGCATGACAATGATCAGGAATGTAAGGAGGCTTAACATGCAAAACACATGTTCCAAAACTTCCTTAAGTTACACAGTCCGTTCCCAATGATATTCACCACCACATCAGTGGCATGGACTGCAAGGAGACACCACCAATAGTAACCATCTGAAGGTCAACTACTCTTGATTGACTCACTGTAATGGGCAGGATGCTTTGAAAATTGTTGAACCTCTGAGAGTTATCTATAAATAATAAAAAGGAAGAATTCATTGAAACATGGTGGAATGTTTTAGCATGTGGGGGGATATGATGAGAAAGATGAGGTTAGTGAAGACTACAATTCCTGTAGGAGATATCAATTATGTAACATCAGTGTCATATCAAGTTATAATGCTCATATCAGTGCCACAACAAGTTACACTGCTCATAATCAGTGTTACATCTCATCATTAGTGTCACAACAAGTTACACTACTCATCATCAGTGCAACATAAATTACGCTGCTCATTATCAGTGTCATATCAAGTTACACTTGCTATTCATCATTGCAAGTTCATTACCCACAGAGAGATAGCTTACCCATTATAAACTTATATTCTCTGTGATTGATATAATACTTATGGCTGCAAAGAAATAAAATCTAAAAGTGACATGGTCTTGTATTGTCACCCTCCACCCTCCCTTCACCTCCCTACATGCATACTCTAGGTTTACTACCTAATAAGTAAATCATTCAATATTCCTGTTTTGCTTCCTCAACCATTAATCCTTGCCTGATAATCATTGATATACCCATGTGAAAATATATAGTATATTATATAAGGAACTTACCTGGGTCTTCTGACTCCACTCCTACTACAATAACTGGCTGTGAGTGTTTCCTTTTTTTCAAAATCTATCAACTATCACTTTGTTTTTGTCAAGTTATCTTGACTAAAGTACTCGCCATCTTCTCGTGAGAGCAAATCAATCTGTGTATATGAGTCATTCCACATTGGTGGCATTTTACAATACCTTTCTGTGTAATTTAGTTTCAGATTCTTTCAAGTGTCACCACCAAGTACCCGATAATGAATAGATCACCTGACTGTTACAGCCATACACAGGACAGACACCAGCATTGAAGGATTGTGAGCTAGGAGGCTTAGCATAAGGTAAAGCTGGCATTGAAGAGGATTGTGAGGCTATGTGGCACAGACATTAGGTAAAGCCAGAAGTGAAGGATTATGAGCAGACATTTGGTGAAGCCGGCAGTTGAGCTGGTGACATAAACATTAGGTAAATCTATTATGCACCTGATATAGATACTAGCTCAAAAACCACCTTTTATGGCTTTTTGTATTACTTGTCAACATCAATTATTGCATGGCTTGACTTGTGGACTTTAGTTATAAAGATACATATGCAAATTCTCAAATGCAACTCACTATCTGAGCTCCCTCCATCTATTTTAATCTTGATATTTTTGGTCACCTCCACACAACTTTCTGTCACTTCTTTTTTCTGGTCAATGACTCTTTGATAATCCACAGGCAACTCTGCTAATCTCACAGGACAATGGCTATAAATATATGGAACCGAGGACATGATCTTAAGGTGTAGGATTCCCGTAATAAACACTTGCACATCAATCAGTCCAACATCAATGAATGTCATGAAGACAACTTTCAAATTGTATATGATGTACGAGATCTTTTTGCCGACTTTCACTCACTGCAATAGTGAAAGTGCTCCATCTTGGAGGTGCATAAGGAATACTACCAGTCGTCTGTATCATTAAGATTTCTGATATATTGTGTAAATATATTTTAAATCTTCGTACAAAATCTCCCTAGCATGATTATGGGTTTCAAGTTCTTAACAATTTTTAGCCCCACCACTCTAATATTGCTGCTCTTTACTGATTGCGTGATGTTAATAAATAAATGCCGCAAACTCCCTATTCACATGGTAGAATAACTACTTTTGCAAAGATCAACTTGAGATTTATTTTTCGACGTTTCGGCAAGATGCTCTAGCCTTCATTCTGATGAAGAGACGGTCATGTTGGGAGTCTTGCATGCATGAAATTTTGACACATTTACACAATCCTGAAGGCGGCTAGAGATCTAGCGAAATGTTGAGAACTATTCAGAGAGTCAGTACCAATGATCAAATTGTCACCACCATTAACATTTTAAATATAATGAAATGCTCGAGAGAGAGAGAGAATTAAAAGAGAACCTAAGAGCTTGTCTTGGGACTATTCAGATGAACATGGAAAGATGGAGTGGTGATCTGGATGATCTTGCTAGACCCATGAAACAAATGTAAATGGATAATCCAAGATAAAAGATACAGTGTGATCTTGGATGATCTTGCTAAATCTTGAAAAAACCAACGTTAAATTTAACATATTTTATCTTGCAAAATCTTATGGATATTGCAAGATTGTGCAAGGTCGTGGCAAGATTCTTTACTTGGGTGGGCACTTGATCGTGCCACCACCAATGTGTGAGTTGCCACAAGTTTAAGCGGATTTTTTCCCTTCATTTTTGCTTCAGTATGTCGTTTGGGCTGTGATGTATGTGCAGGCAGTAACTGTGCTCATTGAGCAGGAAAACTACTTCCGCATCGCTCGTCTCCTTAGACCAATTTTTATTATTGATACCAACTACAAGGTTGGAGTGAGGAGGTGAGGGGGAGAGTATGTGGTGTGTGTGTTTATGGGAGGAGAAGGAAGGGAAGATGAGGTGGAGGAATGTAGGGTAAGGAAGTCTTTAGTCTGACACCAACTATATATATAGGTGAGGGGAGGGAGAGAGGATGAGTGTGTGTGAGTATTGGATTAAGGAGTGTTTAGTCTGACACTAACTATAAGTTTGGTCGGACAGGGGAGAGTGTGTGTGTGTCTGGGTAGAGGGGAAGAGAATATGGGGTTAGGGAGGTGTTTAGTATAATACCAACTATTTGCCTATGTGTGAGAGGATAGTGTGTAGTGTGGGATAAAGGGAGCTTGGCTACTAATTGTAGTGAGGGTTGTGGCTGGCGTGGAGATACAAGTGGCCATGTTCTCTTGGACATGGTACATCTACTTCTCACTCATGTTTACTATCGCAGAGTTATTCGACAGATTTGCGAGAAACTGAAGCCAATTCTGGATGTCCTTATCCTCATCTTCTTTTTTATTTCTGTGTTTGCCTTGAGCAGTGAGTTACTAAACCCGAGCCAGATTTGATGCTATCACGAACACACTTGTTCATCACTGAAGGTTATTTGATATATGCAAAAGGACCCAACCATAAGCTTACTGTACACTCATACAGATATTATGATTTGTAATGGGAGGGTACTGCAATAAATATAACCCCAAAAAATTAAAATCACTTTCACATTTATCAACCAAAATTTATTTTCTCTCAATGTTTCGATTAGATGCTCTACTCTTCATCAGGAATAATGAGATGCTAAGACTTGTGTGAACTTGATATATATTGCTATCCACATTTAATACTTCTTGCACTCGTATCCAGAATGAGAACTGGATGTGGCAAGAATATGATACCTACCTTTTCATGAGGAGTGTGGTACAATCCCTATTTTGGTTAGAGCCTTATTTTAAAATGGCAGAAACCTCCTGACTAAAACTCACTTTGGCAGTTTCTTATAATATATAATACTCTCTCTTTAAAAATTGGAATATATCTGTATTACTGTAAACTGATGTGTGATATATTATTAATTGTTTTAATATTTCAGTTCAATCAGTCAAGCATTTTTCAGCCTTTTCATCACCATGACAAGTGCAAAGTGTGAGTATTAAATTTCTGAGTCATATGCTCAACAAGATGTCACATCCATCTTCTTTGTGGCATATAATATCATCACATTTTATTTTGCTTCTAATATAGTATAATTACTTGAATTCATGACTATGTGGTATGTATTCACTGCTGTTATTATTCTTCAGTTGTTGGCTGTCATCTATAGCTCGTTCAGTGAAGACGACAAAAAAATCAAGATAATCTGGTACAAGTGCAATACCTATTGTTGTTGCCCACCACTTGACAATGCATTTACAATATGAAGTAAAGGGATTCAGTCCATCGGGCATTCCACATCTTGAACTGTGATCCACATGTGTAGAGTTGACATGTCGATTTTCACAATTTCTTGTTGTTCATGCAACACTATCAGCTACTTATGTGTGCGTCAATCAACTTTGTCCTCTTATGTGTATCTTCTGGCTGGAACATGCATGCTACATGGATATGCCCATGTACATGCATGCTGTGTGTGGATGTGCTTCCATGTACATTGCCAGGGATTTTACAGATAGCTTTGACTGAAATGCCTAAGACTTGATGTGTAAGAATGGGTTTTCAATGCAAGACCTGGTAGAGACCACAGTAGTAACCAAGCAGGAAACCAAAGACTCAACCAACCCAAATATTGAAACCTCAAATGGTTACGCCGATGACATCTGCATGTCTGGAACTTCTGATTGGCCAGCAGTTAGGAAGAGCTCAGAAATGCCCATAGAAGGATTTTTCGAGACACAGCCAAGAAAGACTATAAAAACAGAGGCGAGGGAGACAGAAGAAGAGGAGACTAGAGACAGAGTTTCAGAGTCCTAGAGAGCGAGACTTTGAGATAGACCTAGAATTGACTGTCTAGTGTATGATTATCTGTAGAGTGACTTTACGTAGTATAGACTTAACCTGTGTATAGTTTAGTGTTGATACTATTATTAATGGTTACAACTAGTATCGAATTATCTTATAGGGTTAACTATTCTATTCTTGTTGTATTTGTTTGCTTTCTCATTTTAATTAAAACAACCTTATTGTGAGAAAGGGCTGCAACAGGCTGAGCGATATTTTGGTCTAGTCAGAGTGTTGTTGACTAGCCATCACAGGATATTTAGTAGATAACTAGTGCAATCTGTCAAGATGAGTGACAGAGTTGTAGCCATTGCAGAGTATTTGCCTGACGTTAGTGGCAATGGTGATACCAACAATATAGATTCCCAGTCCGAACAGAAAGTTATGGAAACAGTCCAGGCGGTAAGCTTAGAGGACTTGTGAATTAATACCCTGGTAGATTAGAGCTATTAGAGTTGTGAATTTTTTTTTGTTGTTGTGTTTGATTGATTGACTTCATAACAACCAAAAAAGCAAAATGTCAGAGGAATGACAAGATCGAGAGGCCTGTAGCCTCCGAAGTGCTGCACCAGAAGCACAGGGTGATGGTCCAATGGACCGGTTCATGGAGCAGTGGCAAGCAATGGATGATCACCATGCAGAATGACAAGAACAACAACAAGAAGTGGAAAGATGCCGACAAGCAGATACATGAGGAGGATAATCGATGGCACATACAGCAAGAGGAGCAGTTCCTGGAGGTGGCACACAGACAACCTCTAGCTGAGCCACCTCCACCTGCACCTACAACCAAACTACAAAAGTTCCAGAAGGGGACTGATGAACATGGGAGCCTACTTAGAGACTTTGGAAGTGACTGCCCAAGCTAGTTGTCTTCCCAGAGATTAATGGGCTCTGTGGTTAAGAGGTTCTTTGTCTAGAGGAGGGATGATTGCAGTATCTTCCTTGGCAAATATTTAAGAGTTGGACTCGGATACTGTGAAATAAATGTTCTTATCTGAATATCAAGTTACGACTGAGACTTATCATTGGAAGTTCTTCGAAACTCCATTCGATAACAGCAATCCTGATGGTTGGTTAAAGGAGACAAAAGCACTCAACTCCAAAGAACTCTAAAGTTCCTGTGCTTATGGAACTGACATTAAGGAAGCTACACCAATGGCTCGAAACCCAGATAAGGAAGGTGAATTGTCAGAATTATGAGGATATGTCAAAGACCATTATGAGATACCTGGCAAATCAGTCAGTTGGGAGGAGAGAACTAGAGGCCCCAAGACGTATGAAACCTATGGGAGGAGACAAGTTCAACCCAAGAGAGGAACAGGGGAATGGGATCCACACTCGCTCACTGACCATGGATCACCCAAAAGAAGACCAAGGGAGTGGGAGCTAAATTCGACCACTGCCCAAGGATATCAAACAGATCACGTGTTTTCAATGTGGAAATATTGGACACAAAAAGGGATTGTAGAGTGAAACTCGAGAAGGCTAACTTTAGAGGAAGTACACAGATGAAGGTGAACCAACCAAAATGGACACAAACAGCAAAGATAAATGGAAGTGTAGTCGTTGTACTATTGGACACTGGATGTACCAAATCTATAGTACACCCACATGTGGTATGCCAAAAAGATAGACTGAACTATCTAATCCTGTTTACTACTGCAAGTTCCAGAAAGATGTGGTTCTCAGAAGCCCAAGTAAAGCTGGAAATCGACGAACAGAGTCACACCATAGTGGTGGGAGTTTCTCCACATCTAACAGTGGATATGTTGTTAGGACAGGATGTTCCCAACTTTAAAAACATTCTTGCCAAATCTGTACAAGTCAATGTAGAGGTAAAGGAGCAGGTAGAGGAAATGGACAAGGTCATACACACTGTCGAAGGGATACTGGAGAAAGAAGGGGAAGTGGTTATGGCAACAACCCGTGCTCATGAGAAAAAAACAAGAAAGAGATTGTCATCAGAGAATGGTAGAACAAATGGAAGATGGAGCTATCATCCGACCGATTGAGCAACCCAGCCTGTCAGAAGGCTCATCACCACTATCCCAGGATAAAACTACAGAAGTAGAGAAACTTCTATAAGAAGTGCAAGTTGGAAAGGAGCAGTCAACTTGACTTGAAAAGATCACACCTCCACAACTCTGCATTTTACAAGAGGGGGACCCTACTCTCAAGGCCATACGAGTGAAGGTGACAAAGAAGGGAGTAGTTTCTTTGTGGAAAAGGGTATTTATATGAGACAACCTCACCACACAGGAGAAAAGAATCTGATTATAGTACCTCAACTATGTCGTGCTGAAGTTCTTCAACTGGCGCATTGTTCTCCGACAGTGGGACATTTTGGTCATCGATGCACTCTGGACACATTACAAAGGAGAATAGATTGGCCAGGAATAGCAAAAGATATGATTATGACATCCAAGACATGCCCTATTTGCTGATGAACAGCTGCAGCAGTCGTGGCTCGAGTATCACTACACCGTTGATCTCAACCCCCTTTCGCCGAGTAGCCATGGATATCTTTGGGCCATCAGAAAGAATATCAGCTGGCAATAAGTACATTTTGGTTGTGATGGATTACTCTTATCAAATGGTTAGAGGCATTTCTGCTCAAGAATGTGATAAAGAAAACTGTTGTTGATTTCCCTATAGACGTGACAGCAAGATTAGGTGTACTGGAGGAGATACCTACTGACAATGGGTCCAATTTTATTTCAAAGACCATGGCATGATTTTGCAAATAGACTGGTATTCATCAAATCAAAACCTCACCTTACCACCCACAGATGGATGGGATGGTCGAACAATTTAATTCCACAAGGAGGCATCTGTTGAAAAAGTTAAAACAACAGGATGGAAAAGAATGGGATCGTTGTTTACAGTTTGTACTATAGAGGTACAGTCCATAAGTCTAATGGATTCACCCCCTATGAGCTGTTATTTGGATGAAACATGCAGATTTCCCTCAATGAGCTATCTAGATCCTGGAGAGGAAAGGAAGAAGATAGTAACATCGAAGTGGTGGAATACTTACAGTTACTCAAGGAGGGAATTTCTATGGTGAAGGAGGTTGCTCAGGAACAAGAAGTGAGAGCAAAGTTGGATCACGAGAAGTATTACAACCGAAGGACAGCCGAAAGGAATTTCAGTGTTGGCTATTATGTCCTGGTGTTCAGGAAAGAGAATGAGTTATCCAACGAATGGAAGAGACCCTTCATTACCACCCAAAAAAATGGCAGAATCTTCCTATCAAATTGATATGGAAACAGGACCAAAGAGGCTCAGAACCTGTCACATAAATGGAATGAAGTAATGGTACTCCCCGATTCACGCAGTGTTGAAGGCTTCTGATGGAGGGATGAACGACTCTCTATTAGACATACCTGAGGAGGAAAGAAAAGAATCACCCAACATGTTAAACCCAGAACAACAGAGTCAACTTACACAACTTAAGAAAGAATTCAGCGATGTCATCAACGACCGTGGTGGAACATGAAATCAAGACTGGAGATGCCACTCCAATTAAACTGCCCCCATATCGACTCCCACATGCTTCGCATGAATACTTACGAGAAAAAATTCAATCATTGCTGGAACTGGATGTCATTACGCCCTCTACAAGTCCATGGGTGGCACCAATTGTCCTTGTGCCAAAGAAGAATGGGAGTATACGCTTATATGTCGACTACCATTAGCTGAACTTAGTCACACAAGGAGACCCATAGCCACTTCCTCACATAGATGATCTGATCGATGGTATTGGCAAGTCAAAGTTTATTACTGCCCTCAACCTTACAAAAGGGTACTGGCAGATCTCAGTCTCACACACAAGTCAGCCCAAGACAGCCTCTGTAACCCCATGGGGTAAGTATAATTTCAAGACAATGCCGTTTAGCCCTGTATCGGCACCATTGACATTCCAAAGACTGATGGATCAGGTACTGATTGGAATTCATTCTTTTGCTGTGGCATATCTGGATGATATCCTAATCCATAGTGATTCATGGGACAAACATATGGAACATCTGCAGGAAGTATTTGAATGAATTCATCAAGCAGGACTGCATATTAAAGAACAAAAATGCAGATTTTCAGTCAACCAATGCGAATATTTAGGTCATCTGGTGTAGGAAAAGGTGAAGTGCATCTGGTGAAATGTAAGGTGAATACCGTGAAACAGTTTCCCAGACCCCAGACTAAGAAAGAAGTACGAGCATTCTTGTGGCTCTGTGGATATTATCGTCGGTTCATGCCATACTTTTCAACAATTGCCACACCTCTCAGTAACCTAACCAAAAAGAGTATGCCAAATCGCATCAACTGGACGAAGGAGATGAACATTCATTTCAAACATTGAAGGACAAGCTGACTAATTATCCTATTTTATCAACCACCAATTGGAACAAACCATTTATTTTGCAGACGGATGCATCTGCTATGGGTATTGGTTTTGTTCTGAGCCAGAGGGATGATGATGACGAAGAACATCCTATAGCATATGGGTCAAGGAAGCTGCTGCCTAGGGAGCAACTTTATTCGACAATCGAACGTGAGACATTAGCCATTGTCGCGGGAATACAACACTTCCGAACATATTTGGAAGGTACATAATTCAGAGTGAGACTGACCACAACCCTCTAATGAGAGTGTCATATATATCTCAAGGACACCAGACTTACCAACCCTCCCGGATTTTGCGGGAATCTCCTGCATTTCTACATCTCCCCACAATCCTGGAAACGACCCTTCTTTTCCTGTGAAAGCAACCGTGACCTTTGATTATTGTTTATCACTTTGTACCTCAACTGTATGTATTTCTGAACTGAATCACTGTTTACAGTTTTAGCATGATAGTGAGCCTAGGTACGTGTCCAAGAAGCACTCAGGCTACAAGGTCAACCTCATGAATCAGCCTGGGTCAGAAGCTGAGAGTGCAGACAGTGGCCCTCCCCCTACTAAGAAAACCAAGGTAGCAAGTAAGTGGCAGGAGGGCTGGAAGCGCTACAATATGAAGCAGAGTGTGAAGCCTAAGGGAGCTTCATATGTTCGCTGCAATGTTTGTTTAACTCACTTTTCTGTTGCTTCTGGTGGCATCCATGATGTGAAAAGGCACATAAGCAGCAAGAAGCACTCTGAGTGTGCACATGCAGAACAGAGCACAAGTCAGACTAGAATTACTGCTGTGTTCAGAAAGGACACACTAGCTGATCAGATTACAGCTGCTGAAATTTACTTTTCAACATTCATTGCAGAACATAGTATACCCTTTTTAGCTGCTGATCATTTTGCATGGTAATGTTTCCTGAGAGCAAACTTGCTCATCAGATAGGACAAAAACCATAGCAATTGTGAAATATGCACTGGCTCTAGCATTGAATGATGAGGTCATTAAATCTTGCTGCACCTCTCCTTTCACCCTTTTCTGTGATGGTGGCAACAATCAAACAGATAGGAAGTACTTTGGAATCATGGTAAGGTATTGGGATAGAGTGGCACAACAGCCAGTTACACGTTTTCTTTGTATGCATGTGAGCAATATTGCTACAGCTCAGTCATTCTTCAATGCAATAGAGCAAGAGTTTGATTCATGTAAGATTCGATGGAGTAACATGATCGGTTATGCATCAGACACCGCAAGTGTTATGGTGGGAAAGCATAATTCAGTTTTAAGTATATAGGCTTCTTGGGACACAACCGAAGTTATTTAGCCTTGGTTGTATTTGCCACTTGGGTGCATTATGCACTGTTGCTGCTCTTAAAAAAACTTCCAGTCTCTCTTGATGATTTTTTAATTGACATATTTTATCATTTCAAACATTCTTCCAAGAGGTGCACGAGTTCAATGAAATTCAACTTGAGTTTAGCAATATTAAACCACTTCAAGTTCTAAAGCACTGTTCAACCAGGTGGCTGAGTTTAGAACCGCTGCTTGTAGAAATTGATTCAGCAGTGGTCAGCTCTTCATTGCTATTTTGACAGGATAGCTGAGACTGAACCTGACAATGAGCATGTGCAGAGGGTGGCTAGGCAGCTTAAGGATCCTGAAGTAAAGTTATTTTGTAACTTTGTCTTAAGCCTTTGAATGTCTTTTCCACTGTTTTTCAAACTCATGCCAGCTGTATTGGTACTTTGCAGGCTGATGTGCATCGACTCTTGCATTCTTTTGTCAGTAATTACATTGTCCCCGATGTTATCAAGTCCACAGATGATATCACTTCTATTGATATCACTGATAGCAAAATCCAGCTAAGTAATGATGAGCTTGGTTCATCCACCCATTTATTGTGGTACGGGGACCTTGAAGAAATGGTAGGAAGTCCTCTTGAGAGATGTTTCTTTAAGTGTGTACATACATTCGACGAAACTAGCGTATTGAAAATGAAAGAGAAATTTCCATTTCATGAGAGTACTCTACAACAACTCGCTTTTCTTGATCCTAGGAATAAAGATAAGAACTCAATGAATGGCATTCTTCAATTGGCGAACCACTTTGCATCTTTTTCCATCGATGAATTGGACCTTTTGAGCATGGAGTTTCGGGATTATCATTCTACACCATCACATCAACTTCCTAAATTTGATGCTGATGAATCATGAGTGATTGATCGTTTCTGAGCAGCAATGGCTAAAGTTCACTCGGTCATAGATTTGAAAGTAATCCGTTTCGGTGCTTAGTCCAACTTCGCACAAGTTTTGCTGGTATTGCCTCATTCAAATGCTGATCCAGAATGCATCTTTAGTGTGGTTAGGAAGACAGAGACTGAAGAAAGATGGTAACTAGATCCATCCACGGTGTGTGACCTCCTAAGTGTTAAATAAATAATGATAAGCCATGTTACTCAAATTCACACCTCACACCTTATTAATGACACTATGCTATTAAATGCTAAGTCAGCCACTAAAAAAAGCACGAAGAAAACTTCTCCAGATACTTCATAATTCTTTCTCGTAGCTCAATATCAAGGAATTCCTTTCTCATATTATTTAAACATAATATACAACTACCATTTCTTAATATTCATGTATTTCATATGTTGTGTATGCATTGTGTGCTCTTCATATATATTAGCCAATGGCTATTGAGCATGATTTTGATGATAAAAAATAATAATAAAATAATAATAAATAAATAAATAAATAAAAAGTTAAAATAAAATTATAAAAATTTCAATAAATTTAATTTTTTTATTGATAAGATTCTATCTTAGAATATTTGGAAGTGAAAGGGAGGATTAGGCATGTTGGGAGAAGGGGGGGGGGTAGATCATGCAAAAGGTACCAAAACCCTGCAAAACACAAGTTGTTATCCTGCAAAAGTATACATCATGGTTGGCAAGTCTGGGACACACATAGAAGGATAGGAAGGTTGACTCTGGCCTAGCAGCTCTATGATTTCATAGTGATGCACGAACCTGGTTACAAAAACGGGAATGCAGATGGACTTTCCAGGGAACACAGGCTCCATTCTAAATTAAGGGGAGATGTCAGGGATTTCTCGGATAGCCCTGACTGAAATGCCTAAGAATGTATAATCAATACAAGATCTGATGTGAAAATGGATTATCAATGCAAGACCTGGTTGAGACCACAATAGTAACCAAGCAGGAAATCAAAGACTCAACCAACCCAAATATTGAAATCTCAATGGATTACAATCAAGCCTGCAAGTCTGGAACTTCTGATTGGCCAGCAGTTCGACAGGAAGAGCTCAGAAATGCCCATAGAAGGATTTTTCGAGACACATCCAAGAAAGACTATAAAAACAGAGCCGAGGGAGACAGAAGTAGAGGAGACTAGAGAAAGAGAGTTCCAGAGTCCTAGATGTGAGACTTTTAGAATTGACAACTGTCTAGTGTATGATTATCTGTAGAGTGATTCTCATTGTCTTTACATAGTATAGACTGAACCTGTGTATAGTTTAGTGTTGATACCACTATTAATGGTTACAACTTGTATCGAAGTAGCTTATAGGGTTGACTATTCAATTCTTGTTGTATTTGTTTGCTTTCTCATTTTAATTAAAATAAACTTATTGTGAGAAAGGGCTGCAGCTTAGACTGAGCGGTATTTTGGTCTAGTCAGAGTGTTGTTGACTAGGTGTCGCAGGATATTTAGTAGATAACTAATGCAATGTCAAGACGAGTGACAGAGTTGTAGGCCATTGCTGAGCATTTGCCTGACATACATGCAGCTGACAAGTCCTCGTATACATGCATTCTGTATGGACATGCTCACAAGTACATGCAGGCTGTGTGAACATGCTAACATTTACATGCATGCTGCATGGACATGCTCACATGTAATGACTGTGTATGTGTGCATGTCTTCAGCTGAGTGGCAGGTAATGTGCATCTTCAAGTCTCCGAATAAAACCCTGTACAGACAAAACCAGGGCCTAAACTTGGATGATTTCTTACGAATCTACGAGGTCATTGACTATAGGCGGGAAGAGATCAGTTAGAAGCTATTCATTAAGATGAGGATTGGAGGAGCATCTCACTTCGTACTGAAATAACTGTGCTTGTCACACTTACGATTACGTGCAATGTTGGTAAAGGGTCATCTAGTCCCCCATAAGCTACCTACAGGTCTCACAATGAGCGTAAAAAGGAGCCTAATTAAGGGATTGCGAAACCGAACTCCTTTTTCCCACACATTTTCTGATAATCTACCATAGTGCAAGAGAAAATCCCTTCCCTCTATCTCTTTAGCTTACTACTCTTATAGATGGTAAATATTCGCAATTAGTGACTCATAGGAGTAAATATTCTTTGCAGTATACAATGCAAGCCAAACCATTGGTGTTCTTTGTCCTACATATTTGCTAAATATCTGGTTAAATGGCTTTAGTGCAGAGCTGATATAGGCCTTTCTAGGACTGGTGCAACATGTAGGCACTAGGGAGAGTGTGTGACATGTTGCAGCACTGGTAAGAGTGTGCGACATAGCACTAGTGACATGTGTACATGTTGCAGCACTGGTGAGAGTTGCATGTTTTTAACCAGCCTTACACACTCCACATTACAGGTCGATAAGGTGGGAAGCAAAATAGGGTGCTTTTATTGTCTCCATTCTGGACTTCATCGGCCTATACGAGGTAGGTTATTTGTAAAGTGTTGCATGCAGGTGTGAGGTAAGTGGACCTTATTGGGACGGGAGAATGGGAGTGAGAGGTAGTAAACCTGAAATACATGTATGTAGGTAGTAAATCTGGAGTGCATGTATATATGTAGGCCTGGAGTGCATGTATGTAGGTAGGGGGAAAATGGGGCAGACGGGGACCTATTCTTTGTTAAATTCCAATGTGCAAATTTTGCCACCATCAGCTGGAGAACTAAATTTTATAGTACATAAGTCATGAATATTTCCCAGATAATATTAGTAGATTTCAATGCAAGGGCTTGGAATGTTATTGCATGATCACACTTTCAATTCCTTGTGTGATCTTGCAAGAATATCTTGTGCAAGATCACACAAATTTTCTTGGTATGATCTTGTAATATTTTTTTACTTGGGTAGTGGATGCTAAACTTGGCTCCCTGCGAAGGGCCTAGGCACCAACCAGCAGCAGCCACCTCTTGGATAAGGAAGGGCCAGGGCAAGGCAAGAGTTAGATTTGATTTGGGACCAAAAAAGTTCTGAGAAGCAAACTTGGCACCAGACCATATTTTTTGGCCAGAGAGACCTCAGTTTCTAAATTCTTGGTGCTCGTCACAATGAATTTCCTTTTGGACAACTGAAGCAGCCCAGTCCTCCCTTTTACGCCATAGTCCTAACTCCATAGGTCTGGGCTAAATCTAGGAGTAGCTCCATAGGCCTGAGATAATTCTAGGACTAGCTCCATAGGCCTGGGCTAAATCTAGGATTAAATCCATAGCCCTGGGCTAAATCTAGGACTAGCTCCATAGCCCTAGCCCTAGCTCTAGACCTAAATCTATGACTATATATAAGCTTAACCCTTGTCCAGTCTTAGTTACACATATATAGTACCATGCATATACGTAGCATCACCATCTCATCCAAATTACAGAAATGAGCACTTTCTTATCGGACTTGTGGGTTTGCTATCCCCGATAGTAGAGGTCTCAGCAAAATCAAGCCGCAGCAACAGCACACATACCAGCAGGTGCCGTGCACAATAAACCTCATGGTACAGGGTCTTCTCCCTGATGGAATGCTTGTTTAGGTGTGGAGAAAGAACTTGGAGTCGTCTTCTTCCCGGACATACAGAACAGCTTCCTGGGGGAACATTGATCATTTCAAGCTAACATTTACCAATCATTACAAAGACTGAATCAGGTCATTATTATACAGTGGGAAACACAACACAGTGGTCACTGTTAGAATTAGTCCACAAATATTATGATAAAGGGGGTGGTCTAAGTAACACACTAACATATCTTGGTTGAATCCGTTATACCCCCACCCTTCTGCCACGTGAAATCTTAGCAAATATTTAACCACTCGACAGGATCCCTCTAAACTGTAAGCATGCTCTTTGTGTAACAGTATGTTCATATAAACCCCTTGCATTACATATTGTGTTTATATAATCCCCTACATTATATGGTAAGTTGACATAACTCCTGCATTACATTAGGCTGCCCAGATGGCTGGATGCCTGAGGTCATGTGATGTATCAGAGAGGGTTATGATGACTTGACTTGATGGATGCCAGGAACTTCCCTGACAGACAACAAAATCGATTGCTAATTGGTGTCAATTGCTGACACCCACAATAAAGACTTATGTGTAGCTTAGTGTGTTTGTATATATATAGCTTGATTGGACCGTTTAAACCAAGTGACACTCTGTGTTGCCCTTATTTGGTATTGTTTGTTGAGTGAGACCTCGTGGCAAGAGCAGTATTTAAGCTGACTTGCCATGGGCAAACGTAGAGTTGACCTTTGGTAGTTTTGATTGAGTTCTTTCATTAATAAGAGTCATGTTTCTTTTCAGTTAAGTTCTGTCTGTTCTTTCACTGGTTATAGGCTTAGCTAGTGACTGTACTTTAGTTGATATCTGTGAACATTGAGCAATATTATGTATATCTCTATATATGAATTTAATAATAGTTTCTTTAGCTTGAATTTCGACTCGACTAGTTTAGGATAGCTTACCTTCCGTTGGTGGCTAGACCCTAACATCTGGTGGCAGCATTTTTGATTCGACCCTATCATCATCGTTTGATTAGAGGGAGAGTGTATTTCCCTGACCTTTAGCTAAGCACTTGTGTCATCGGTCTGTTTGCCAAAAAAAGTCGTTGTTGGCAAGATTAGTTGATACTAAAGTCTAGCGCTAGCTAACTGGATTGCAGTATCGTTTGTTTGGTATTATCAACTGATTGAATCGTTCATCTCTTCGAGAACTCGTAATCGTCAATCATTCATCTCTTCGAGAACTCGTAATCGTCAATCCTTCATCTCTTTGAGAACTCGTAATCGTCAATCCTTCATCTCTTCGAGAACTCGTAATCGTCAATCGTTCATCTCTTCAAGAACTCGTAATCGATCTTTTCGAGAACTCGTAATCGGCTATCGTTCATCTCGTCGCGAAGTCGTAAATGTTCATCGCATCGAGAAATAATCGTCAATCGAGCTTATTCATCGAGAACTCATCATCGTCAACCGAGTTAAAGAGTTGATTCGTCCGTCTCTCGCATCGAGAATTCAACCAACATGGCTACTCGTACCAAGGGGAAAAAGAAACCACAAGAAAAGAGGGGAGGTGGTGAAGCCACACCCAAAAGTGAAGGTGAGGACCGATCATTCGACCTTGCACTAAGCGACAAACAGCCTGAAAAGCAAAACAGAGAAGAATCCGAGAGTTAAAGTGAGCTCAGAGGAAGAGATCGACACAATCAACTTGAAAGCTATCCTTCTCCGAATGCAAAAGAACGACAAGAAATGTGACAAGAGGTTAAAAAAAATTGAAACATCAGCACTGGACATGTCAAGAGAGTCAACAATGGAGAAGGCAAGTTCTGACAAGGTACCCAAGTTTTGTACCTTTACTGAGGAGGATGACATAGCAGAATTTCTGACATCTTTCCAAGACCATATGGGGAACTTTGATGTGTCACCAAGTAGATGGATGGCAAATCTCGTACCAGTGCTGAGCAACACAGCCCGACGAGTTTTAATGATGCTGGACAGCAGAGTAAAAAAAGACTTCGACCAAGTGAAGCTAGCTCTACTCGAACAGTACCATTTAACACAAGATACATATTGACGGAAGATCGATGAAATCACCAGAGGTAGAGAAGAATCGTGGCTCCTCTGTGGCAAGCGAATGTTGAGGTGGGGAGAAAGGTGGACATCAGAATGCAACACTAGGGAATAGATGCTGGACTTGGTGATGCTGGAGAAAATGTACAACATTATGCCCAGATGGCTAGTGTCATGGACCAGAGAGAGAAGGCCAAGAAGCCTAATTGAAGCAATTAAACTGGCCGACGAACACCTCCACAACACAGCCCGCAGGACGGAGCAGGGTGGATGGTCGAATGATTACAAGGGACGGGAAGTCAAGGACGGCTGGAAGACTCAAGTAACTCATCCAGCCCAAATGAAATTGGAGTCGTCGGCTGACCAAGAGAAGTCGGGTCCACCCAGTGATCGGGACAAATCCGGAAAACAGTCCCCGACCAGAAAACATAAACTTTCGACAATGAAAAAGGGGCAATGTGCTTTCATTGCAAGAAGTGGGGGCATATGAGCAAGGAGTGCCCAGAGAAATCTGTACAATGTGTGCAGACCAATGATAGTGATGCATGTTATTGCATGGGAACAATAGACGGACAAACAGTTCGCATCATGGTGGACAATTGTGCGTCGGTGAACATTGTCTGGAGTAAGCTTGTGCCTCAACTGAATGAAGATGCACCCAGACAGAGGGTCATTGGATTCTGAGGAGAAGGAGTAGACCTACTGATAACACCATTGAAGGTATCTCTCTTCGGAATGGAAATAGATAAGACCAACATCGACATGATCCTAGGACGAAATTGTCCTCGGTTTAAGAAAATCCTGGTGGAAGCAGAAGGTATTCGAACAGTTTACCAAGTGTCTACCCGAGCTCAAACCAAAACAACCGAGCTAGAAGATGAGAAGATTGACAAACAACAGACAGAAGAAGGGTTGGAGGCAACCCCTCTGTTGGAGGTAATTGGAGAAAGTTACGACTTCCCTCAGACCAACTTGTCAGAAGATGTGACCAGCAAGGAAGAAAATTCAACTGCCGATGCTGACAAACTAGCAGCAGATCAGAGGAGAGACTCCACTCTCACCAAGTGCTGGAAGGCTGTCAAAGAGCTAGAATCTGAGTTTTTGGTGAAATCAGGAATTTTATTTCGTGAGACAACAGCCAAGAACATCATAAGTATACACAAATTGTCGTACCAGAAAATCGGCGGAAATTGCTCATGGATCTAGCCCATGCGAAACCAATAGCTGGTCATGTTGGTTACAAAAGGACCAAGTATAAAATACTGAAGAATATTTACTAGCCAAGGATGTCAAGCGACATTAAGAAATATTGTCGGTCATGTGAGAGGTGTCAGAAGACATCGAAACGAACACAGCAAAAGGCACCAATGCAGACAACACCTCTCATCACAGAACCATTTCACAGGGTTGCCCTCGATGTAGTGGGTCCCCTGCCAATGACCAAGTCAAAGAATAGATTCATTCTCACGTATATAGACCTAGCAATGAGATACTCAGAGGCGATACCCCTATGAACGACGACCTCAGTGGATGTAGCAGAAGCGATATTTGCTAGGTTGTCCATACCAACCGAGATATTAACCGATAATGGTTCAAATTTCATTTCATTATAAATGAAGGAAATCTACAAATTTTTGGGAATCAACCATGTACGGACAGCACCATATAGACCGCAGTCTAATGGCTGCCTTGTGAGGTTTCACCATACACTGGTATAGATGCTCCGAAAAAGTGAAGCAGAGAACAAGGACTGGGATGACCCATATACTATGCCCAGGGTGGAGGTCATTCTTGAAAAGATGGGTTCGTCGTCAGTTTTCTCCACCCTGAACCTTGCAAAGGGGTATTATCAAGTACCCCTGGTGGAAGAACATCGTGAAAAGACTGCATTCACATCGGAATGGGGAAAAATTCAATTCCTGGTGATCCCGTTCGGGTTGAGGAATGCACCGGCTACATTCCAGCGGCTGATGGATGTGGTGTTGAGAAACTGTTACAATTTTTGGCGATGCTATATTGACGACATATGCATTTTCAGTCACAGTTGGGACAGACAAACACCTCAGACATCTGCGATGTGTACTGGAGTGCCTACAGAAAGCAGGACTCATGCTACAGTTACCCAAATGTGAGTTTGGGAAGGAACCCGTCGATTTCTTAGGACATCATGTTGGTGCTGGGAAAATCAACCCCCAAGCAGCCAAGGTTTTGGCAGTATCAGAGTTTCGTCGGCCAATCACAAAAAAGGATGTTCGAAGTTTCCTTGCATTAGCCGGATATTATTGCCGATATATACCAAACTTCAGTGGTATTGCAGCGCCTCTTTCTGATCTGACCAAGACCATGTCATCAGGGAGGGTCATCTGGACAACGGAGTGCCAACAGGCCTTCAACGAACTAAAATTGACATTAACAAGATCACCTGTGCTAGTGCCACCCGACTACATGAAGCCGTTTGTGCTACATACCGATGCATCAGACAGCGGAATTGGTGCTGTGTCAGGGAAATACTCTCACCTGACAGTGGCAGAACCAGCAGGTGGTGTTGACAGCAGAACATCACTATCTGTGGGATTAACAAAGGGAAATATACATGTAAAAGAACAAGCCCCTCATGTGAAGCCACAACCACACCACCGACAACAAGCAAGAACACTCACCTGACTGAGGAGCCTGTGACAATGGTTGACCCAAGTGAAGATGATTGGTCCAATCCACAGGTTGGCAAGGAGACCAGTGATGTCAAACTGAACTGATAGAAAGAGTATAAAAGGAGACTATGTATAAGATAAAAACACGCTACGGCCTATGCTCAAAAGAACTGATACCTGATTATGTTGAACTTTAAGAACTGTTGTAAGAACTTCGATTGAGATTGTTGATAGTGTTGATTGACACTGTGTATGTGTGATTCTCTAACTGTATTTAATATATAACACACTTGTTTCAAGTGGGTAGCCAGTATCTCGGGGAGAGATACTGAGTTTGGCTTGGGATAAGATTTCTAGCAGGTGGCTAGGAATAGGTCCCAGGCATCGGACGAAAGTGTGGATCTGACTGAACAGTTAAAGTGTCTGTTTCAGCAGAAGGATGACTTTCCGTCACATTGGTGGTAGCGGTGGGATATCTAGAGAAAGATATCCTGGAGTCAAATGCTAAGGACTCGGAGGTAGAGTTGAGAAAGATGACTAAGGATTACATAGAGGAAAGTGTTTTGTGTTTGGGGTTAATTACTACAACCTGAGGTGAGAGGTTGAAGTAGTTGTATCTTTTGGAGGATTTGATTGTCAAGGACATTTTGAGTGTTTTAGCCCCTCAGGACAGTGCATATCTCTTTTGCTTATCAGTTTAGTAGTTTTGGTGCTACTAATATCCCGTATTGTGTATATTTTTGGTGGTTCTTGTGCCACTAACATTTTTTCCCCCGTCTCTCTCATCTCTTTGGAAGATGTCGTATCCAGGAGAGGACCGGCGGACAAGAAGCCAGACGGCAATGAGCTTCTCTACACCAAGGGAAATCCATGAAGGCGAGATAGAAGGCCCTCCTGAAGATTTATCTGTTGTAACGCCGCTTCCCTCTGAAAAAGGAGGATTTGCAGGAACGCAAATGATGACAACATGGCTTCGAGCGGATGAAGCCAGGTCACAGAGAAAGGAGGAGAGGATGCAGCATGATGAACAGAATCAGCGCAAAGACAGGGCACAGAGAGAGGAGGAGAGGATGCAGCATGATGACCAGAATCGGCGCGAAGACCGCGATCGACAAGAACGGCAGGAATGAGAGGAAAGAGACAGGCAATGCAATCAAGAAGAGAGATGGGCAGCATTGGTGGAGATGATGCGAAGGCCACCTGTCGAGGAAGCAAGATAACCTCCACCGTGTCTACCCCAATAGTCATTACAAAAATTTGACGAGGCAGGGGATAACATGGGAGCGTTTCCGGACACATTTGAAGTGACAGCCAGGACAAATAGATGGCAACAAAACCTCTGGGCAACCTAACTACAGAGTGCATTGTCAGGCCAGGGAATGGTTGCCATTTCTCACTCACTACCGAAGACCAGACATCCTATGAGGTCATGAAGCAGACTCTGCTGTCTGTGTACCAGGTCACTGAGGAATCATATAGGAAAAAATTGTCTGATTCACCGTTCAACTCTGCTAACTCAGACGCGTGGTTCCGCGGTCACAGCCAGACTTTTGACCATTGGTTGCAAACCAGTAAGAAAAATATTCATGACACTATTTTATTCGAACTTACCTTGCAGAAATTACCTTGGTGGCTAGAGGTGAAAATACGCCAGCAAAACCCTCCCACATATAAAGATCTCCAGGAGCTGGTGGCTAGGCATATCAACACATCAGGCCCCAAGCGCAGACCTGAACAAAAAGGGCATCAGCGAAGTCCACCCCAAGATGTCAGACAATTCCGAGAAACTGCTGGGAGGCCCTCCCACAACAAACAAATGGAGAAAGGTGGTAGTAATACTCAGGTTTTTGGTCCAGCAAAAGATTTAAGACAACTGACGTGTTTTAAATGTGAGAAACCAGGGCATTTTTAAAAAGACTGTAGGGTCAAGTTAGAAAGTGGGAATTGTGCAATCTCTACGAAGAAAAACATACCTGCATGGTCTAGACCCGTAGAAATAAATGGGAAGCCTGTGATTGCGTTGTTGGACACGGGGTGTTCAAAGTCCATAGTTCACCCTAGGTGTGTGAGGCAAGAGGATTACTTGCCCTAGACTATCCCATATAATACAGCCAGTTCCAAGATAGTGCGCTTTCCAGCCACCAAAGTATCCCTACGAGTAGATGGGGGGAAGAAAGTAGATATGGCATTGGGAGTAAGCAGTCACCTAACATCTGACATGCTCTTAGGCAATGACATTCCTTTTTTCCACCGTTACCTCAGACAAGCACTTGAAGAAGAGACCCAGAAAGAAGAGCAACCATCTCCACCTACTTCCACGACCACTGAGCAGAGCATGGTGACGACCAGAGCCCAGGAGAAGGCTCAGAAGCAGCAGGAGTGTACTGAAGCTCTCCAACAAGAGCTGGAGGAAGCTGTCGTGCGTCCAGTGGCACTCAGTGACAGTGAAGGTGAGGTGGAGGAGGAAGAGGATGAACAGGAGCTAGATCCAGTCATAGTGGTCGGGGCAAGGGATGAATTCAGCCCAGCTGACTCTCTCTCTTTGGAACTGCCAAGTGACACTAGGACTGATGATCACCCTACACCAGAGGAGGAGATTCAAGCTGATAGCATCTCTTCAAAACAGCCTAAACAAGAACAGTGTACCGACCCAACTCTAGAGCGAGTACGGAAGAAGGCAAACAAAGGAGGAAGTCCCTATTTCTGGAAAAACGGTATGCTAATGAGACAACCTTATTCAATACAGGGAAAGGATCTCCTGGTACTACCTGAGATGGCCAGAGAGAACGAGGAGAGAGCAAAGACAGTGCAAAAGGCCCAACATGATCGAAAGGTGACAGCCCAGACATTCGAGGTGGGAGATTTTGTTTTAGTCTACAGACCCACTGTAAAGAATAAGATCCTTAATGAATGGCAAGGTCCCTTTATGATTAGTGAAAAAGTCACTGAAGTTACTTATAGAGTGGACACAGGTGCATGTGGGAAGAGAGTTAAGACTTACCACATCAATGCCATAAAGAGGTGGTCTTCCCCAGCCCCCGCAGTGTTTGTGGCAGATGAGACAGATAGCATGCCTAACCCTGAGCTAGACTCAAAACCCAAATTACTCTCACTAGAGCAGAGTACACAGTTAGCTCAGCTGATGGAGAAGTTTTGTGAGGTTATACAAGATGTGCCAGGTCTCACCTCATTAGTGGAGCAAGAGATCAGAATGGGGAATGCACCACCTATTAGGTTGCCTCCTTACCGATTAGCACACAAGGCTCAAGAGTTTTTAAGGGATGAAATACAAACCCTACTCTCCCAGTCAATCATAGAGCCTTCGAAGAGCCCTTGGGCAGCCCCCATAGTGTTGGTCCCCAAAAAGGATGGAGGTAGCGTGGACTACCATAAGCTAAATGCGGTAACCACGGGAGATGCCTACCCCATACCTCATATAGAGGACCTAATAAACGAAATTGGCAAAGCTAAGTTCATCACAACATTGGATCTTACCAAAGGCTACCATCCAGTACCTGTAAACAAAAGTAGCCGAGAAAAGACGGCGTTTATCACACCATATGGTAAATACCAGTTTAGAATCATGCCCTTTGGGTTAGTGTCCACCCCTAGTACCTTCCAAAGGCTGATGGATCACATATTACATGACATTCATACCTTTGCCACAGCTTACCTTGACGATATCTTGATCAGAAGTGATACCTGGCCAGAACATCTCGATAGACGAGGTATTCAGAAGACTTCAGAAGGCAGGTCTACATGTAAAGGAATCAAAGTGTGACTTCGCAATCAATGAATGTGAATATCTGGGGTACATGGTTGGGAATAGACAGCTTAAACCAGTAGAGGGGAAAGTATGAGCAGTCAAGGAATATGCTAGACCTAGTGATAAAAAACAAGTACATGCTTTCCTGGGTCTCTGCGGGTATTACCGTAGGTTTATACCCTCATTCTCTACTATAGCTACCCCCCTGACTAATTTAACAAAGAAAACATAGTTAAATGGTCAGAGGAATGTGAACAAGCCTTTACCCTTTTAAAGGAAGCCCTAGTGAGTAAACCAGTATTAGTAACCCCTGACTGGTCTAGTGAATTTATTTTGCAAACTGATGCCTCTGCCTCAGGCCTAGGCTACATGTTAAGCCAAATAGACAGTGATGGAGCCGAGCATCCGGTGGCTTAGACATGGGCAATGGAACCGCAGCAGCTGCAGCGGACATGGCCGTCCCACTTAAAAATAAAAATAAATTAAAAATAAATAAATCTTGGGTAAGGGTCGTCACCTATCTTGGCCAGTATTACTAGACTACCTCGTTGCTATGGATGTTAGTCATGCTTCTTCGTCAAGTAATTCTTCTGTTCAACCTCTTGGACACCAGCCAAGGAGATTTAACTTCCCCAAGAGAGAGTTTGGAAAAAAGGTAAGAGCTGTGGGAGTAACTATATAGTAGGTAGGTTGACAATAGCTCAGCCTCTATGGGGACACACACTGCAGTTAGCCTGGGTATTTCCCCTTATTACCTAGAGTGCTAACTATCTAGCCAAAGCTAACTTTGTAGTGGTTCTAGCTGAAGCAGCTAGCCATATACAGATCTACATTGTGTAACTATTATGTAGTTCATTATGCTTTTTTATTACTTTGTTCAGGTTGTAGTGAAAACCAACCCTCTTGGTTTGATCTGTGGCCATGGCTTCACTACAATGAAGAAAATGACTCAGTTTTGTGTTCCACATGCATGAGGGCGAGTTCTGAGAGAAAGGTTCAGTTGTCATCAAATTCTGTTGCAGCCTTTATAACTAAAGGTTTTAATAATTGGAAAGATGATTCGGTGAAGTTTTCTTGCCATCAAGTTACAAAATGCCACTAAGAAGCAGTATTAAAAATTGTAACCTTACCAGCCACTTCTCAGGATGTTGCTGAAATGTTATTGCAGCAGCACAAACATGAGAAGCTTGATCGCCGTCAGTTCTTTTTGAAGATACTATCAAATATTCAATTCTTGTCGAGACAAGGACTAGCTCTTAGAGGTCATGGAGATCAGTCAGATTCAAATTTTTGCCAACTTTTGAAGCTTCGTGCAGAAGACGATCCCAGGTTCATTGAATGGATGCAGAAGAAGACTGATAAATATATATTTCAAAATGAAATCCTTAAGATCATGTCTTTACAAGTGTTGCATAGAGTATTGCTTCAATATATTCCACACCTTTCTTTGCAATAATGGTGGATGAGACAACGGATATATCAAACACGGAACATGTAGTGCTTTGCTGTCGATGGGTCGATAACTTTTTGGAAGCTCATGAAGAGTTTATTGGATTATATTCAGTTGCTTCTACTGAGGCTGTGGTATTGCTGAACGTCATACTTGACATATTCAAAAGGATGAATGTAAGCATTACAAAACTAAGAGGGCAATGTTATGATGAGGCAGCAGCCATGGCTGGATCTAGGAGTGGTGTATCTACTCGTATATTAGAAGAGGAACCAAGAGCATTATTTACACACTGTTATGGGCATTCACTCAACCTAGCATGCTCTGATACCATCAGTCCAAAGTAATGAGAAATGCCCTTGATACAGTTTATGAAATTACAAAGTTGGTTAAGAAGTCACCACGTCGTGATGCTACTTTCGAAAAAAATAAAGCAGCAACTCCGTCTTGAAACGGCAGGTATTAGAATTCTTTGCCCAACAAGATGGACAGTGTGTGCGGATGCATTGAAGAGCACTTTGTCAAATTACACCGTACTTCAGTTATTATGGGAAGAATCCTTGGAACACGTTAGAGAAACAGAAATGAGATCCAGGATAATTGGAGTAGATGCGCAAATGAAGACTTTTGACTTCTTCTATGGAGTTCTGTTAGGGGAGTTGGTGCTTAGTGACAACTTTAGCAAGACCCTTCAATCACCACATTTTTCTGATGCTGAGGGTCAGGATATAGAATGACCTGGACTACTCTAGAGTTGCTTCGGTCGGATGAAAATTTCACTTTATTTTGGGCAAAGGCTCAGAAAACGGCCAGTAATTTTAGAGTCGCCGAATCTGAACTACCACGAATAAGGAAAATGCCAAGACGGTATGAGTTGTTGGCGCAGATGTTGAGAGCATGTATCGGCAAATATATTTCGAAGCATTTGACCACATTGTTGGTAGTATCAAGCACAGATTTGAACAGCCAGGGTATCAGATGTATTGCAGACTGGAAGGTTTTCTCTTAAAGGCTGTTAAGAATCAGGAATATGAAGAAGACCTTGAGTTTGTCACAAACTTCTATGGGGAAGACTTTATCCGTGATCAACTTCAATGGTTATATTTAACAGTATTTTCCACCAGAAATTCCGCTGATTACAATCTTCCTTCCATTCTGAAGTTTCTCCGAGATCTTTCTGAAGCTCAGAGGGCTCTGTTGCCTGAAGTATGCACATTAGCAGCACACATTTTGGTAATGCCAGCCACTAATGCTGTCAGTGAATGGTCGTTCAGTTCACTCCGGAGAATCTACGATCATCAATGACACAGACCAGGCTCAATAGTGTAATGATGTTAGAGAATGATGACTCTCATAACTACTATATAACATTGTTACGTACAACCCCTTACCTATTTATACGACCCCTTACCATACACTCACTTGTTGCACACATTTCATGCCAGTAATTACCAATATATATCCTCTCCAATCTGGCCATGAAATGGCGCACCGCGCTTGTCTATGCGTGCAACAAGTGAGTGTCTAGCCTCTATTAGACATCTAGCCTTGCCAACAAGAGTGTTGGCAGAGAGAGCATTCGTTTTCGCTGACGCCCACCGACCCCATGGCAGTTAACTGCCCATACCCTGGCTGCGAGTATGCCATGCCCGAGGGACTGGACCCAGCAGTAACAGCGGCCATCCTCAATGGGCACATACTGGTGCACAGTCAGGCTACCAAGGCGAAGCCCACGCCTGTCCGCCGCCCGGAGATATCAGCCGGGGGGACCACTGAAGGTTGGCAATATTTCATCACCAGGTGGAGGGCATACTCCCTGGCTGTACACCTTACTGGGTCTGACGTCTCCATCCAACTCCTGGAGTGTCTGGACCCCAAGCTGAGACGGGATGTCACCCGCAACGTGGTGAGCCCTTTACCGATCGAGTCGCTCCCCGAAGCAGACCTATTGAAGGCGATCAGGGGCCTCGCTGTGCGGGAGGAGAACCCTAAGGTGGCCAGGGTTGCCCTCTCCAGGATGGTACAGGACCGAGGAGAATCCATCCGGTCCTTTGCAGCGAGACTCCGCGGTCAGGCGGAGGTGTGCTGCTTTACCATGGAGTGTGCGGAGTGCGAGCACGTGAACAACCAGGGTGAACAACAGGTAGCAGATCAGCTCTGCGTCGGTCTGGCCGATGCAGAGATCCAGACTGACCTGCTAAAGGATCCCAACCAGGCAATGACGGTGGAGGAGACGATCCGCTTTGTGGAGGTGAGGGCTGCAGGCAAGCGATCGGCAGTGTCCATCACCACACCAACGTCGGCAAGCGCCCTGGATAATGAAGTGGACAGCGAGGATGCCCTCCTGAGCGGATACCGTCGCCAGCAATGGCGGTCCGCACCAGCTCGCACCCTCCAGAAGACACAGACCACCCCCCA
The DNA here is from genome assembly GCA_028752905.1 of Cladorhizidae sp. MBARI D1340-BT2. Taxonomy (NCBI): domain Eukaryota; kingdom Metazoa; phylum Porifera; class Demospongiae; order Poecilosclerida; family Cladorhizidae; species Cladorhizidae sp. MBARI D1340-BT2. The sequence goes on along the minus strand of JAQNBH010000009.1, from coordinate 38,805,300 downwards.
TCGAGGGCAGGCAAACATCGCCAAATACCCAACCAGCCCTACCGGCCAAAGGATCACGTGCGGTTTCTGCGGCCGCCAGGGCCACGGCGAGAGAGAGAGGACTGCCGTACGCAGGACGCGATGCCCTGCCTTCGGATCCACATGCTCATCCTGCGGTCGCCAAAACCACTATGCCGCACAATGCTGGCAGAGGACTTCCGAGCAGGAGAGCTCCGTCTCCGAACACGTCAGCACGATGTCCGAAGGCACACTGCCCCATCAGTCATGGAACTCCAGCACCAGTACCTGGACCCAACGCCGCTCCCCACCCCAACCAACCATAGAGGTGAAAGTCTCATCATACAAGGAGGACTTTAGGGCTCACGGACACACCCTGAGGATAGAGCGACACAATGTCGTCACCACAGCACTCGCTGACACGGGATGTCAAAGCTGTCTGGCGGTCCCACGACTCCTGACAGACCTACAGCTCAAGGAGACAGACTTCATCCCAGGGACACTCGTAATGAGCTCAGCATCCGGCAATAACCTACCCATCCTCGGAGCAGCATTGCTGCGTATCACTTCAACCACTTCAGGGAGAGGTATGAGACAGATGGTGTACTTCAGCCCGCTGGCCACGAAGCTATACCTAAGCCTGGCCACATGCACTGACCTCGGGCTGGTTGCCACGGGGTTCCCCCTCTGCACGCCGACACCACCCCCGGGAAACGGCACGGGCACATGGGCGACCCCAGACCAGCCCGCACCCCACCTGCAAGCTGACCTGCCATCTGCGCCACCATTGACCAGACATCCGGCAACCCCGACCGATCCTGGGCCAAGGCTACAGACCAGACCCCCAGGACCTATCGTGATGCCAGCGGTGAGTGGCCATAACCATAGACCGTGCTCATGCCCAACAAGAGCACCACCCCCAGACCGACCAACCTCCCTGCCCTTCCCTGGCACTGAGGCCAATCGCCACAGACTTGAACGTCACTTGCTGGGCCTCTATGCAGCAAGTGCGTTCAACGTCTGTGAGCACCAACCCCTCCCCATGATGTCTGGTCCCCCACTCTCCCTGTGCATCAACCCCTCCGCAATCCCCAAGCCATGCCACTCCCCTATTGACATCCCAGTCCACTGGCAGGCCGAAGTCAAGGCGGGCCTGGACCAGGATGTCCGCCTGGGTGTACTGGAAAAGGTCCCCCTGGGTACACCCGTCACTTGGTGCCACAGAATGGTGATATGCACCAAGAAGAACGGGTCGCTCAGGAGGACCATTAACTTCCAGCCCCTAAACCAACACGCCACCCGGGCGACCCACCACTGTGCATCCCCCTTCCACCAGGCACGAGCCGTTCCAGGCAACACCAAAAAGACCACCCTTGATGCCTGGAACGGTTATCATTCAGTCCTCCTCGAAGAACGGGATCACCACTACACGACCTTTATAACCCCCTGGGGCAGGTACAGATACCGAACCGCCCCACAGGGCTACATTGCATCAGGTGATGCGTACATGGCCAGGTATGATGCCCTCATCGCCACCGTGACGTCAAAGACAAAGTGCATCGACGACGTACTCCTCTGGTCCGACGACATCACGGGGGCATTCCACCAGGCGACTGAGTGGCTACATATCTGCGCCGTGAACGGGATAACACTCAACCCGAGCAAATTCCACTTTGCCAAAGACACTGTGGAGTTTGCCGGATTTGAAATCATACCAACAGAAGTACGACCAGCCCCCAAATACCTTGACTCCATTTCGAACTTCCCCACGCCCACCAGCATCACTGACATCCGCGCGTGGTTCGGGCTGGTGAACCAGGTGTCATACGCGTTCGCCATGACACCTGCCATGCTACCCTTCCGTGCCCTCCTCAAACCATCCACCCACTTCGCATGGACCAACGAGCTGGAAGACGCATTCTCCTCATCAAAACTCCACATATGCGAGCGCATCAGGGCTGGTGTCGAGATATTTGACAAAGACCGCCCAACCTGCCTGGCCACGGATTGGAGCAATCGCGGGATCGGGTTCTGGTTGTTCCAGCAACACTGCCAGTGCCCGACCCGTGACTTGTTCTGCTGCCAGGACGGTTGGCGCGTCACCCTGGTGGGCTCGCGCTTCACCCACTCAGCTGAGTCTCGATATGCTCCGGTAGAGGGCGAGGCACTGGCAGTCGCAGACGCCTTGGACAAGGCCCGACATTTCGTCCTGGGGTGCAACGACCTTATAGTGGCAGTCGACCACAAGCCCCTCCTCAAGTTATTCGGCGATCGCTGCCTCGAGGATATTCCAAACCCACGACTACGCAACTTGAAGGAGAAGACACTCCGGTACCGGTTCCGGATGGTGTACATCTCCGGTGTGAGAAACCACACCAGCGACGCCCTCTCACGCCACCCATCCGGGACCAGGACACCCCCCCCACTACATCTGCCCGACGACATCGCTAACCCAAGCTTGGCGTGCCCAGGGAGCCCCAACTCGTCAGTTGCAGACATCCACACAGTAACTGCTGCCACCCACACCGACCAAGGACTCTCCTCAGCAATCTGCTCAGCCATATCATCCATACCCATTGACTGGGAGCAGCTCCAGATCGCCACAGCCGCCGACCCAAACCTCCAAGACCTACTATACTACGTCGAGGGAGGACCGCCCAATGACAGGAACATGCTACCAGCGGCCATCCGGAGCTACTTCAGAATATTCCCAAGCCTCTCAGTCATAGACGGCGTCATGTGCCACGGCGAGCGGGTGATCATCCCCACCTGCCTCCGCCCCACCTGCCTCACCGCCCTCCACGCTGCACACCAGGGCATCAGCAGCATGATGGCCCGGGCCTCATCATCTCTATACTGGCCAGGTATCACCGCCGACATTGCGGCTACCCGCAACAGCTGCAGCACATGCAACAGCAATGCCCCCTCTCAGCCGGCAATGCCATCAACAACACCAGAGGATCCAGAGTACCCCTTCCAGTACCTCTGCGCGGACTATTTCCATCACGAGGGATCAGCGTACTTGGTGCTGGTCGATCGATACTCTGGATGGCCCATCGTCTCCCAAGCCCACAACGGAGCCACAGGCCTCACATAAACACTTCGAGACACCTTCTCAACATTCGGGATACCAACCACCCTCACCTCAGACGGCGGCCCGGAGTTTGCCGCCCACTCCACTAGGGAATTCCTGGCCACATGGGGTGTCCACCATCGCATCACCTCGGCCTACCACCCACATGCAAATTGCAGAGCCGAGGTGGCTGTGAAGACAACCAAACGCCTTATCGCGGGCAACACAGGACCAGGAGGATCACTCCTGAACTCCTTTCATAAGGCACTGCTTGTGTACCGCAACTGCCCCAACCCAGACATGAAGATGTCCCCTGTCATAAGCCTCTTCGGCAAACCCACCAGAGACCTCCTCCCAGCAATCCCTACACGCCTACAGGACACACATCAACCTTCTGATCGCCTCCACCACAGGGACCAAGCCATCAATCGCCGCCAAACCGCAGGACGAGCACGATGGGACGAGCACACCCACAGCCTCTCCCCCCTTCGTTGTGGTGACAGGGTCATCATACAGAACCAGACTGGCCGTCACCCAACGAAGTGGGACAACACAGGAGTGGTAGTGGAAGTGCTCCAGTACCATCAATACCAAGTACGGATGGACGGCTCCGACTGCATCACACGACGGAACAGACGTTTTCTCAGACGCCACAACCCACCCCCCCAACCGACCGCCCAACCTACCCAGCGCAACCAAGCCAAGAACCACAATCCACCCACCCAAACTTACGTCCACCCCCTCCAGCGGGACATACCAGCCCTACTGCCCACTCCCCCTCACCCGCAACCATTCACACCCACACCCAGGACCCCCACCACCCCTCCAATCCAATATAACTTACCAACCACCCCTCCACCCCATATCCCCCCCCAGACACTACCACCATCCCAACCACCCAAGGAAGCAACCCCGGCCCAAGACAAGCCCCCCCAACTGTCTACCCCTGCCAACCGACGCTCCTACGCCGCCGTGGCCCGAACACCCACCCTACCACATCGCCCAGTGCAAACAGCCCCTACAGACCTGGCCAAGATGCCCGCTTTCAACCTACCAAAGCCCCCAATGCCACCCCCCGGTCTAAGACGCAGCAAGAGAGGACCAAAGGCCATATATCGTTATGGCCAGTCATCCTCCTCAGTCTGCACGATAACGGACTTGGGGGGAAGTAGAGAATGATGACTCTCATAACTACTATATAACATTGTTACGTACAACCCCTTACCTATTTATACAACCCCTTACCTATTTATACAACCCCTTACCATACACTCACTTGTTGCACACATTTCATGCCAGTAATTACCAATATATATCCTCTCCAATCTGGCCATGAAATGGCGCACCGCGCTTGTCTAGATGTTGCATATTCACAAAGATTTAACAGATCTTATAGATATTGGCAACGAATTTGTTCATGCTTCAGAACATCGTCAAACATTATTTGGGAAGTTTCTTACTACAGACTAACTTGTGCCTAGTTTATATTATTATTATTATAATTGTTTGACTTAACAAAATCATTTGACAATAAAAGCAAATTAACAACTAAAAATAGTCCTGATGTCTTGGAGGGTGCCAGCAGATGTAGAGCCCAGCATTGCACTGCAGCAATGGCCTCTCCACTTCAGAATTTCTTCCGGCACCTTTGTTATGGGTCAAAGAAACTGTTACCCAGCAGAGAGACCAAATACTCCACTATAGAGCGTGAGGCACTAGCCATAGTGCAGGGTATTTACCATTTCAGAACCGATCTGCAGGGTACAAAGTTCACAGTCGAGACGGACCACAACCCACTCGCCCGACTTGGACACCTAAGAGACTCGCATGGGAGATTAGTAAGATGGGCTCTGGCTCTACAACAGTACGAATTCGCCGTTAAGCATCGAGCCGGAACCGCCAATGCTAATGCGGATGGATTGAGTCGCGATGGGTCGCGAGGAAAGGAAAGGGGAGTGTCAGGGAAATACTCTCACCTGACAGTGGCAGAACCAGCAGGTGGTGTTGACAGCAGAACATCACTATCTGTGGGATTAACAAAGGGAAATATACATGTAAAAGAACAAGCCACTCATGTGAACAAACAAGCCACAACCACACCACAGACAACAAGCAAGAACACTAACCTGACTGAGGAGCCTGTGACAATGGTTGACCCAATTGAAGATGATTGGTCCAATCCACAGGTTGGCAAGGAGACCAGTGATATCAAACTGAACTGATAGAAAGAGTATAAAAGGAGACTATGTATAAGATAAAAATACGCTACGGCCTATGCCCAAAAGAACTGATACCTGATTATGTTGAACTTTAAGAACTGTTGTAAGAACTTTGATTGAGATTGTTGATAGTGTTGATTGACACTGTGTATGTGTGATTCTCTATCTGTATTTAATATATAACATACTTGTTTCAAGTGGGTAGCCAGTATCTCGGGGAGAGATACTGAGTTTGGCTTGGGACAAGATTTCTAGCAGGTGGCTAGGAATAGGTCCCAGGCGTCAGACGAAAGTGCGGATCTGACTGAACAGTTAAAGTGTCTGTTTCAGCAGAAGGATGACTTTCCGTCACATGCTGTGTTGTCACAAGAGACACTGCATGTCGACCAAGCCGTCGCTTATTTTTCTAGGAAGTTGCTCCCTAGAGAGAGGAACTATTCAGCAACGGAAAAGGAAGGATTAGCCGTAGTGGCGGCATGCAAGCATTTTTTGCCCTATCTACTTGGACGACATTTTACAGTTGTGACCGACCATCGAGCACTCAAGTTTTTAGCAACCAAGGATTCAACATCCAGTAGAGTAGCACGATGGATGGATGCCTTACGGCAGTTGGATTTTAATGTCGAATATCGTAGTGGAAAAGAAAACTATCACAACAAGCCTGGAACGACTTCGAACATGGAAAGTTGGGGGAGGTGTCAGGAACTTCCCTGAAAGACAACAAAATCGATTGCTAATTGGTGTCAATTGCTGACACCCACAATAAAGACTTACGTGTAGCTTAGTGTGTTTGTATATATATAGACCGTTTGAACCAAGTGACTGTCTGTGTTGCCCTTATTTGGTATTGTTTGTTGAGTGAGACCTTGTGGCAAGAGCAGTATTTAAGCTGACTTGCCATGGGAAAATGGAGAGTTGACCTTTGGTAGTTTTGATTGAGTTCTTTCCGTAAGAGTCATGTTTCTTTTCAGTTAAGTTCTGTCTGTTCTTTCACTGGTTATATAGTGACTGTACTTTAGTTGATATCTGTGAACTTTGAGCAATATTATGTATCTCTATATAAGAATTTAATATTAGTTTCTTTAACTTAAATTTCGACTCGACTAGTTTAGGATAGCTTACCTTCCATTGGTGGCTAGACCCTAACAATGGAGAAGTAGCTAACATCAATTGTAGCTGTTTGGTTTGTGCTGACCATGGTTAAATGATTCTTAGCTATTATGATGTAGCTGATGGTTAAATAATTCTTGGCTATTGTGGTGGTGCTTATGGATAAATGATTCTTGGCTATTGTGATGGGTGACGGGTCTGATGACTTCAAGTGCTTCATATTCTGTTTGTAGTGATGTAAAGGGTCCATGGTCAAAATAAGCACAACTTTGCCTCTGTGCAAGTGATTTCAGTATCTTTTAATTCAAAGGCGGGTAGGTAAAGGGTCAGAGGCAAGCAAAAGAGTTGCAATTTTGGGGGTGCCAAAATTAAAAGAGGTCTCCCTAACCCCTAACCAATAAAAAAAAAGACGTTCAATACTTCAAGATCTCTCTTGAGTTAAGAATTCATGGAGCTTGAACATCTGCCATCATTGAGACCTTTAGGGACTCCAAGAGGTGCAATTAATGTTGAAACTGTACTTACCATCTCAAATTACTTACTTTTGCCAGCATTTCAACAAAGTCCTTCGGCCTTCTTCAAGGTGATGAAACTACATAAAAGGCAAGGTGTTTGTGTCATCTAGAAGACACATCCAAAGAAGGTCACATGATGTGCATGTGACTCACATGTCTGGTGGCTATATTGCAGAAGCACGAACAGATGGACACCTGGTTTTATGTCTTATGCAATCTTGTTTGGATGCCTTGCCTAGTCTATACAAATAACTTACATTGTGCATATATCCAATCACCTTGAACAAATCCAAAGCACGTTGGTTGAAACCTTGGTGTAGTAACCAATTAAAAGATACTCCTACTACTACATTCATTTATATTAACATGCACACAATTGGGAAGTACAATTCCCTATATTGTCTATTTCAAAAAGGCAGCAGAAAGGTACAGTTTTTTAAATTCACTTAGGCAGCTTCTTAGTAACATCCTAAATGGTTTTGGCTGATTTTAGCTCCAAAACCTTCCAGTGTGCCTTGAAAGCTTTGCTACGGTAGTAATTTGGCAGTCCCTCAAAGAAATGTTAAAACCGTAAAATCCATACCCTTCAAGAATCTTGTTTCTATCCCTATCTATGTTTTCCTCCTCACATAGCTTGCATACACAGGACCATTCGTTATTACCAGAAGATTCCAAATTATTACAACAACTAACTCACTTCAGTAAAACACCAACAAAAAGAAAGCCAGTATAAGATCTTCCATACAACAAACACGCTTGTGCATGTGCAAATTGCAAATCAAGTCAAGTTGAGCTAATTCAGCAGCAGCTGCATCTTTTTTGCTACAAGGAAGTGATCAGTTGGTTTCATCACAAGCTTACCCTTGTGACAGAAACAGATCTTCAGCAAGAAACCAGATAAACTTACTTGCATAAATATACTGTATATGAATGCATAGGCATGTAGTAATAAGGATGTTAATATTCTCCAGGGTAAACTACTTATGATATATGTATCTTGTATGTATATGAATACACAGGCATGTGTGTGCAATGTAGTAATAAGCACGGTAAAGAATAACATGGTTAGCTCTGGAGTTATGCTGAGTAGATTTCGTAAGGGGTTGCTTGACTATAAAAAACAAAACTTAAAGAAGATGTTTTATAAAATATATACATACCACATTTACTCAAATAGAGCTATTCATTTCAAGAGCAGCCTAGCTGCACTTACTATTCGAGGTTGTGTTCTATTATTTCAACATGCCTACAGACATGCACACAATAGTTACACGAGATCACCTGATAAAAGTTATTGATAATAGCAGTGTCTGTGCTCTAACTATCATCCTCTATTCTAATTTTGTCATTATCTTTGTCACTATCTTTGTCACTGGTGAAGGGACTGTCATCGTCACACTCTCCCTCCTCATCTGTGTTCAGTTGGCCATCTTCCTGGTTATATTTCCTGCTACTTGTCCAGGCTTTAAACAGTGAATGCTCTCATCATGTGACCCATCTGTCTCAACTTAAATGCTGCACCTTTTGAAGGATTTGATTATTATTTCTGTGGTGACAGATTGTCAACATTTCTTCGCCCACTCCAGACAGACAATTTTCTCAAGAGCTTTCATATTTCTTGCTGGTGCAGGGTCTAATCGAGCGCACATACTATTTCATTATAAATAGTGTGGTGAGGTTAAACCTTAAACATACATTTTTGTGGTTACAAATTTGGAGCTCCATAAATTCTGCACACTTCACTAAAATGTAATTGTTACCTGCAGTCAAAGAGGCAGTACTTCAAAATTAGAGTGCCTGGATTCAGTGAAGTTGTAGCTCATAGGCAGTTATAATTGAAGTGTGGTTAGAGGAAGCTGTACTCTCTACAAATGAGTGTTTTCATTAGGGTGTAAAAAAGAATCCTTCACCCTTCTGAAACAGCAAAAAGGTAAAGTGTTTTGACAGCATAAACACGCTTGTGAAGCTATAAACTGCATGTAACTATATATAAATATATATATATATATATATATATATACAGTATGTGAGCTTACTTTAGTCAAATCAACATTGTTTTATGGAGTAATTTTTGTAAGTGGAAAATCGTTTACAGAACCCTTTACTAAAAATGTTTATCGATAGATCGTTATATTAATAGGTAAAGGGTCCTGTAATTTTTGTTACTGGTTAGTTTGTGTCCTAAGAGCGACACAGAGCAACTGTGCACATGTGATATTAGTCAGAGTTGCACTTGATTGCTGTGCACAAATTCAAAAAGACAATTCTCATTATGCTCAGCACTTCTTCAATAAATCATACACGAAGAGACAGATATGTACTATATTACCTATGACTGCAAGTAGACCAAAGACTTGTAAAGCTAACACAATTCTATAATGAAAGTATGTGTTCTCCTTGCTTAATTCACACACACAAACCTATATAGTGGCACTCTAAGAGCATGCTTGTAAACGAAAAACAGCCTGGCCAGGGTTTCATACATATTGGCTGGAGGGGGGGAGGAGAGGGAAGGGATATTGTGCATGAATTACTTCATTGTCTACACAATTTAGGAACAGAAAAAGATGCCTAGAGAGGCAGTTATAGCCTTAGGATGAAACTGTTATTGCCTTAGGAACATAACAAGATGTCTAGATCTAGAGAGGCTTTTATAGCCTTAGGAACAGATGTTATAGCTTTAGAAACAGAATAAGAAGTCTAGAGAGTGTAATATACATATAGGAACAGAATAAAATGCCTAGAGAGGCTGTAATAGCCTTAGGAACAAATAACATGCCTAGGGAGACTGAGGCAGTTATAGCCTTAGGCTCTTAGCAACAGAATAGAAGTTTAGAGAGGCTGTTATAGTATTAGAATCAGAATAAGATGCCTAGAAAGTGTGTTATACACTTAGGAACAAAATAAAATGCCTAGAGAGGCTGGCCTTAGGAATATGACGCCAAGTGAGGATGTTATAGCTTAAAAACAGAATAAGATACCTAGTGCATGTTTGAGCTTTAATAGTATGGCTACTGACACATTGTTCTACTGCCAACAAAAAGTGGAGGAGTGCTCTCAGTATAAGAGGAACAGCTTACACAATAATCACAAGCATAGTGAAACACATAAACTGGCTTAATACGCAATAACTTGACTAGAAAAAGGGGGAAAAGGCTCGACTATTTCAATAACCTGACTAGAAAAAGGATGAAAAGGCGAGCTTAGTGAGCTCTCCCAAAAATGGAGTCCAAGCTGAAATAGCAGAAAAGTGTCCCAATGTTATTCATGGTCATTGCTGCTCACGTGCTTTAATACTAGCTGTAACAGTGTTCCATCTACCTGCAATATTTCTGACAATGTTCAAAATTGACATGGTTTTTATCTGGTGGTGTCGAGTACAAAGAATTTTAGATGGTGTGTCTAGCACACAAAATCGACAGATTCTTGAGTTTTTAAGATGAGCTAGTGATCATGACACAAATAGAGTTCAAAGAGGCATAATGTGCCTGAATATTGTGCCCCCTGTTGGAATCCAAAGATAAGCTCTCTTTCAGCAGTTATAGCCTAGTGTATAGAAACCTTGGACAGAGTAAATGAGACCAGTATATGAGAGCCACTTCAATGTAAGGCTTTTAGAGGATAATCAGTTCATTGTTGTACTATTTGCAATTCTTGGGTTTCTTGGTTCAATGACACTAACTCTACAAGCTAAAGATCACGATTATTCACAAGCTTATATGGCTGCAAAAAAAGATGCCAGAAGCAATGAGTGTTAGGAGAAGGCTTGACATCGAATTGAACTTCTAGCTGATCAGTTAATGTTAGAATAGTGAAGCCACGAACTCCTTCTATTCAACAACATCGAGCTAATGCTGGAGAAGCAGATTAGAACTAATCACTGCCCATTTATTGACCACGTGATTGAACATTTGGAAATGGGTTTTCCAATGAGCCCATGTAGCTGAATATCTAATCCCACAAGAGTTACTAAAATTGAAAGAAGTAAAAAAATTATTTGATGACATCCTTTTGTGAGAAATTCATGTCCTTGGAAGAGAAGTCCAATTTAGGTGCTGAAATAAAAACATTGTGAGTTTATCATTCCTAAAAAGAGTTCAGATACAGCATTGTCTGAATGTAGAACTCAGATATTTCCAGAAATCATTGAGTGAAGTGAGACACTAGGCTAATCATGAAGAACTGTTTTGCCTCGATGTACCAACGTTCATCACAAGGAACAAAAATTACCTTCATATACACTATATGAACGACAATATCCTAATTCTGTGCATGCAACTAATTGCACTGCTAATAGATGGTTCAGTGTAATGATGGAAGCCAAGTACAACAAGCAGGATGAAAATGGGAGCAAGAAATGATGCAGTGTATTATAGTTAAATATGCAATTGCACCTTCTTCACGATCAAGAGAGCCACACCAGAAGTAAAAGTTGCCACTTCAGTACCCACTAGTTTTGCCATGCACAGTAATGAGGAACTCATGGAAATGTTGCCTGCTGTATGGCAAATTGATTCACTTATATTTCACCATACCTAAATTCCACTACAGCTGAACGGTAATTTTTGTTGTTGCCATGAAACATGTTTATACCAACTTGAGGTCAACAGTGCCTGAACAGAGGCTAAACAACTCTCTCTTACTTCACACACATTAAAAAAAAAATTACCTACAAATTAGATCTAGTTTCTGTAGCTCAAGGGTCATCTTTAACCTGGAATGACTAACTTAGAAACATTTTTGGTCTGTTGTAAATCTGTTTGCATTTCCTCAAACTTGATAAGCTACTATTCAATTAAACTGCATTGCTTATTCCTTTGCCTACCCCTCCCCTCCTCCCCACCCTCCCACCTCCCCACCACTTTGAATGTGCTGACTCTGCCACTGCTAAAAGCTAAAAAGCTTTGGACCCATTCTTCAAAGAGAGGCTAAGTAGATTAGCGATGCTCTTGATTCATAATGAAAATAATTATCCATAACCTATTGTTTTAACTCGCACGAATAACTTCCGAACACTTTCTTGAAATGACTTTTTTTTGTGTGCTATTGAACTTAGCCCTTTAAATAGATATATAGTTTTACTGTGCTATGGTTAAGTTACTTGTCCTATGGGAAACCCCAACACAAAAAATATATGGGTGCAGCCTGTTTCCTTGGTAACCGAACGGTGCTATAGCTTGATTTTTTGTTCTATGTTTGTTTAGCTAATATGAGTGCAAAAAAGCCCAAATAGGTGAAAAGAAAGCATCAGCTAGCCAGAGCTGAGAGTATGAGCTGCTAAAGCGCACTATGTATGATCAATATGAGTGAATCTTCAAGGACAGCTATGTCACAGTTGCCTGAATTGGAGTCTGAACCACACTTCTTCAAGAAGTGAGTCAACCGATACCTAGCCCAGAAGCTGGATCAACCACAATTTTATTGGATCAATTCAGTCCAAACTTCTTAGCCCTTGCATGACTCATTTGTGCTGCCACCATTTCATTCATCCGATGAAGCGAGTGACAATGATAGCTCCTCTGACAACCACACCTTTACAGAAGAAGTGTCGCTCGAAAACACTGACATACTTGCGGCAAAACCTGGCTTTCCTCATAGCATAATTCCTCACACTGCTTGTAAGTGGGTACATTATCTTGGCTTCCATCCTACATCTTACCGTAAGGATGTGTACGTCGATGGTCACAAGAGGGAAGATGTAAATGAATATAGGAAGATGTATTTACGGGAAAAAATTGAGGTACTGGAATGCACATATTTTCCACCGCCAGAGTGTAGGGATAGAAAATTGGAAGAAAATATAGGTTCCAGTACTGCCTTTAAGAAAGCTTGTGCTTATTTCCAACAATGAGTCCACTTTTCATGCAAATCAAGGACCATCATGGCAGTGGGCTGAGCAGGGATACTCACTATTCGACCAAAATCAATTATACGTGGGATTATGGTATGTGACTTTATTACTGAGCATCATGGTTATCTACAGCTCAATGAGGAAGAACATGAGCGAGCAAAGCCAATTTAGCCAACCATTCCAAGAGCTCCCTGGGTTTTGTTCAAGAATGGGGCTCAATCTGAAGGATACTGGAACCATGAAAAGTTTCCGAAAATGCAGTTTAAATAGCTGAAACAAAATATCCTAGTGACATCAATAACTTTTATCTTTGACCAAAGCTCAGGACACACTGCTTATGCTGATGATGCTTTAAATGCACACAGGATGAATGTAAGTGATGGTGGCAAGCAACCGAAGAGGCAAAACACATACTGGGATGGAGTGATGCAAGTGTGACTACAGCAAGTGGCCAACCAAAGGGCTTATGAACAGTCCTTGAAGAGTGTGGTGTGGGCACTGGCATGGTTAAAACTGAGATGATCAAAGTCCTGGAAAGCATGCATGATTTTAAGACCCAGAAACCTCGAGTGAAGGAGTTGATTTCCAGTCACAAGCACTTCCTTCCAAAATACCATTGTGAGTTAATCCTATTGAACGGGTTTGGGGTCAGGCAAAATGGTTCACATGCACTAACTGTGATTATACATTTGGAGTACTGGAGAAAATCATTCAACCAGCCTTGGATTCATGAGTTGATACAGAACTATTATAGAAGAGCGAGGGAATATCATTGTGCATGTGAAGGAAAATGCATGTGAAGGAAAAACAGGAAAAACAGGTGTTGAAGTAGAAGATGCTGTGAAATTATATAAATTGCATCGTCGGTATTCCTGAAACAGAGTAATCAATTTTTCACTTTACAAATGTTTATTGAATTGATATATATATAGTAGAAAATATATTTAGAATTTTGTAGCTAACTCCAACATAACTCATTACCTTGAAAAAGGGTTAGCCTTACAAAAAAAATTCATTTGGTGGAAAGTAATTACATACCAAATTTCAATTCTTGTACACTAACAGAATTAGAGAAATCATTCCAAGAAACAAAAATAAAAGCGACCACATCAATATTCATGAGATGTTGCCATAGCAGCCAAAATTTAAGCATACAATTTAAGACGCGTTGTTCTTGTTCTTGTATGAAAGGCTAATTTTGTTGTAGTAATTAGTTAATGTCATTTATGTAAAAATGGAAGTGTATGGCTTCTTGTACTGGACTATCACAAGGATGGCTAACTGAAGATACTAGTTGAAAGATTCGACACTTGATGTACTGCATACTTTAAAAACGTCATGAATCTACAACTGAGTTCCCTCCTTTCTCCTCAAAAATAACGTTGGTATAGCTCTGACTTCTAAGCAAGACAGAAATGTAAATTAAGAAACAGACCTTGATTTCTGCATGTGGAAGGTCCTGATTGAGCCTCGTAAAGTTCTGAACTTATGTAAAGGAAGAGGAGCCCTCCATGGCAACCACACCATACAAGCGCAAAAGTATGTCACATATTTTAGGGGGAGTGGCTTGTTAAAATCTAGCCCTTACGTGCATTTGTCGTCTAACAACACGATTGTACTACTATGCGGAGATCTGCAAGAGCCATTTATGAATTAGGGCAATGATCGGAGCCAGAAGCAGCTAAAAAGCGAAGTAGCTGTTGTTGTGTCGCCACCTCCAAGTATCTTCCAGCTCCAGTGGCATGGCTTTAAACCACGTCACCTGTACGAGTGTTAAGACCGCCAGGGAGCGCACGGAGACCGAGATCGAGTTAGACACCGTCCCGTCTCAGCAGACAGAGAGGAAAGAAGGGTCCACGGTTGATGATACGAGGACAGATTTGTCTGTGGATCAACACTTTACAGTTAACACTGGCACCAGCTACACCTCCAACCTCACCATGCCTTATGACCCCTGTGAGTTTGAAGAGTCCTTCCTCTCTCCACAATTCCCTTTCCCCATTATTTTTCCCTGGTGAAAAAAGGTGGCAGATTTTCATGGTTTATGTGAGAACAGGCCATCATATTTTTTTCTGGCATCAATCCTGATGAAAGCTAGAGCATCTAGTCGAAACATCAAGAGAATACATTTTCAGGTTGATTATTAAGAATACATATTACATTATATTGTAAGATCTTTTCCTGTGTGTAAGTAAATAATTAAAAAAAGATGACCTGCAAAAACTATAAATTATGGGATGAAAAAAGAAACTATAGCCATATTAGTAAATCAGCAATCAAAAGCTTCGGAATGAAATGCATTCGCTATGTATTTTGCGAGCTATGACTTTTCCTCATTTCAGCATCTAGGGAGTGCTGGCTGAAGCCCTCTAAGATAATTAAATTCATTGCCACATCAAATACACGAGCATAATATCAATTATCCTAACAAATTAAGTTATGAATTCTCCAAATAAATTAGCACAGAGGCCATTGGTGGGACACTAGAGATATTGACACTTGTAGCTAGAGATCCTGCTTTGCTGGACTAGGTAGTTCTCGAAATATCCTCTTGCCAAGGTAACTATGGCTTGTGATAAGCTAAAGGACATTAGCAATCAACATGCCCCTTGAGTTGGGGTTCACCATGAACATTTCATTGTTCAGGAATATTCATAGAGCCAAACCTGAAGGGCCTCAAATCTTTCACACATGACATATCCAAATATGTACCTACCTAACACACAGCATTCTAGACTGTTCAATTAAAGAACAGCATAATTCCTATAATTGACTATAATACATGAGGAAGTGCATGAGACATTGCTGTACGTGGTTGTAGAAGCTCTGTTATTCATATTGCATGTTTGTTGGGAATACATGATTGGCATGAGAAGTGATCCCTTGCTAGGGAATTGGATGAAAAAGTTTGCATTGCTGTGCGTGGTGTGTGTATCTATGTGTGTATGCAACTAAGTGTGTATTCACACCATATTTTCACCCGCATAAAATGTGAATGAGTAGCCAACTTAGATAGAGCAGACTTATGTACTGGCTTGCAGATGTGAAGATCAAGGAAATAAACTGGCTTCCTATGGGCTGCAGAATCAATAGCTTTAGGGCATGGATGTTGGAGTTTCATCATGGGTAGCCAGCCACTCGATTCTTCCTCATAGCTGCCGAGATCAACATGCTGTTTTCAGTGTTTTGTCATGAGTGTTTAGAGGCTATATCAAGTTTGGCAAGGTGAAAATACAATTCCCCTGCATGTACTGCCACTCCTGCATGCTGTTCTCTCAGACACCGAGTACAAAATACAAGCTATGTAGTTATAGAGGAAGGATAACTGACTGAATATAAATACAGAGGAGAAATATGCTTAAACAGATCAACAGTGTAAAACATAGCTTCCGCTACGTCTTCACTTCATAATCTGATAATTCCATCTCAGTCAGCAAGTGATGACCTCACTCATGGTGCCTGTCAACTTTTGTATGGTCTCCCTTCAGTAATCTTCCATCAGCCAGCAAGTAGTGCCTGATGACCTCACTCATCCTGTCAGCTTTTGTATGGTCTTCCCTTCAGTAATCTTCCATCAGCCAACAAGTCTGATGACCTCACTCATCCTATCGGCTTTTGTATGGTCTTCCCTTCAGTAATCTTAACATTTCCGTTAGCCAGTAAGTACTGCCTGATGACCTCACTCAGTGTGCTTGTCTCTATGGTCTCAGTACTCAGACATTTCATCAGCCAGCAAGTACTGCCTTATGATGTCTCGCTTAGAATGTGCTTCCCATCTTCAGGGGAAGCCAAGTAATCTTAACAATCTCTCTCAGCCATATTCCACACATTGTTTGCTATTATCAATTCCTTGTGCTGCAAAGCATCCATTAGTGCAACCATGATAAGTTGGGCATCACGTGTACAAGTACACAATTCAAATTAAAATAGAATAAAAAAGGAAATCAAAGTCTTGGCAAAGTGCTTGTGCTTGCCACACAAAGCCTTGCATCCATTTCAAGTATATAGAACTGCCCATTGGAATTTTGAAGGGGAAAACTCAATAATCACTTAAATTTACTCACTCTACGTTTCAGCTAGATGCCATAGCAAAAAATAATTCCTGATGGGGGCTAGAGTATCTAGCCAGAAACATCAAGTGAGTTATTCCTGATGAGGGCTAGAGCATCTGGCCGAAATGTTGAGTGAGCAAATTTAAGCAAAGTAGTTGCTTAACAACAACAAAAAATAGGTGCTTTAGAGAGACCAGCTAACAACCAACATTTAGGTATATGTGTATATGTATATCTGTATCTATGTATGTGTATATTTATGTATGTAGGTGTGTATGTGCATCTGTGTCTATGTGTATATTTATGTATGTAGGTGTGTATGTGCATCTGTGTCTATGTGTATATTTATTCATGTAGGTGTATGTGCATCTGTGTCTATGTATGTGTGTATTTATATATGTAGGTGTATGTACATCTGTGTCTATGTACATGTATATTTATGTATGTAGGTGTGTATGTAGGTATGTATGTCTTTATATAAGTGTGTGTATATTTATGTATGTAGGTGCGTATGTGGGTCTCTTATGCATGGCCAAATCACTGGGCCTACTTTGTCTTGCCTTAACCCTCTCACTGTCACAGCCGCCATATGGCACCACGGCTTTGAAAAATAAAATAAAATATAAGCATTTGTCAATAGGCAATAATTTTTATATCAAAAGATAGCTGAAATCAAACTCTATTTACACAAAAAGTTTTACGGAGGTTGGACGGAGGAAAGTTAATGAAATTATATTTAAAACACGAACGATTTTCAGTGGGACGATATCAACGATGGAGAAGAGACTGTCAATAGCTGAAATTATTTCGCAAGTGACTAGGGCAGCTTGGGCATTTCTGGTGATGAATCAAGTGACGAGGAATGTGAAGGCATCCATTCCTACCTCGGAGATAGTCGTGTGCAATGCAAATACTGCAATGTTCACCTTTGCATTATGGAGGATCGGAATTGTTTCCATGCTTTCCACAACTTGGTTGACTTTTGCCACAGACACTGATTTCACCTCAAACTCCACCCAAAATTTCTTTCGATTACATTATGTCAAACAATTATATCAAATGTTTACTGAATGTTGTATTGACAAAGTTCTTGTTGATAAATAAGGACATTTTTGTGGTCGATTTATGAAGACCTTATTATGGGTTGGCATAACTTTTGTATAGTAATGTATATTCCTAGATTCTTAGAAGCAAAAGAAAGGATATGGATAGAGCTATCTTATGAGCTATATACCGAGTCCATAACATGAACTATTGAGAAGTTATGGCACTCCTAATCATGACCATTGTTTGCATAATTATATTCATATTATGTGGTCAGTTTGTGGTCACACATTTTGATCACAACTTCTAAAACAATCATGCTATCACATGACCAAATGGTAAATGGTTCAGCTAAATATCTGATTTGATATTAATTTTTTAATGTGGCTGTGTTAAATTTTAAATAATTCTCCACAATGCTGACAGTTAAGAACTGCATGGATCCAACACAAGGATGATTATAGGCTAGACCTCCAAGCTCATGGAGACCACCATCACCAAAAGTTGTTGTTGTAATCATCAACCATTTTCATCAGCTATTAAAAAAAAACTTTTTAAGGCTAACAACAGATAGATAGATTTAGGGGAGCAATTCTAAAGCTTGCGTGGTGAACTCTATAATTCTTAGGCAAGGTGACATCCAACCTTACCCTCTTTAAAGAACACCACAGTTGCACGGTTTACAGCAGGAAGCATTGCTATTGAGAGCTTCAACAAAAACAAGAAAGTGAGTAGCCACATATGTACACCTGCAGGAGATGACTTAGATGGAACACAACCTTAATTGCTTGCCATGCTAAAATTAGTCAATTCAGGCAGTAGCTTGCTTAAAATGACCACTACTGTCTTTGACCTAAATGCTGACATGAGGAGGGAAATAATAATAATAATAATAATAATAATAATAATAATAAGGAGGAGGAGGAGGAGGAGGAGGAGGAGGAGGAGGAGGAGGAGGAATAAGAACATTATAATAATAATGATGATGATGATGATGATGATGATGATGATGATGATGATGATGATGATGATGATGATGATGATAAATGAACAGTTAATATGTTTATTTTAATGTTGCTAGACAAATTGAGTCGACAAGGAAACACTCTTTGCTTTCTTGCAACTACTTGACAAGTATATTAGCTGCAGCCTTCTTCTAGGACTTTAGTGTTTTAGTATAGGGTTTGAGGTTGGAGAAGATGCTATCTGTATTTTTGTTTGTTGTAAACAAAATGAAGGGAAAAAGAGGGAGCTCATAAGGGATAAAGAAAATGCCCACAACTCTTGCTTTTACTTCACTTGAGTATTAACCCTGAATAACAGAATATAGCACTAACCGACCTTCCAGTGGCCCAGAATTTGATCAATGTTACAGAAATATCCCCCCCCCCCCCACCCCCCCCCCCCCCTTCTCCTTCCACACACACATACCCTAATCATTACAGTATAAACTCAAAATAGTAAAGTTCACAAACCCTGGGCTAGTATGAGGGTCATGGGCACCCACCAGCAGCAGCCACATAGCTAGGGTAGGACGAGCGCCATGTTAACCACCAGCAGCAGCCACCTCAAGGATAGGCCAAAAAATGGTCTGGGTGGACCAGATTCCCTCCCTTCCCCCCCTGTCTGGATAATTGTTTGCATAGCAATCACTGTATTAGTGATGTCTCATGGGCATGGCAGCATGCAGAATAATACTGCTTCTAGTTTGGTATAACCACACCTCCTGCAATTGCACGGGGTGGAGACATCATATTGCTGCACTAGTTCTAAGTAGGGTTCAATTCTATACAGCATACCAGTACCAGACCTAGACATGTTCGTTTAGATTAATTTTTAAGTTTCAATTTGTTTTCTGTTGTGTGAGTGAAATTTTCCATTTTGAAACGAGCATTTCTCATGCTTATTATCTTATTATCATGTGAGTGGGAAGGAGGTGTGTTAATAAACCTTGCCTTGGGTTACAATATGTTTCACTGTGTATGATGAAAGTTGACAGTCATGATTTCCTTTTCTGCTAGATTGTGACTCTGTCATCTGGCAAGATGACCGCAAAAGATCTAAACACGAGGTAGGATGTGGGGCAGTGATAGTAACATTAGCACAGAGTGCTTCTAACATAAGAACATACTCGAAATATGGGTACACCTCACTATAATTTGGACACATCTCACTATAGAATTTGGACACATTCACCTGTCATCTTCCCCCCCCCCTCCTCCCCTCCCCCCAAACTGTTGTAGATTCATCTGTTCTGGTCAAGGAATGGATGAACCTTCTTTGTTGTGCAATGTGTTGCAATTTCTGGAAGGAGAAAGGATATGTGGCTTACCCCTGCCTTTGAATGATAGCTCATCCTACTTTAGCAATCGAATATCATTTAGCAATTGAATATCATCAATACTGAATATATATTGGGTAAAGTTCAAAATCTTAAGAAGGTCTATTTTAATTACATCATAGTAATTCAGTCCTGCAATCTAGAGGACGCCACACTACCCCCCCTAGCAACCTAAATGGTTGCGGCATGGAGGAATCGTACAGGTGTCCTGATTGCACGTCCAGAGCGAGTTGTTCGAGGATGTGGAACCGGATGTTCCTGTCTGCCAGTTGACTTCTGCATAGGATGGAGCAGTAGATGAAGGTTGAGGTACTGTAATTGGAGCCTGGGCAGCTGTGGACTTAGATTCGGCTTCCAAAAAGGCTGGCTTGAGGCGGTCAATTGATACAGTGTCAGACCTTCCATTCATGTCCAATGTGTAGAACTTGTCAGTCTCTTCTGCAGGACATGAAATGGTCCCTCATAGGGGCATTGTAATGGAGTCCTATGGGTATCTCGGCGGACAAACACAAACTTGCAAGTGAGCAGAGCAGTAGGTAAATGGCATGATGGCTGGCTATGGTGTGTTGTTATTGTCGGACGTAGTTTCTTCATGGCTTCTCGCAGGTGTGGCAATAACTCAGTGGAGGGATTGTCTGGCAGTGGTCCGGTTTCAAAAAACTCTCCCGGCAATCTTAATGTCTCACCATACACCAACTCAGCTGATGAGCGCAACCTAGGTCATCCTTGGGTGCTGTCCGAATGCCAAGCATGACAATGGGGAGCTCGTGCATCCAGTGTGGGCCATCCAGTCATGCTTTTAGAGAGGCCTTGAGCTGACGATGGAATCGCTCAATGATGCCATTACTCTGTGGGTGGTAACTGGTGGTTTGGTGCTTCCGTGATCCTAAGAGAGCATTGAGCTGGCCCCATAGATCGGATGTGAACTGCCGACCTCTGTCCGAAGATATGTCACTTGGAACACCGAAACTGGCAATGTGTTCTAGAAGAGCTCTGGCACAGGATGTGGCAGTCTGTTCAGCCATTGGAAAGGCCTCTGTCCATCTGGTGAACCGATCAACTACTGTGAACAGATATTTCATGCCCCGAGACTCTGGCAGAGGGCCAACAATGTCCACGTGCAGCTGCTCAAATCTTCGGCTGGGTAATTGTCCATGTTGTACCGGAGTTCGGGCATGTCGGTGCACTTTTGCCTTCTGGCATCTCATGCAGGTCTTTGCCCAGTGTCCCACATCTTTATTGATGCCATGCCAGACAAATCTGTCTACCATCATCCTGCGTGAAGTATGTATGCCTGGGTGAGAGAGACTGTGGACTGTATCAAACAGTCGTCTACGCCAAGTGCGAGGGACCAACGGCCTTAGTTGTCCTGTTGACTTGTCACAAAGTACGGTGAGATCAGTGTTGGGCAGAGGCTCATCACTGAGAATAAGATCAGTGATGGCTGTACGTGTGGCCCATACCTCTGGGTCAGTCAGTTGGTCCTGTGCCATGTCTACGAAGTCCACTTCTGGCATATGGATGGCAGTTATGTCCAAAGAGCCTATGTCAGTTGATTGTGGCTCCTTGGTCGGGCTTCCGCCCAGAAACACTCTGGAAAGCGCATCTGCTGCCGCATTGTCTTTCCCACTGATGTGTCGGACGTCGGTAGTGAATTCGCTGACATAGGCAAGGTGGCGCTGTTGTCTTGGGATATACTTGCCAACCTGTTTGGCAAAAGCAAAGGTTAATGCTTTGTGGACTGTGTAGAGGACGAAAGGTCTGCCTTCAACAAAGTAGAGAAAGTGGCGTACCGCCAGGTACATTGCCAGCAGTTCACGATCAAATGCACTATACCGGGATTGAGCTGGATCCAGCTGTTTGGAGAAGAAGGCAATGGGGCACCAATCTCCATCCAAGAATTGTTCGAGGACTCCGCCAACAGCTGTATCTGAAGCATCGACTGTGATGCTGGTGGGTGCGTTGTGGCTTGGGTGTGCTAAAACGGCTGCAGATGAAAGTCCAGCCTTGGCCGCTTCGAAGACCGTCTGGAGTTTCTCAGACCAACGGAACGGCTTTGTGTGCACAGCCTCGTGCATGGGCCTCATTAGCTCAGCTGCATGTGGAATGAATCGGTGGTAAAAATTGATCATGCCGAGCCACTCCAGCATGCTCTTGGTGGTGATTGGTGCAGGGAAATTTTTTATGGCTTGAACTCTGTCAGGAAGTGGTGCTGCACCCTTTGCTGAGACACGGTGCCCCAAACTGCTGACTCCAAACACACTTTTTTTTTTGGTTCACCACAAGCCCATGCTGGGCCAGACGTTTAAAAAACATTCTGAGATGTCGACGGTGCTCGGCTGCCATCTCACTGGCCACCAGTACATCGTCTAGGTAGACAAAAAGGAAACCCTCCAAACCAGAACACACCTGATCCATAAATCGCTGAAATGTTTGTGCTGCATTTTTAAGTCCAAACGGCATTCTCAAATATTCAAATAGCCCAAACGGTGTGATCACGGCCATTTTTGGAATGTCCTGAGGCTGAACAGGTATCTGATGGAAACCTTTAACCAGGTCAATCTTGCTGAAGAAGTTCTTGCCATGAAGGTTGGCTGCAAAATCCTCATCATGTGGGACAGGATAACAGTCAGGCTGGGTCTTCTCATTCAATTGGCGGTAGTCGCCACATGGGCGCCATGATCCATCAGGCTTAGGGACAAGGTGCAAGGGTGAAGCCCAAGGGCTGTCAGAGCGGCGAACGATGCCCAACTTTTCCATGGCCAAGAACTCCCTCTTTAGCATGCGAAGGTGGTTGGTCATCTGTTGGGATGTGGTGTTGTACACCATGTTTGGTGTTTGTGGTGGAAAAGTGGGGGAGAGTGAGTGTGGGAAACTCTGAGAGGATGACAGCAAGGGTGTCATCTGCTGTGCCTTTTTCTGCACTGTTAACTACAGCCAGTTGGTGCAGGCCTCGAAATCTTGTTGCAAGGTTGTTGGGGGCTAACTGAGTTGGCATGGTCTCGTAGGTGCTGACATCAACCAACCGTCTGTTCTTGCAGTCAATGAGTAGGTTCTCATTGCAAAAGAGGTTAGCACCGAGAATTGGCTGTGTCACATCTGCGAGGAGAAATTTACAGGTGAAATGGTGTGGGCCAAATTGTAGTGACATTGTGCGCTTCCCGAAGGTCATGATGTGGGACCCATTGGCCGCAATTAGGCTTTCACCATGTTGACCAGCCCGTTTGTCAAGTTTGGATGCTGGGAACACACTAATCTGGGCTCCTGGAATCAACAAGGAAGCGCCAGGATGAGTTCTGGTCATACAAGTAAAAGAGGCGATTAGGATTGTTTGTTTGAAGGCTGATCGCGGACGCCACTAGCGCCCGGCCAAGCAGTTTTGCGATGGATCAATGTATGTGATCGCTTTTTGTGTCTGATGTTGAAACTGGCAGGGTTTGACGCACCTGTGGGAATTTTGTCCAAACTTGAGGTGGTACCAGCAAAATCCAGTGTCAGAGTCAGAACCCGATGGTCTCTTGGGTTTCTTCTGAGTCTGGTATTGAGAACTTCCTGCTGTTTTCGTCATTCTAGCTGGGTTCCCAACGAATGCGGTAATTGCTGGTAATACTGACTGACCTTCCATGATGGCATCTGCTCTCTCGGCCAATTCTTCCAGGGTGCCTCTTCTGCCATCAAGCTGCATTCGTACATGCTCAGGTAGGTGCATGAGGAAACCTTGGCGAAAGATGTCTTCGGCATTGAAGAGGCCACAAAGGTGGTCAAGCAGGTCTGAAGGGCGCCTGTCACCTAGGTTGCGGGCTTCACAGCTGGAGAAAAAGGCCATGGCCTTCTTCTGAGCTGTCTGTCCATAGATCTTTAGCACAGCTGTCTTGATGTACTCATACTTGTTGGTGTCTGGAGTCTTCTGCAGCGTAGACCGCATGCGTTTCTGTACTGTCTTATCAAACCTGCCTACAATATAGTAGTACTTAGTAATATCAGCTGTAATGCCTCGAAGGTGGAACTGCGCCTCAGCAACGAGGAACCAGTAATCAGGGTCATCGAGGTCTAGCTCAGAAAGCTTAATCCTGGCTGCATTTACTTGTGGAGCCTGCGCCGGGCGATGTGCTGTATCGTGGGCTGCTTGTGCAGCGACTACAGCGGCGATAATGTCATCCTTGCCTGGCACTGCGGCTGCCAGATCGGCGACGAGCTTTGCTTGAGTTGTGAGATCCATAGGTAAAGGGACGCTTCTGACCTGATGTCTCTGTCCTCGTTTGTTTAGTTTTTACTGGAGCAGTGGAGGACAGTCGGGAAGGCTGCTGTACATCGTGAGACAGTCGGCGAAGTCAGTAGAATGGGCTTTTCCTCGTCGGGGTCACCATTTAGCAATCGAATATCATTTAGCAATTAAATATCATCAATACTGAATATATATTGGGTAAAGTTCAAAACCTTAAGAAGGTCTATATTAATTACATCATAGTAATTCAGTCCTGCAATCTAGAGGACGCCACACTACCAACACTTTATGTCATTAAGGTGTCATGTGAGCATGGCTCCGGTGAAAGTTGAAAGCTTTAGCCAGATTTCTTCTTAGTTCCATTCCTAAGGCTATAAAGCATCTCTAGTCATCTTATTCTATTCCCAAGGCTATAACAGCCTTCTAAGGTTAATGGATTCTCTAGGCATCTTATTCTGTTTTCTAAGGCTATAAGCTTTTCTATCATCTTATTCTGTTCCTAATGCTATAATAGCCTCTCTAGGCATCTTTTCTGTTCCCAAGGCTATAATAGCCTCTCTAGGCATCTTATTCTGTTTCTAAGGCTACAACATTTCTCTAGTTATCTTATTCTGCTTCTAAGGGCATAACAGCCTCTCTAGGTATTTTATTCTGTTCCTAAACTGGGTGGACCATAAACAATTCAGGCACAAACCCCCAGCCAAAAATCTATATATAAAACCCTGACCAGGCTGAGTTTCATAATATGAGCATGGTCAACTACCATGTGTGTGTGTGCAAAGGGGGGACATGACCATAAACTAGTAGGCACTCTGCACACTCATGGTATGGACTTGATATATAGCTCAAAAGATAGGTCTCTCTGTGTGCTCTCTTTTGATACTAAAATATTTTTTCTATAGGTATAACTATACCCAAGTTACTGGAGTTAAAGTGGCTGAGCGCCTCATTTTGCAACACCAGATCACCAAGAGCTATAATTATAGACAGATCAAATTAGCACCAGTGGGTAGAGGAAGCCCTACTGCATAACATGTATTTTTCCATTAGGCGCTAAAACGTGTGTTCAAACAGCCGGTCCAAAAATGAATTTCGTTAAAATTTCTTAACATTTATTTTCCAACCATGCGCTTGACCACTTACTCAAGTTTTATCCCCACTTTGATTGCAAATGTTCAAGCCACATGACTTCTTCATTCAGGAGAGGTTTAGAAGTTTCGAACTTGTTTATTAGTCGGGTAGACGTCTTGTCAATTTGGTAACCCCCAAATCTCAACTCTTTTGCTTGCCCTCTGACCCTGTACCCACACACACTCTAACGTTTGTATGTTCTTTTTTAAAGCATGCAGAGAGAGAGAGCCTTTGATACTGAAATCACCTGCATGGGAAACACAGGGTCAAAGGTGTGGGGTCTTGGGAATTTCCTGTTGTTTTGACCCTCGATGTCACTGCAAACAAAATATGTAGCACTTGAAGTCGTCAGCACCATCACAATAGCCAGGAATCATTTATCCATCAGCAACATCACGATAACCAGAATCATTTATCCATCAGCACCATCACAATAGCCAGAATTATTTATCCATCAGTACCACCGAGAATCATTTAGCCATCACAATAGCTGAGAATCATTTAGCTGTTTAAACCAAGCAAGCTGAGAAATGCTCTCTAATTATAGGAAATTTTGGCCCAACCTACTTTAGGTATATATATATATATAATATATGGTCGTGTTCATGCTGATTCAGCACAAACCAAACAGCTACAATTGACGTTAGCTACTTGTCCATCAAGTTAAGTCATCGTAACCCTCTCTCATACACCACATGGCCTCAGGCACCAAGCCAACTAGACAGCCTCATGTAATGCATGGAGTTAGGTGAACACACTATGAAATGCAGGGGATTAAGAGAACACACTAGGTAATGCAGGGGGTTATGAGAACACACTATGTAATGCAGGGGGTTATGTGAACACACTATGTTATGCAGGGGGTTATGTGAACACACTGTAATGCAGGGGGATATGTGAACACACTGTAATGTAGGGGGTTATGTTAACACACTATTTTTACCTACAAAAAAGTGTTTACCATTTACAAGGATATATTTGAAGGGTTAAATATTTGCAGATTTAAAATGGGAGTGTGGGGGGGGTTTATCTGTGCATTGGAGTCATACCAAGATGTGTTAGTGTGTTTATCAGACCACACCCTTTATCATTAATATTTGTGTATTGATTATAACATTGATGGACTGTGTGGTATTTCCCACTGTGGGGTACAGTAATGACCTGATTAAGACTGGGTAATTATTATAATATCGTGGTAAATGTTAGCTCATAATGATCATTGTGCCCCCAGGATGCTGCTCTATATGTCTGGGAAGGAGAAGACGACTCCAAGTTCTTCCACCACCCCAAAAGCAAGTGGTCCAGGAGAGCCTACGAGATCCTGCACCATCCGGTTTATTGCACACTGCACCTGCTGGTGTGTGTGCTGTTGCTGCTGCTTGCTTTCGCTGAAACTCCTAATGTCGGGGAGAGCAGACTCTTACATGAGTCTGACAAGAAAGTGCTCGTTTCTGTGAGTTGGATGAGAAGGTGGTGTTATTTAATGCATGGCTAGGACTATCTCAGGGTTAAGCTGATATGTAGTCCTAGATATTGTAGATAGTCCTAGATTTAGACCAGAGCTATGAAGCTAGTCCTAGATTTACCCCTAAAGTTAGGACTATTGAACTAGGGCTGTTGGGCTGCTTCAGTTGTCCAAAAGAGTTCTCTTGGTGGGGTGCGGAAAATTTTGGAACTGAGATCTCTCCGGCAAAAAAAATGGTCTGGCACCAAGAATGCTATCTAGAACTTTTTTATCCCAAATCAAACCCTTGCCATGCCCTGGCCCTACCTTATCCATGAGGTGGCTGTGCTGGTGGGTGCATAGGCCCTTGCTTTGTCTGGCCACTACCCAAGTAAAAAAATCTTGCATGATCTTACCAAGAAAATATGTATGATCTTGCACAAGATCTTTTTCCAAGATCACACAAGAAAATTGTAAGTGTGATCATGCAATAACTTGGCTTGTGATCATTCTAGGAACTTGCACTGAAATCTACTAATATTATCTGAATTTGTGAGGGGAATATTCATTCTTTGTGTTCCATAAAATTTAGTTGTCCAGCTGATGGTCGCAAAATTTACAGGTTGGAAATTAACAATGATTAGATGGTATATTTCACGATCTTGGCAGATGAAATGCTACCTAATCCAGAGTCATTCTAATTAAAATTAGTTAATATTTATTGATTTGTCCTATAATTCACCCCAATTTCACGAGGGCAGTTAATAAATAAAAATGTGGAAAATTTCATACACATGGTGTCTAAAATCATCCATTAAATGTCATTCCTCTCCCTGCATCTGCCCCACTATCTGTTCCTGTCATTGCATTTCCTGGCCCAATGTTGCAATGAAAGATGCATGTTATAATTATGTGGCTCCTCTCTCACAGACAATCTAGAATAAGACAGTAGAACATCAATGAAAGAAAACCAAGGTTTTCATGTTAATGTACTCGCCAAAGAGTTTTGTACATGTGAGTAAATCCAGCAATTACAGGTGAGTTTTCAAAGTTTTGATATTCGTAGTGTTGTGAGATCTACAATAAATATTTTTTCGCACTTATGCATGGTACGAATAGTGGTCTTGCACATTTTTAATTTTAATTGCAAACAAAGCTATCATAGCTAGACAGTGACAACTACATAGTGGCAGCATTATACTAATCAAGACGGGATAAGTTACAGGTTTGCACAGGTAGCCCCTGTGATGCCTGGTGGCAGAGGTGGACTAGTGCTCAAGAAGAGCAGTCATTGGTGTACAACCTCAGAGGGAATACGCAACATCAGAGGTCAGACTGAAACATATTGTAACTCGCTAGAGAGCTCTGAGACACAGTACAGCTTGAACTGGAGCCACAAATTGAAACTTGTAGATTGCCTGGTTCATGCAGGCCTCCATCGGCAATGGGCAGCAGATGAGAGGAGCCGCCATGAACATGATGACCACACTGAGTCTCTATCACCACTACCAGTCACCACCTCAATAGACAGGTTAATCAGTTTCCGCCAGCTGGAAAAGAGAGGATGTACAAGCTTACTTTTCAGCTTTTGAACCCAACTTGGAATGTTATTCCCTGCTAGACACACTTTTCAGCTTTTGAACCCAACTTGGAATGTTATTCCCTACTAGACCACACTTTTCAGCTTTTGAACCCAACTTGGAATGTTATTCCCTACTAGACCACAGTGGAACCCTCACTTGCTACCGGTTCTAACACCAGATGCAACACATGTCTATGTGACCTTGGATTCAAACAACAGACATGACCATGACATCCTAAAGACAGTCCTGCTTTCTCACTACAGGATAATGCTAGAAACTTAAAGGCACCTCAACCTTACCTTGAAGTGGAGTGAAGGCTGTACCACAGCAAAAGAAGTAGCTGTCCACTGAGGTTGTTGAAGTTAATGCCCAGACAGATGGCCACTTATGTGAGAGACAGAAAGTAGACCTTAGAGGAAGCAGCTGGTTTGGCAACTGACTTTATGGTACCGAGACAGGTCGGACTACCAACCAAAGAAAGAAGCAAAGAAAGAACGACAGACCTCATCATTCAGGAGAATAGACATCAAGTCCCAAGCAAAAGAAGACATCACCACCACAGGATGCACAAGGACCTGGGCAGAGGACAGACCAGAGCTGGAAGAGTCTGCCCAAATTCGATAAGCAGAACTGAACCAGATGATTCAAATGTAATCAATATGGTCATTTTGCATCGGAGTGCCATGGAGAAAAGAAGGAGATCTCCAAGCCAAGGCTAGAAACCATCAAAATGACAGATCTACAGACACCCAGACAGGAGGTCGACTTAGTAACCACAGAGGTGAAGCATCGGACACTGGTTGCAGGAATTGTGGATCAGACCCATTCTCAAGCAAACAAGACAGAGCATACTTCGCTTCCAGACAGTTTCAAGGAAATCAACTCCAGAGACACTGATACAGAGTCAGAAAAAGAAGAGTATGATGAAAGCCATGGGAAGACCAAGCCAGTGAAAATCAGATAACCTCCACACAGATGAAGAGAACAGTCAGATGCAGAACAGTCAGATGCAGAACAGTCAGAAGAAAAAGACACCATTCCAGCAATAGCAGAGCCAGTCGTCGGAAGGCTAGAGCTCTTTTCATGATCAACAAAGAAAGACACCCGCTGGACCACAACGGAAAGCAATTCCAAAAAGAGCAGAAGCACGACGAGTTGTAAGTCAGTGCTGGAAGAAGTCTGAGAAGGAGGACACTGAGTTTCTGGAGACAGTCAAAGGACAGACTAGGCAAGAAATGCTACAATTGTGTGTACCGAAAAAAACATCAGATGTTGGTGGCACATAGGCCTGGCCACCTGGGACAAGACCGGACCACTCAGAGGATTCTAGCTTTGGCCAAGAGTTCATACAGATATAAAGAAGCTGTGCCTTCGATACACAGAAGTCAGCCTACCAGTCCAAGAAGAGAGCCCCTCTCCGAACCCTCCCAGTCATCGAAACCCCGTTCTCGAGGATAGAAATGGACCTAGTTGGACCCCTTCCTAAAACTGAAGGTGGACACAGACACATCCTTGTAGTCATTGATAACGTGACTAGATGACCAGAAACTTTTCCACTACAGAAGACAGGCAGCCAGCAGATGAACTGATGGTACGCTTTACCAGATTTGGAGCACCAGATAAGATCCTCACAGACTGTGGAACAAGATCAGAGCAAACCGAAACCAACGATTAGATTGCTGGACTCAAAGAGGGAGGGAAAGACTGCCTACCTGCCTTCGACCAGACTGTTGGATCCAGATGCTACCATTGCCTGGAGTATGGCCACTTTGTCATCAAATGCCCAAAGAATTAGGCATGACCCCCAATGCATTACCTCTTATCTTCCACCAAGGTACCATCAATAGGCAGCAGCTACAAGATTGCTATTGACACTGGCTCCACCCACTCCCACTTCCACAGTAGATGGGTCCAGTCCAAGGATGCGATGAAAACATCCTTGTTGGTAGAAAGTATCCATGGAGCAGTAAAGAGACTACCCCTGGCCAGAGTGACGGTATTATTCAGAGGGAAGCAGCAGACTTGCCTTATGGCAGTCAATATAACAAGCTCCAGATGGACATTCTCTTGGGCCATGACTTCCCAGACCCTCCTCCCAGCTCAACTCACCACCATTCCCAGACCTACCAGACAGCACCGCCTATGTGCCAGACCAAACACATATGCAGAGGCTGTGGACTCAGCCATCCCCGAACCCTCCTCTGACAGTGAAGAGGAGTCTGGCGAGCCCTCCTCCTCTTCTTTTGAGTGTCTCCACCTCAGTTGTCACACAGTAGTGACAGTGATTTAGATGATGACACCGGCAGTGTCACATCAGAGGGGAGGTCTGACAACCAAGCAAGTGGTTATGATACTGTTGTGATTTCCCCCAACCCTCCAGCACTAATGAACTAACCTCGGAGCTGGAGTTAACCACCTTGGTGGATAACTCCCCGCCCTGCCTGACGGGAGTCCTGTAGGCATAAAAGAAGGAAGGAGAGACATAAACATGCAACTATTTTGAGTCAATCCCTCCCCCTCGATGGGGCTACAGCTCCAGCTTGCCGGTTTACAGTAGAAGGACCTCTCACTGGACACCACCATGAAACAGTGTGCCATCCCCACATCCAAGTTCTTTAAGGACACCGACCTCATCTACCGCCGATGGAAACCAGCCAGATTGGCTGATATGGTGGTTCAGCTAGTACTACCCAGTGCATACAGGGAGACGGCTCTGAGGGCAGCTCATCAACCTCCCTGGGTTGGACACCTTGACAGGACAAAGACTACAAACAGGATAATGAAAAGATTCTTCTGGCCACGAATGAGGGAAAATATGGCTGAGCTGTGCAGTAGGTGCAGGTATACCAGAAGACTACATCTGGTCGGATCATGAAGGTACCTCTCATACCCTTACCTATAATGTATACCTCTTTCTCATGCATAGCCATGAACTTTATTGGACACCCTTCCATGACGGTAGATGGCCACAAATATATCTTAACCATCCGTGACTATGACACCCAGTTTCCCGAGGCCATTCCCATGAGGACTACCACCAGTCAGGATGTGGCAGACATGCTGATCGGGGTCTTCTCCAGGATGGGCGTAGATGGGACCTTGACAGACTGGACCAACTTCCTCAGCGGCCTCATGACAGAATCCTACCGTCTCTTTGGCATCAAAGGCATCCGTACCTCAGCCTGCCATCCCGAGACAGATGGGATGGTAGACAGATTCAATGGAGCACTCAAGGCTATGGTATGGAACTTCACGGAGGAGTTCAATGTGCAGTGTGACAAAGCCTTTCCATTTATGTTATATGCCTACAGAGAAGACTCACAGGAGTCCACCGGCAACTCCCCTTGAACTACTCTACAGCAGAACACCCAGACGCCCACTAGACATCCTCAGACAGGACTGAGAATGCCCCACCACTAGCCCAGAGAGTGTGCTCTCCTACCTCCAGCCCGTCTACTCCCACCTCCACTGAGCCAGGGGAGAATATCATGGAATCCAAGGTCAAAGGCAAAATGAAGGAGAGATATGACCAGAAAACCTGCCAAAGAGATTTCGAGGAGGGTGAGCTAGTTCTAGTTATGTTACCTTTCTCTTACAACAAGCTGCTGGCCAAGTGGCAGGATCCATTTCCATACTTGCCAACTTTCCATAAGCTAATTCCGGGACATTTTATGTACGGCGCGAATTTTCGACTACCCCCCCTAATTAGCGCTTTACCACGCCATTAATTTTATACGCGATTTTTCGACGGTTCATCTCATCATACAGCTGAGCTGTGAGGTAAGTATTCTCTGTAGATTTCTGGAAGAGGCGGTTGAATTGATCCATTGAGGGCAAGATAAAAGGGGCAAGATAAAAGAACAACAGATGTTTCGTCAGAGGAGCCTTGAAAGAATGCTACAGACTTTAGCTTCCAAGACAAGAAGAATGACTTCAAACCATCATACTGCCTGAGGTAACGATTCACACACTTGAGCAAGCTGAGCCATTGTGTGGGGCAATGCTTAAAAATCACCCGTGACTCAGTGAAAAGTGAACACCATAGAATGACAAATTCCTGCTCTCTTGCTGCTATGGAAGTAGTAGAATATGTCCTGGTCAATGTTCACTGGGAGTACCTTCAAACCAGCTTTGACTGTTAAATCAGTCAAATGGCAGATGCACCAACATCATACAAAGTTGGGATCTCATCCTTAATCAGCTTCTGCACACCTGACCTCACTCCTTTCATAACAATGGATGCAGACATGAAAGACACTGCATTGTCAAAGCTGAGCCCATTCTTAGTCAGTGACTCCTTCAAGGCTTGAAACAAGTTCGTAGCTATATCAATGTTCACAACAGGCATATCCAAGAATCTCGTCCGTACTTCACCTACAGGCTGAGGGATCAAGAAGCCTCACAAAAGAATTATACAAGACTTATTCCTCTTGTCATGGGATTCATCAATCATCAAAGAGAATGGACCACTTGACATTGACTCCATAACTCTCTGTGTGAAGTAAGGAGCAAGAGCTTTCTTCACTATGGCGGTGGATAATTTCTTTGCAATTTCAGAGTCGGGAAACATCTTGTCGAAAAGCTTGGTGGCATGGTCACTAGACAGAAAGGATATGTTGTGCTTAGCAACAAATGTAGACCACCTGACCTCTGCTTCGATTACTTGATCACTTCTCTGATGTTGGAAGAGAGAGGTGATTGGAATAGTTGATAGCACAGCGTTTGACATATCCTTATGTTTCTTGCTCTTGAGGTGACATGTGACATCATTAACAGCCACCATGGGTAACACCAAAGTCGATTGCACACAGAGTACATCGTGCATACAAGTGACAAAATGAAGGCAAGACTACTGACATTACTATTGCATTGAACACAAGCAGCACACTGTACATTATTTACCCTGGATTTGCGGTATTCCATGCTTACTTACTTTGTCAATCAATTTTATTACTCTTGCCTATCCCCTGAAATTCCATTTATTGTCAAAATGGCATTCTCTCCTCTGCTTCTTTGCCATTTTGCTGAGAAGTTTCACGTGTGCCGCACCTCCAATCGAAACAAGGTCAAAGGTTGTTTCGCACACCCGCTGGGAGCCGTAATTGTTTATCTGAAGTTTTTGCTAAAAAGTGTCCAGTGTAATTAGACTAAACTAAACAAGCTTGAGACTGCAGTGGCGAGTGGAAACGCAAGGTGTGCGTAGCTGTAAATTCCGGGACATTTCCGGGACAAAGACACCACCGGGACAAGGCTCAAAATTCCGGGACTGTCCCGGCCATTCCGGGACGGTTGGCAACTCTGCATTTCCAATAACAGAAAAGCTCTCTGCCACCACCTACCATGTGCACATGGACACCAGCAGCAGACCTCTCTGAACCTTCCATGCAAACACGCTGAATAGGTGGGAGGCCTCCTCTGCAGTCCTCCTGCTGGGAAGGATTACCGACAGCCAGGAACATGTGAGCTCCCCACCTACGACATCCCACCCAACCTGAAACCACCCCCATCCCATGCACTCTCATCAACCCAGACCTGACACCCTCGCAGACCGAAGAGCTGATGGTGCTGCTGATAAAACATGAGGATGTGTTCACGGACCAGCCATGCCACACGTCATAAGCAGAGATAGTCATACAGACAGGTGATATGCACCCACAATTCATTCACCCCCCCCCCCCCCCCACCGCTAAGACAGACTCATAAGAGACTGGAGCTGGTGAAGCAGGAGATACGGCATGCTCCGAGATGACTTGATCAATGTCTCAGACAGTGCCTGGGCCTCCTCCATCGTACTAGTGGACAAGAAGAACAGGCTGCTGTGGTTGTGTATTGACTACCGTAAGCTAAATGCAGTGACCCATCCTGACCCCTTCCCATTGCCAAGAATAGATGACCTGTTCGATGGGCTGGTTGGACCCTCCTACATCACCACCCTTGACCTTACCATGGGGTATAGGCAAGTGCTGGTCCATGTGGACTCTAGAGACAAGACGGCATTTGTCACGCCCTTTGGTAAGTATCACTTCAAGGTCCTTTGAGTTGGTGGCCATGTTCCAAAGACTGATGAACTGCCTCTTTGCAGAGAAGGCCGAGTTTGTGGCAGCATATATACATGGATGATGTTTTTATTTTCAGCGGACTTGTGAACAACACCTCACCCACTGCGACTATGTCCTCTCCTGCATCCATCAGGCTGGACTGACAGTGAAAAGATCTAAGTGTAACTTAGCCACTTTTGACTGCCTCTACTTAGGCCATTTAGTCGGAAGGGGCTGTGTCAGACCAGACGTGGCCAAGACAGATGCAGTATGGAGCTTTGCCATCCCCCAGAGGAAGAAAGGTGTCCGCTCCTTTATGGATATGGTGGGATACGAGAGATTCATCCAATCCTACCAAGAAGTACCAGCTGGACCAGGTCAACTGGGATAACATCCACCAGAGAGCCTTTAGCTCACTAAAGGCTGCCCACATGTCCAGCCCAATCCTGCAGCAACCAAATTTCTCCAGACTCCTCATCATCCAGACCGACGCCTCCGATGTAGGCATCAGCGCAGTGCTCAGCCAGGTGGACAGCACTCAGGGTGACAAGCCAGTGGCTTACTAATCCTGGAAGTTGAAACCGAGGTAGAGAAATATGAGACCACGGAAAAGGAGTACTTGGCAGTAGTGGAGGGAGTCCGAAACTTCAGTGTCTACATCACCGGAGTGAAGTTCAACATCGTGACAGACCGCCACTGCCTCCACCACCTGTCCACAATGAAAGATACCGGAGGCCGATTTTCCTGCTGGGCTCTCCTCTGCCACCTTTCACTATGAGATACAGCACCATCCGGGTCATCACCACTCAAACGCAGATGGACTGTCTCAGCAGGCTTGGGAAGAGGAGACACTCCCCATTTCATGGCAGGTGGTGTCGTGGATCACCAAACCGAAGGAACCCTCCCCTCCCCTCCCCTGACATCAAACTTACAAGACCAAACCCACAAGAACATATATGGTCATAATTAAGAACTGGCATAGAGACCAATAATATGTAATTAGGTTAACCATAGAATAGATCATGCATAGACAGAGAACTGAGTATTGCAAGTATGGCCTGGGTTCATGGCTGGCAGCATACTTAAAGTAGCCAGTTTGTGGAAGAATGCCTCTTGTAAGTAAGCAGTGAAGACACATTGATTCCTATCATCTGTACTGGGTTGGCTATCTCCAGCGGTATAATGAGATAGTATCCGTAACAACAACAAAGAGGTGGGCAGCATTTCAACAGCTCAAGACTAGCCTCACCGAGTATCCAGTACTAGTCAGCCCACAGATGAAGAGAAACCATTTCTACTCTACACGGATGCCTCTGGAATAGGCATAGGTACCACCGTTCTCAGTCAAGCAGGAGTTGATGGAACCGACCGACCTGTTGCCTACTACTGTCGCAAGCTATAGCCAGCTAAGACGGGATACACAGTCATGGAACAAGAGTGTCTAGCAGTAGTGGAGGCAGTGAAGCACTTTTGAGTCTACCGCAGTGGAGCAGCTTTTACCATTATCACTGACCATAGCAGTCTAAACTATCTACAAGGATGAAGGACGAAAACAGACATCAAGCCAGATGGTCATTGGCCTTACAACCATAATATATCTACGAGGTACTGCATCGGCCTGGACCATAGATATCTCGACAATCCTGGCCATCAGACAAGCCACACCAGCAGTTAGCATCTAGAACAAGGGAGGGATGTCACAGGGTCACCTGAGACATGACTGGTTTTGAATCATACAAGTAGTTAAAATTGCACACATATACCATCCTGTAGAATGTAATTAATTAGTATTGATTGATATGAATTCGATTAGCAAACCCACTATGTAAGATGCCTGGCAGCTCCCAATAAAATGAGTTGTGCAGTGCTTCCTCATTGGAGTTCATTGCCAGCAATAGTGTTTGTCAGTTGACCTTGTTAATGATAAGATACCTTAAAACAAAGTTATATCAATACAGGGGTAGCTAGACAACTACATAGTGGCAGCATTACTAATCAAGACAGCAGGGTTACAGGCAGCCACTGTGACATACTGTATTGTGTAATTTTAACGATCAACTTGAGATTTTTTTTTAACGTTTAGGTGAGTTGCTCTAGCTTTCATTCTGTTGAACACATAGTCATGTTAGAGTCTTCATGAAACTTTCACAATCCTGAAGGTGGCTAGAGATCTAGCGAAATGTCAAAAACCATTGAGAGGGTCATCATTATTACAGTACCAATGATCAAATTTTCATCACCATTAATATTTTCATAATGAAATGTTCGAGAGAATTAAAGGAACCTAAGAGCTTGTCTTGGGACAATCTAAAATGAACACGGAAAGATGCAGTGGTGATCTGGATGACCTCATGAAGTGAGACAACCAAGATAAAACATAGTGATCTTGCTAAACCATGAAAACCCCAACATTAAGTTTAACATATTTTTACTTGCAAAATCGTATGAATGCTTGCAAGATCGTGTAAGGTTTTAGGTACGATTCTTTACTTGGGTGGTAACTTGGAAGTGAGTGCCTAGGCCTTGCTGCGATGGGAACCATCACCTATGCAACCTTGTACCCCATACACACCAATCAAACATACAGTCCCAGAGCAACTTTAGTCAAGGCTAGTCCCAGGCTTTTTAGTGTATACATACCTCTACTTACAGTTTTGTTAGCAAAGAGACAACATGGACAAGAACCAGATTTGATCTATACCCGCTCTACTCTCTTCCCCATCCTCCCCTCTTTCCCCTTCCTCGCCATCACCTTTCTTCCCTTCACCGTTACCCCTCTTTCCCCTTCTCCATGCTCCCCTCTTCCTCATTGTTCCCTTTCACCGTCCCTCTCTTTCCCCTTCTCCATCTCCCTCCTTCCCTTTCCTAATCGTCTACTCTCTTTTTTACCTCCCACTTCTTCTCCATCCCACTCTCCCTCCTCCCCTTGCTCATTGAGCAGTTTTGTAAAGGCCATGTCAAGATCATATCTTTATTTCCCCCACCTACTGTTCTTCCACAGGTTCATGGTTCATTGGAAATATTCCTCCTCAATCTGCTGACACTAGACTTCGTCTTGCGGTGGGTGTGGCTCCGTACCAATTACTTTGTCACTCATAGGATAATCGTTCTTGTAAGCCACTCCCACTTTCCAATCTGCACTCACATGCTTGATCGTCCAATCATTTTGGAGGTTGGCTTCATGAAAGGCGAACATCCTCTCATGACTCGCTGTAATTCAATATACCAGCAAGTGGCTATATATATTGTAAGGGATATCAATGTATTAAGTAAATGCCTACCAAATAGGTGAAGGTAAAAACATATGCCTCACCTAAATTTCAGCTATATTCCACTTGAGCATTACAACTCCTGGCAGGGGAGGCCAGTTGGTAAGGCCCAACAGTGCATCCGAGTTAGTCCAAAAGTCTACCCAATGCCAGTCACTATTCTGATATTACAGCATAAACCATACTCAATGACCATTTTAAATGATGCACCCTAACTATGCAAGTGCTAGAGCATACAGAGCACTCGACCAAGTTTTATAGTCGTACAGAAAACTTGCTTCAGCATCATTCAGCAAGCGCCCATTCATGCTAGAACAAGCGACAAATCTGCTGATGTTTGAACATGCCCATGGGAAGCCTGCTTGGTTTTGTAGAGTAATGCTATCCATGAAGTGGGTGGCTGTATTCGAGGCAATTAATGTTTCCTGTTTCCATGGTTGGAATCAAATCCACAGATAGGACGAAGAGCAACTGACCATGGTGTGGCTTCCACTATATGCCAATCCACAAATATTTTTCCCTTTGAATTCTTCTGAAGTCAAACCTTCTGTGAATATTTAAGTCCCTGTTACACTCTAGCCACTTTAATTAGAAACACCTGTCATTCCCAGCCATGTTGCCTTCACACTGAACCTGATTGGTTATTTCTCTCTGTTGACAGTTCACATTTTGCAGCAATGACCTCAGATGCCACCACATGTGTGTGAGCTGCCACAAGTTTAAGCGGATTATTTTCCTTCATTTTTGCTTCAGAGTGTCATTCTGGCTGTGATGTATGTGGAGGCAGTGACCGTACTCATTAGGCAGGAGAACCACTTCCGCATCACTCGTCTCCTTAGACCCATTTTTTTAATTGAAACTAACTACATGGTTGGAGTGAGGAGGTGAGGAGGAGAGTATGTGGTGTGGGTGTGTGTGTGAGAGAGAGAGGGAAGGGAGGAGGGATTGGAGGAGTGTGGGGTAAGGAAATCTTTAGTCTGTCACTAACTATATATAGATGAAGGGAGGGAGTGAGAGTGTATGCGTGTGTGAATGTATTGGATTAAGGAGTGTTTAGTCTGATACTAACGGGGTAGAGAGTGTGTGTGAGGGTGGAGGTGGAGGGAATATGGAGTTCTTTAGTTTGATACCAACTATATATCTATGTGAGAGGGAATAGTATATAGTGTGGGATAAGGGAGCTTGGCTACTAATCTTAGTCAGGGTTGTGGCTGGTGTGGGGATGAAGTGGACATGTTCTCTTGGACATGTTACGTCTACTCCTCACTCTTGCAGAGTTATTGGACAGATTTTCGAGATACTGAAGCCAATTCTGGATGTCCTTCTCCTCATCTTCTTTTTCATTACTTTGTTTGCCTTGTGTGGTGAGTAAATAAACTCGAGCCAGATTTGATGCTATCATGAATGCTTGTTCATTTCTGTAGGCTATTTGATATTTGCAGAAAAGAACCCAACCGTAAGCTCACTATAAACTCATAGAGATAATTATTGTGATTTGTAATGGGAGGGTACTGCAATAATTTTGTTCTATGAATGCAGTCATGTACTGTTTGGTCTGACACGAACTATACACAAGGGGGAGAGTGTGTGTGTGGAGGGAGGAAGTGTGTGTGTGAGTAGGGAATGGGGTTTGGATTGTGTGTGGGGCTGAGGTTGGGGGTGGAAGAGGAGAGTATGCTTTTCTATATAGTTTGGTATTGAATACTGGGAGAACTACTTGAGGTTTTTTCTGCTTTTCCTCTCAGTGGTAATCCATATCAGTACAGATAGGCCTCAACAATCCCATCACCAATCGTTTCTACTTACACTTCTTCCGAATCATTCTTCTATACATGCCATGATGGTAAGTCAACCATGCTCCAAACTCAGAAGAAATGGCAGGAAGCAAATATGCAAGGAATATGGATTCCTTTACCAGATTTATACCCATAAAAAGCAAACTGACAAAGAAATAACACTTACTAACCAGCTCTACGTGCAGTAGAAATCTTCTATAATTCAAGTACACAAGACTTCATTCATAAAAAGGAAATGACAAAAAATTAATTAATCACGATTACAATGACTCTCTCAAAACCAACTTGAAATTTATTCTTTCTCAATGTTTCGACCAGATGCTCTAGCCTACAGCAGGATTAATGAATCCTAAGACTTCTTATAACCGCTAACCACACGCGATAGAAAACACATCCTGGCACATGCATCCAGCACATGGATCGGATATGGCAAAAAGATGATACCTAACCTTTTCTATTAGCAATATTGTGGTGTGTGATACAACTCCCCATTTTGATTTGATCCCTGTTTTAGAATGGCAGACAAAATAACTAAGTTTGTACCTCGACTAAAACTCACTTTGGCATCTTCTTCTAATAATACTCCCTCTTCAAAATTAGTACATATGTGTGTATTGTAATATTCCCCCAACCTCACTGTAAACTGTGTGTGTGTGACATTTTCATAGTATTTCAGCTCAATCAGTCAAGGATTTCTCACCCTCTTCATTACCATGACAAGTGCAAAGTGAGAGTGTGAAATTTCAGTGCTAATGAGTGTGTGATCATCATGGTTGCTTCTCCACCACTTAGCAACCCTGATGTTATGATGGAATCGTATGCTCAACAAGATGCCACACCTCTCTTCTTTGTGTTGTATATTATCGTCACATTTTACTTTGCTTCTAATGTGGTACAATTAATTGGATTCATGAAAATGTGGTATGCGTTTACTACTGTTATTATCTGCAGCTATTAGCTGTCGTCTACAGCTCCTTCAGTGAAGCCGACAAAAAAAAATTCAAGAAAATAATCTTGCACAAACGGTATATCTATTTTTGTTCTCACCACTAGACAATACATTTACGTTACGACTAAATTTGGTAAAGGGATGCACTCCATCGGGCCTTCCATATCTTGAGCAGTGATTCACATGAGGAGAGTCAACACATCCAATTCCACGATTTCTTGTTGTTCATGCAGCACTATCGGCCACGCATGTGTGAGTCAATGAACTTTAGTCTTCTAGCATGTATTTGCTGTTGAGCATGCTCACATGTACGTGCATATTGCATGGACATACTCACATGTACATGCATTCTGTATGGATCTGCTCACTTATACATGCATGCTGTGTCGATGTGCTCACATGTACATGCAGTGACTTTGTCTTTATCATGTGTGTGGGTGTGGGTGTCTCCAGCTGAGTGGCAGGTGATGTGCATCTTCAAAGCATTGAACAAAAACCCACCCAGTCAACACCAGGGGCTAAACTTGGATGATTTCTTACACTTCTACAATGTCATTGACTACAGGTGGGAAGAGGTCAGTCAGAAGCTGGTCATTAGGATGAGGAGTGGAGGTAGTCCTCACTTTGTACTGAAATAACTGTGCTTGTCACACTTACGATGGTACGTGCAATGTTGGTAAATGGTTAACTAGTCCCACAAGCTACACATCTCACAATGTAGCTTCCTTAACATAGAAAGGATCCTAGTTAAGGGGTTGAGAATCCCAGCCCCCTTTTCACCACATGTTCTGATAATCTGCCATGGTGCAAGGGAAAATCCCTTCTCTCTATCTCTTTAGCTTACTGGTGAGAGTGTGCAACATGTTGCAGTATTAGTTAGTGTGTGCAACATGTTGCAGCACTGGTGAGTGTGTGACATGTTGCAGCACTGGTGAGAGTGTGCGACATGTTACAGCACTGGTGAGTGTGCAACATGTTGCAGCACTGGTGAATGTGTGACATGTTGCAGCACTGGTGAATGTGTGACATGTTGCAGTACTGGTAAATGTGTGACATGTTGCAGTACTGGTGAGTGTGTGACATGTTGCAGCACTGGTGAGTGTGCAACATGTTGCAGCACTGGTGAATGTGTGACATGTTGCAGCACTGGTGAATGTGTGACATGTTGCAGTACTGGTGAGTGTGCAACATGTTGCAGCACTGGTGAATGTGCCACATGTTGCGGTACTGGTGAGTGTGTGACATGTTGCAGCACTGGTTAGAGTGTGCGTGTTTTTAACCGGACTTACATGCTCCACATTGCAGGTCGATGAGATGGGAAGCAAAGTAGCATGGTTTTATCATCTCCATTCTGGACTTCACCGGCCTATACGAGGTAGGTGAGTGGGCATTATTTGCATGCAGGTGCGAGGTAAGTGGATCTAATTAGGATGGGGGAATGGGAGTGAGAGGGAAGTTAAGGGAGGGTGGAGGGTGATAATGCAAGAACATGTAACTTTTTGATCTTTCTCTTTGCAGCCATAAGTATTATCGTCAATCACAGAGTATACAAGTTTATAATGGGTAAGCTACCTCTCTGTGGGTAATGTAACTTACACTGATGATTAGCAGTGTAACTTGGTATGATACTGCAGTGTAACTTGATGTGCTAATGAGCAGTGTAATTAAGGTAGCACTGTGATAAGTAGTGTAACTTGTTGTGACACTAATGATAGTTATGCTTAAAGTAACACTGATTATGAGCAGTATAATTTGTTGTCGCACTAATGATGAGCATTATAACTTGATGTGACACTGATGATTATGTTTAACTTGATATGACGCTGATGTTAGATAATTGATATCTCCAACAGGAATCGTAGTCTTCATTAACCTTGTCTTTCTCATCGTATACGCCACCTACATTCACGGTACAGTAAAACATTCCACCATGTTTCAATGAATCACTCCTCGTTACTATTTATAGATAACTCTCAGAGATTTGACAAGTTTCAAAGAATCCTGCCTGTTACACTAATGTTCATAACCAGTGAGTGAGTCAAGAGTAGCTGACCTTCAGATGATTACTATTGGTGGTTGTCTCCTTGTAGTCTATGCTGCCGACATTGTGGTGAATATCATTGGGCACGGACCATACGATTACTTCAGGAAGTTTTGGAACATGTGTGTTGCATGTCAAGTATCCTTACATTCCTGATCATCGACATCCTCACCATCATGCACACACACACACACATGTATACACTCACACATTCATACATGTACATTCTCATACATGCATACACACACACACATACTAACTAACATAATATAATTTTGTTTATTCTTTGCACTTGATGTCCTCCAGAGCCGATGTGGCAGTAGTCCTCATTAGTTTTGTGTGTGCACTACTCACCTACCACTACCAAATCCTGGCCATCGTCCAACCAGTCAAACTAATCAGGTGAGCTCTTGAGTCAGGAGGTGATTGTATGCTACTGTTTTTATAATCCATATACATGTATATCACAATATTCCACTCTTTACACCACACACACACCACATTTACACA
Organism: Cladorhizidae sp. MBARI D1340-BT2; assembly: GCA_028752905.1. Classification (NCBI taxonomy): domain Eukaryota; kingdom Metazoa; phylum Porifera; class Demospongiae; order Poecilosclerida; family Cladorhizidae; species Cladorhizidae sp. MBARI D1340-BT2. The sequence continues at coordinate 38,762,112 of JAQNBH010000009.1, read as the reverse complement.
CCACACACACAATGCACGCATACCATACCCACATATTACATTCACCCCTAATTATACAAACTCACACCACACACTACACACACTCTCCACCATACTATACACACCACACATACATACCACTCATACACATCACTCACACCACACATACTACACACACTCTCCACCATACTATACACACCACACATACATACCACTCATACACATCACTCACACCACACATACTACACACACTCTCCACCATACTATACACACCACACATACATACCACTAATACGCATTACTCACACTACACACACTTGCTCATCACTACACTACACACTCACCTTACCCATGCACTCAAAGATTGGTACGCCTGAAGGGTCGCTACAGGGACCTAATGAACACCATGATTGACCTCGCTCCACGTGTACTCAATGTCTTTATCCTCATCCTCATCATCTATTACTCCTTCGCCATTGTGGGCATGGAGTTCTTCTCACATAAACTCCGTCAGGGCTGCTGCAACACTAGTTTCTATGGAGTGGAGCAATATTACTCTGACAGCGCGAACGTGAGCGACAACAATACCATCTCTTCAAATGTTTACTACCTTAATAACTTTGACAACATTCTTCGGAGCTATGGTGAGAAGTTCTTGTTGTTGTTGTTGCTATTGCTACTACTATGGACCTGGCAATTATTACTGTAGTGACACTGTTCATATTGATGGTGGTCAATAACTGGTACATCATAATGGTGAGCAGAGAAAGGACGTTCAATTGAACTGAGAGTTTATTGAGAATGCATGTAGGAGGGGTTTGCTTCAGAAGTGGATGTCCAATTTCAATGGCTGACAAGGATCTACTTTATGACATTCTTTATCATCACTATGGTAGGCCATGAATGGTGTGACTTTATCTCTCTCTCTCTTCCTCTGTTTCCTTCTCTCATTACCTGGAGTGGGTTGGTCCATCTAAACACAAACTGATACCAGCATATTGTGTGATGGCCACATTGAGCAAAAAGAGGCCTATGCCTGATTGTAACCACACCTCATAGCTTGCCCAGTTATAAGTTATAAGTGAAAGAAAATCTTGCTAAGTTTTGAGTTGGGGAGAATCTTGTTCAGCTTTGGGAATTGCACCTTTCATAGTATATATGCTTGTGGCATCATGGGGGGGGGGGGATCTTGTCCAGCTGTGAGTAATACTCTATGCAGCAGGATATACATGGCCAGCATGAAGATCTGTGTTATGCAGCAGGGTGTACATAGCTAGCACTGTGTTATGCAGCAGGTGTACAAGGCTAGCACTTTGTTATGCAGCAGGGTCTAGTATGGATGGAGTACTTTGTCTAATGGAGTGAACTGTCCAGGTTACTATTAATCACCTTGCACGTATTCCAGTAATGTGTTCCTTCAGTATTAAATCCCAAGTCAGAGGTTCTTTAAAAGCACGGCGATAATTCCATGCTGTATTTGTTATGAAAATCACGACAGCTACACTTTGCATTTCAGTCCCACCTTCCATGCCTCTTTCCTCCCCCTTTCTCCTCACAACTCTCTTGCTAAGTATTATGGACTATTTCCTTGCTCTTCATGTGTTCTGCCAACTTTATTGTCAATTCCTTATTGAAGTCACAGTTCAGTGTCTTGACTGTCCTTTGCATTCTGCAGGTGGTACTTCAAGTGATCCTCTCCTTCATTGTGGAGGCATTTGTGTTAAAGATACACGACACAGAAAGAAGGAGGGAATTTGAAAGACATCCCATGGATAACCGTTGCAACCATCGACAAGGTATAATAACTAGGGTGTTTTGTCATCAACCAACAAAATATAATAATAACTAAGGCCTGTATCAATAGCTTAATTAATAGCTTTCTAAAACCCTGTATCAATAGCTTAATTAATAGCTTTCTAAAACCCTGTATCAATAGCTTAATTAATAGCTTTCTAAAACCCTGTATCAATAGCTTAATTAATAGCTTTCTAAGGTGTTTTGACATTAGCCAACAAAGTAACTAGGGTGTTTTGGCATCAGCCAACAAAGTATAATAATAACTAGAGTGTTTTGACATCAGCCAACAAAGTATAATAATAACTAAGGTGTTTTGACATCAGCCAACAAAGTATAATAATAACTAAAGTGTTTTGGCATCAGCCAATACAGTATAATAATAATTAGGGTGTTTTGACATCAGCTAACAAAGTATAATAATAACTAGGGTGTTTTGAAGGGTGTTTTGACATCAGCGAACAAAGTATAGTAATAAACTGGGCATCAGCCAACAAAGTATAATAATAACTAGTGTGTTATGACATCAGCGAACAAAGTAAACAAAGTATAATAATAACTAAGGTGTTTTGCCATCAGCCAACAAAGTATAATAATAACTAGTGTGTTTTGGCATCAGCGAACAAAGTAAACAAAGTATAATAATAACTAAGGTGTTTTACCATCAGCCACATCAGGCAACAAAGTATAATAATAACTAGGGTGTTTTGGCATCAGTGCCAAAATAATCCAGTGATGCCTAAGCATTGGGTGAATAACTTACAGTGGACACATGTTACATGACAGGCAGCCATGCAAAGTATAGTTTTCTCACCTGCCTCCTTTTTCCACCTCAGATTCACAAAGGCATAATGTTCTCTGGTGGCTTTTTGAAGCTGTAATGTTTTACTTTGGTCCATTTCCATAAAGGTATCACCTGTGTGGTGCATGACAAGGATATAAAATACTGCTAAAAAGTATCTCAGATTACTGAAGGAACTGAAAGCTAGTAAGCACATCTGGACAATGAGACTCATTGCTATGTTGCTAGTGCTGTACAGTATCTGGACTTCAGGCTATATCATGCATTGCTGACAACATGCTTCTGCAAAACACTGTACCCATCCTACTACATCCCTATCTTAAAAAATTATGGAGCCATATTCAGCAAGTATCTCTCTTTGCATGTCACTAAGTTTGACTTCTAGCCCCATACAAGTAATTGTTATTATTATTATTATTTTTTTTTTAACCAACACCTACTTGGAATTACAGAGAATAAGAAAACAGTGATGATCACTCTAGTGGAGGAAGATCTTGCCAAGCTGAAATATGAGATGACTTACTCGGATGAAAGTCAAAGAGAGATCAAGTACTCACTCAACAAAACCTTGAAGAAATGGAAAAGAAAGCGTTTCAACAATGTAGTAAGCATGTATATATATATATTTACAAACTTACTGTGCAAATTTAGTATGGCACAGTGTATTTTGGTGTGTTGTCATTGAGACGATCTATTTTTCAGCATAATAAGCAGGTAAAAGTTAACTTTGTTGGTCAAAGACCACATACAAAAGAGGACATACACATTCTCCATTACAGGGATGAGATGAAAGTAAGAGAGAACGCTATATTGTCTTACAACACATAACACACTCTACATGTATCATAGGGGTGGATGGTATCGCATAAACTCAGTTTGGCTCCGAGGAAGAAGCAAAAGAGGAACATAAAAGTTCTCCTCCACAAATCTTGCATGCATATCGTCGACTTCATCCTCGAATGACTCTCTTTGAAGTGTCATCTACCTTAAATGTGTAACATGTAGCTGTGTGTAGATGTGGCCATCGGTCGGCTTTTAGTTCATTAACTATTTATTCTTAATTTTGTGTGAATTTTGTGTGACAATCATTTTTATATTAATTTTTTTAGTACGTTATAATAAAGTGATAGTGTGTGGAAAATCTTAGGAGGGTGTTGAGGATGTATAATGCATCATCCTGATGATCCACAGACATCTCTAGTTGGTTGGCTTGTTTGAGCCTGCCATGTACTATCAACTTGACCTAACAAAGGAAATGGTACCTATATTGACCACAGCCAGTTAGATGACTGACCTTTTGCCATTTAAAATCATACACAACAATATTGGTGAACTTGGTTAAGGCTTTGTTGTGATCTATATATGGTACAGTACAGTTGAATGAAGGACTACACCGAGTCCGAGTTTCAGTCTCAAATATTAAACAATTGTGTATGTACACTGCACATATCAACACATACCATGATCCCAAGTCTAGATGCTATTATTATCCGATACACACGCCAAAAAATCAGCACATCATAATCTCGTTGAGATTGTTGATTGCAGGGTCAGCTACAATCTCCTTAAGGACTTGGTAACAGTTGCAAAGGAGAACTCCACCAACCAAACAGCAGATGCTTTGGTGGAGGATCAGCTATAGCCACTTTTGGATGCGTCTCCACCATCAAGAAACAGAACAATCATGGACATGCATTGGAATATTTGCACTCGATTGTGTGCTGTAGTAGTTCCTGTGTATGCGCGAAGCCTGTGCCAACAAAATCTTACTCCAGCCAATTGACCCAAATTAGCAACCCTGATTTCTCTATGCACATCATGACAAATGACATAAGGGAAATCTGTACATTTAAAAAATAACAATATACAATATATGCAAATGGAAAGCAGAACACAGATCCATGAAGAAAGATTCGGGGAGGACATAAAACCAAAGCTCATATTGTGGCTAAAATTGGGCCATTTGTGGTGACTTTGATCGATACTTGCGCTCAAACAAAACAAACTCCCAGCATGCTTGGAAAGTCATGACCTGACAGACAATTCCTTCATTATTTAATCTTGATCTTGATATGGATGTGACATTTATGGAGCGTGCATATCAAGTCATTTGGAGTTCTTCACAGGTTGTTTGAAAGCTCAGCTGTTATCATTATTAAGGCTTTTTCGGTAAATATGCCGATTTTCTCAGATTCTGTCAATTTTTTGTGGGTCAGTAAGACTTTTGCTTCTGACCTTTCCCAATTGGCAAGACAAGGTTAACAAATACTCTTAATCCAGACAAAGCCCATATTTCACCACTCTTTGTAGTGATGACCTCACGGTGCACATGCTAGAATGTGGACCCCCTGCTGCAGACACTTGGATTAGGCAAGGATTGGTAGGTCCCATAAACATTTTAAGAACATTTTTTGGTATTGCAAGTCTGCAGCAACAACCTAAAGTGACAGCATTGTTGGTAGACAGCACAGCAACTAGAATGGAAGAATGTTCCGAATCCAGCAAGTTCAAATTTGTCAGCTAATGCTCTTTCAAAGAAGATCTGCCAGTTTTCACCACATAATCCACCAACTGCAAGTTATCAGTGGTTTTACACAGGACACAATTTCAAACTCAAGAGCACCAATAGGCCAAAATAGTTGCCATGAGTTGAGAAGAGTTCTCTTGACTCTGTAGTTGTCCCAAATCCCTTATCCAGAAACATCGCCTCTACTATTCCACATAAATAATGTGTGCATATATATACCACTATTCTCAATGAACTGAGATCTCAGTTGACATAATAACATTAAAATCCCCTTCTCAATAATCAACTTCAAATTTTATTCCCTCGACATTTCGACTAGATGCTCTAGTCTTCATTCATGAAGACTAGAGCATCTAGTCGAAATGTCGAGTGAATAAAATTTGAAGTTGATTATTGAGAAAGTGACTATACCACTATGCCCCTATTCAACACAACAAAAATGCAGAAAGAGAAAAACTCTTGAAAAGGATCTTCTGTGTATCTATCCCCATGCACACAACTTGTATAGAGTCATAAAAATACTTGAATTCAAGATCCCAATGCACATCCAAAACTAAATTTATTCTTGATTGCGAGAATAAAGTGGTTGGTAAGGATTATCGTGAGTAGTTACATCAATGCCATAATCAAGCTAGTGCTGCCTTTTGAAAGGGGTCAAATCAATATAGAGAGTACTCCCAATTGTGTATAGTATGGGTTGGTCTAGATGAAACTAAATAGGAATCTCTTTTCATCAGGTTACTCCACCAATATTTCAACCAACGTGCTTTGGTTTTCTTCGAGGTGAATGAATATATGTATGAGGTAAGATGACTAGGGAACACATCCAAAGAAGATTGCAAGAGACGTGAAACTATGTGTCCATCATATGCTTTTGCATTATAGCCACCATATATGTGAGTCACATGCACCCCATGTGACCTTCTTTGGATGCATTGCCTAGTTCTGCACAGTTTCCTTACCTTGAGTACTTTCATTCATCTTGAAACACTTGCAAGAGTAATGCTGCCAACATTCCAGATAAAAATATTGCTAAAAAAATTGTACTTCTTGGAGTACCTTAGGTCAAAATATGGCAAATTTTCAAGCCCCACGACTTCTTCATTCAGGAGAGGTTTTAAAGTTGGGTAGCACTCTTTTCAGTTTAGTACTCACCAAATTCGATTTTTTTTGCTTGCCTCTGACTTAACCTGTGCCTAGATACCTAGCCACGCTCTAATGTTTGTATTATTTTTAATAAAGCATTCAGAGAGAACTATCAATTGATACCAACTATGCATTCTCATTCTTCCTGTGGGAACAGCTACAGTCAAGAGGTCATTCTGCTTCATGAAGCAAATTAAAACAAGACTAATGCAAGACTGAATGATGCTAACCTGTCTATCTCATGAGAATAGCAATCGAAGGTCCAGGACTATCCTCGATCAATTTTGATGAAGTTCTTGTTCACCACTTCCACTGTAGCTAATGGTAACTTCTCAGCTGACGACAGGGAGGATGAGCAGCATTAGTTACCGAGTGGGGTTGACAAGTTAACAGCAACACTTGAAACAATATCCTAAAATTCAGACAGTTAGAATAGGTCAGGTAGGTGTGTATTTTGAAGCTCACTAGGGCAGTTACAAAATGCCACAGTTGTGCATGAGAATGGTGCCATTGCCAGCAGTGACTCAATTGATGACCAAACCCCTGGCATCTCTCTGCTGCTGCAGGAGGACCTTGCCATGGATGCTGTTCGACTTGGAAGTTATGTCTGTGATTGGGTTGGAGCCTGGTTGTCTGATCTGTAATTCCTCCATCTCATATGATTTCGATAACGTGCTCAATAAATAAAAAAATTAATAGGAAACGTGGTAGAATGTAAATAGGTGTGGTCAATAGCATATATATATGTGATTTGTAGGTGATGGTCACTGGTCAGTCGCTGTTTGAGTTTGTCTAAGAGAAAATCAGCCATAATAACTATTTACCGCTACATTTGGTAGTTCAGGAGAAATCCATAAGCCTTTTGCAGCTACAGCAAGATTAGCTAAGTAGCAGAGATGTCTACTACGGAAGCTTTGAGAACACAATTGGACAACATACGGCTAAAAAATCAGCAACTCGAAGTCGTGAATGCACATCTCAGGGGAAAACACCCAGAAGCAGCAGCCTTAAATGAGGCTATTGTGAAGCTAGAAGAAAAATGAGCACTTGGCTGCTGAAAGCATGCAGGAGGAGGCACTATATGACCAGCTGTTCTTAGACTCACAGGAAGATCAACAAGAAGTTGATGAGCTATGAGAACTGCTATCAGTGAAGGAAACCTGTTTCGAGAAGCTGAATGCCCGTTGTGAGGACTTGAAAAGAGAAATCTCAGAGATCGGTTAGTCAGCAGAGTTTGAGTGTTATGGAATGGTGCAGAAAGAACGAGAGAAGTGGGAGAGTCGTGAGGAGAGGATGCTACAGCAACTTAAAGAGATGCAGGCACATGTGGAGTTGGCGGTCGGCAAGATCCGTTTGAGAGTACAAGTTGTTTCAACAGCGGAGATGGGTCAGTATCTGAAGGTCATGATGCAGCAGTCAGGGACTTGAGTAACCTTGAGCCAGCAACATTGTTCATCACACAAACACCCACAGGGCTCCACCCTTTGGTTGGAGTGATAGTTTGGCAACCACAAATGAGCCTCAGGCCATGCCTAGTTCGACAGTGTCAGGTATGATGACCATTACTAATGAGATTGGTTTCACAGGTGGTAGTGCAGCCACATCCCCCCCCCTCCCCCCCCCCCCTCCTCCATGAACTATGGTTGGTTGTTTTGAACGCTGGTTTCACAGGTCAGGGTTATAGTGTCACTGGGAGGAGTACTACTATGAGAGGTGGAATAGGAAGTGACAGTGGGATGGTGATGCTCTGTTGGTGGATCTTTGGTGGTTCTTTTGGTAACATTGGAACTGGTAGCATGGAGAGTGGTACAGCTTTGAGTGGTATACTGGTAATGGTAGCATTGGAAGTGATACTGTTATGGGCAGTGGTACAGGAAGAGGTACTGTCGTGAGTGGTAGCATGCAGATACTATTGCAAGTGGTAACATGGGTAGTGATTCCACTATGAGTAGTACCCTGGGGAATGCTACTGGAGTAGCGAGTGGCAAGGGTACCAGTGCTGGGTGGAGTTCAGGTGAGACTCAGAGTACAGCAGATGGAGCTTTTGCGGCAATGTCAAGTGCTCTTCTTGCTCAGCACCTCCTTCTCTATCAAAATTTGATGGGAGCACAAGTGCTGATGGAGACAGGGAGACTGTAAATGAATGGCTAGAGCAGTTTGAGCTGGTTGCTGGAATTTGCAAGTGGGATGGTCTGATTAGGCTCGTAAGCCTTGTGACGAGGCTCTGGGGAGAAGCCTTTGTCATTTACAAGACGAGCACACCTCAACAGCGTGGCAGCTATGAATAGTTAGCTGCTGCATTAATTAAACACTTCATGCCTGAAAGTATATAGGCAGTGGAAAGCTGTTTCATGAACAGAAACAGAGGGAGAAGGAATCGGTGGATGGCTATGCATAAGTGTTGCGCAGGGTGGTCCTGAAGCTATGTGCAAATAATGTCGAATGGCATAGATGACTGAGTTTGTAGCTATAAAAGTCAGGTCACCTTGTAGTAATAATAAGCATTGTATCTCAACTGTATATCGTCCTCCTTCGTCACCGATCTCCTTTTTTAAAAACTTATGTAGCACATTGCAGCAAATTGATCCACATCAGTTCTCTATTGGTGACTTTAATGTTAATGTTCTCAACCGAAACCACTCACAACTTTCAAGCTTATATTATATTCAGCAAGGTTTTTTTTACTATAGCAAGTTGTTAGAACACCAAGTGTGTCACAAATTCCTCCACTATTAAACTGAGATCACCTTGGTCTGGAACTATCCCTTACATGGAAACACCAAGCGCTTGGCACATAAAAACTAGCCCTAGACTAATTTGGAGCAATAGGGATGCTGATTTTGGAATGGCTTGTGAAACGATAAATGAATCTGACTGAGCTAGAGGGAAGAGACATTAATTGCTCTGCAGCTAACTGGTCTGTGAACTTTTCAGAAATCATTTCTGCATGCATTCCTCAGAGCACTTTGAGTGGTAAAAAAAATGTTCCTTGGTTGTCAATGCATGTCATTCACTAATCAGGAAAAGAAATGCTACATTCAGAGCTGCATTGAGAACTAGAAAACAACATAAGTCAAAGTATAGAAATGAAGTTGTACGATTGCTATGTGGTGCTAAGTCAGCAGGGACCCAAAAAACAAAAAAGGGTTCTGGAAAATGGTAAAATATCTCAACAAAAAAGTCTGCCATGCCAACTCTCCATTATAAGGATGAAATTGGTGAGTCTGATTTAGCAAAGCTAAATGAATTTTTCTTGCAGGGCTCCAAGCAAGCTATTCTCCCTTTATCTCAGTCTGACAATGTATATGACGCAGTGTTGCCATATTTTTGGGGGTAATTTCCAAATTACTCCGTGTTATCAAAAAAAATTGGCAACAAAAAATCCAAACAAAATCCAAACAACAATTTCATGAGAAATAACATACTAAAGTGTTTTCATAGCATTTACACATGTCTTTAATAGTTCAGTGTTCGGTTTAAATTCATAGCATTTTTTAGGAACATTGAATTGCACTGTTAAAAGTGAATTTAATGTAGAAATTACTATATAGTCTGTTTCTGTGCTTCGTTTTGTTGAGACCAATGTGGCTGAATAAACGTTTGGTATCAGCACTGCCATGGGGTATAACTAGAATGGCTTTTGCCAATGGAGTAGCGATATTCAGTTTCCAAGCAATCTTTGATTTGGCTGATTGCTTATCCACCTCTGTGATGGCCGTGACTTTAGGAGGTAATGGCGACGTGCAGAAATCCATAAATTCCTCTTAAAGGCTGGGTTTGTCACCAACTTGAACTACCTGAGGAACACACTCGGCTGCAGCAAGCACCTGACCAGCCATACTGTATTGTTGTAAGCCTGGTTGAAGCCATTTGAGATTGGAGAGTACTTGTGACTCATAGGTAATAGTTTGACAGCTCCCTTGGCTGCAGCAATCCACCAAGCTTGGATAGTCTCCCTAAATTTCTCACATCTTCAGATGATAATCCATCCTCTTCTTCAAGGTATGATAGTGTGCTGTGTGACCTACGAAAACTTCCATGTAAAGGGAGATACTCTTCTGAGTTATCAATACACACTTGTGAAACATTTTCAGCAGCACACATGTACTTAAAATTCATGAACCGCAACAGAAATTTTCGTATTAAGCCATCGAGCTCTTGGTATAGAACATGAAGAATTGGAGATTGCTGCTGCATGTACCTGTTGAAATTATTAACAATTGGTAATGAGGTAATGCAGACCATTGAAAGAGCAAGTAAGCTTTGGTCAGAGGCTTTTCAAGTACAATTTTTACTCTTCTCACTACTGCCTGCTTATCCTCAGTACTTTGAAAGTATGAGAGTAAGGCTTCATATTGCTCGATAAGATGATTTACACAAGCTTGATACCATCAATATTGGCTGCTGTAAAATAGGAAATAACAGCATATGATTAGGATCAGGTAAGTATCCAACATTGTGGAGTACTATAACCATAGCAGAATAACTTACGAAAGCTGGATCAGCCCTAGTGCTTATCTTCATCATCTTTAGCTTGAAACCTAACGATTGAAACCTAACGAACAGGTATGGCAGAGTACCATATCGGATTATCCTTTGACTCCAAAAAATGGCTACTTTTAGTACCATGCAGGCTGAAAGCTACAGTATTTTTGGGCATCAAAACTTCTCTTTGGGTAGTGAAAACTCAGAGGCTGATGGGGCTTGTCAGGAACATCAAAACCTTGATCACAAGACTGAGAACAAGAAGCAAAAGTGGCGTGATAACACTCCAAAACAGAGCTCCACGTGGACTTACCCACCAATTTTTGAACTTTAAACTTCACATAATATCCTACACACAACAATAATAAATATATGGTCAGTCATGGGGCGAATGGAGAAAGACCCACGTAGGCGGAAGGTGTACAGAATGGTGTATTTAATCAAAAAATTTATATTTAGGTTGTCATGGTATTTTCAACCAAATGCTGTGAAGCCCAATTACCTCTTCATGAACTTGTAAGCTGTCAGTCACGTAACGTAAGCAGAATACCATTTGTTCGGTGTTTGGCATGTCTGTGGTTTCATCAACCATTACTGTGTACACTCGGAACTCCTCTACAAGCTTTGGCTCATGGGTATCACTGGCCCCCTCTGGCGGTGGTTCCAAAATTACCTATCAAACAGACACCACTATGTGGAACTAGAAGGTTTTTCATCTACCAAACTACCTGTCATATCAGGGGTTCCACAGGGCAGTATTCTGGGGCCACTTTTATTCCTGGTGTATGTAAACGACATACCAGCAGCTATTAGTTTCTCATCATCCTACATGTTTGCCGACGACATCAAACTTGTCAAATCAATCTCCTCTCCCGAAGACTATAATTTATTGCAGATTGACTTAACAACCATAACATGCTGGTGTAAGAAATGGAATCTACAATTGAATGAATCTAAATGCTCTGCAATGAGAATCTCGCTAACCAAAAAGGATCCCCACACTTACAGTGTAAACGGAACTGTCATTCCTCACACTGATGGTCAGAGAGATCTAGGAATCTTCACCACATGCAACCTCTCCTGGTCAGAACATATTTCCAAAATATGCAGAAACGCTTATTTTGCTCTTAACCTGATAAGGAGAACCTTCCAATCCTCATCTTCTACAGTTGTAAAAAAATCCCTATACATCTCATTGATAAGGTCTAAAATAACCTATTGTTCTCAGCTTTGGAGACCTCGCCTTTTAAAGGACATCTCTCTGCTGGAAAAGGTCCAACGTCGAACTACAAAATACATTTTGAATGATCACACATCAGACTACAAATCCAGACTCATTACCCTAAACTTACTACCACTGATGTACTGGTTCGAACTGCAAGACATCCTCTTCCTTGTAAAATCGTTAAAGGATCGTTCGAGCAACTTTGACATACAAAAATACATATCATTCTCTACCAACCCTACTCGGTCATCTTCACTTCACAAATTAAACTACAAATTCACTCGCTCCTCCAACAGTAGACATTTCTACTTCAACCGCATTGTACTACTATGGAATGCACTGCCTCCTATTGACATTTCACAATCACTATTATCTATCAAGAAACAACTGGTACCGTACTTATGGCATTATTTCCTAAATCACTTTGACCCAGCCGACACATGCACTTTTCACTATCTTTGTCCTTGCGCACCATGCCATATGATCAATATTAATAGGACCCCTGATTAACTCTGATTAACTCTGTATTGTTCCTTTTACCTTTTCTTTTCTTCATTTTCAGGCTTCACCAGTTCTTGGTTCATTGACCTTCAGCAATCATTATTTCCAATATCACTCACACACATTTCACACCTGTCAACATGGCTGTAAAGTTCTTAATAATAATAATAATAATAATAATAAATTATGTTAGTTTTACTATCCGCTGCAGCTTTTAGATGTCACCCAGCAATGGCGTTGGCTGCGCGAGTGCCGTTTTCCGACATGTGTGGGCGGAAGGAATTAAGGTTTGCGCGTGCGCAGTTGGTTTAAAACTGAGCAATCTGGCAAGGAGGGATTTTATGACGTGCATTTTTGTCTCGGATGGCGTCTAACACGATTGTACTATGCGGAGATCTGCAAGATCCATCTATGAAGGCGGCCAACGAACGGAGCCAGAAAGAGCATGAGCCACTAAAAAGCGTAGTAGATGTTGTTGTGTCGCCAACTCTAAGTGTCGCATCTTCCAGCTCCAGTGGCATGGCTTTAAACAGCCTCACCTGTACGAGTGTTAATACCGCCCAGGAACGCGCTGAGACCGAGATCGAGTTTAATACCGTTCCGTCTCAGCAGACAGAGAGGAAAGAAGGGTTCACGGTTGATGCAAATTTGGCTGTGGATCAGCAATTTACAATAACACTGCCACCAGCTTTCACCTCCAACCTCCCCATGCCTTATGACCCCTGTGAGTTAAAGCAGACCTTTTCCTCTCTCCACCATTTCCTTTCCCCATTATTTTTCCCTGGTGAAAAGAGCAAGAAAAAGTTGGCAGGTTTCCATGGTTTATGCGAGAACAGGCCATCATATTTTTTTTCGGGCATCAAGACTTTTTGTATTAAAAAAAATAGTAATACATTTAAAAAATATCTGCAAAAGATCCGCAAAGGCTATAAATTATGGATGAAAAAGCCATATATATTAGTAATCAGCAGTCAAAATTTTCGGAATGAAATGCACTCGCTATGTATTTCGCATGCTAGCTATATCACTTTGCCTCATCTCAGCATAATGTTGGATCTAGGGAAGGCTGGCTGAAGCTCTCTAAAATGATTACCACATATCAGTTATCCATGTATGAGTCCTCCAAATGCATTAGGACAGAGGCTATTGGAGAGCTTGAGATCCTGCTTTACTGGACTAGTGCTAGGTAGTTCTCAAAATATCCTCTTGCCAAGGTAACTATGGCTTGTGATAAGCTAAAGGACATTAGTAATCAACGTTCATGTGAACAATGAAATGTTCACATGAAGCATAGGAATATTCATAGAACCAAACCTGAAGGGTCTCACACATGACTAATCCAAATATGTCCCTACCTCACACCCAGCATTCTATACTAAAGCAAACCATCTAACCCATTATTCACTATGAGGAAGTGAGTGAGACATTACTGTACATGGTTGTAGAAGCTCCGTCATTCATGAGCATGTTTGTTGGTGAATCCATTATTGGGTTGGTGGTGAATACATGATTGGCAGGAGAAGCGATCCCTTTCTGGAGAGTTGGATGAAATAGTTTGCATTGCTGCGCATGGCATGTGTATCTATGTGTGTATGTAACTATGTGTGTATTCAAACCATATTCTCACCCGCATAAAATATGAATAAGTAACCAACTTAGATAGAGCAGGCTTATGTACTGGCTTGCAGATGTGGAGATCGAGGAAAGAAACTGGCTGCTCAGGAGTGCCTATGGGCTGCATCCTCATAGCTGCGGAGGTGGACACACCATTTTTCATGAGTGTGTAGACCATATCAAGCTTGGCAAGATTAAAAAATAATTCCCTGCACATACCACCACTCCTGGGCATTGTTCTCTCAGACAGTGAGTACAATATACAAGCTATGTAGTTATAGAGGAAGAATAACTGACTGGATATAAATAAAAAGGAGAAATAATTATGCTAAACAGATCAGCAGTGCCAATTTAAATTGTTAGCTTATGCAAGATCTTTCCTTCAGTAATCTCATCAGCCAGTGAGTAAATTTCTGCTTTGAAATGAGCATTTATCATTATTGGCATGTGAATGAAAGTTTTCCACTTTGAAACGAGTGTTTATTTTACTTCATGTGAGTGAAAGTTTTACTCTTTGTTTATCATCTTATTGTCGTGAGAGTAAAAGTTTTCCACTTTGAAATGAGCACTTATCATGTTTATTTTACTGTCATGTAAGTGAAAGTTTTCTGCTTTAAAGTAAGCATTTATCATGTTTATTTTATTGTCAAGTGAGTGCACTTTGAAATGAGCATTTATCATGTTTATTTTATTCTCATGTGAGTGAAAGTTTTACTCTTTGAAATGAGCATTTATCATCTTGTTGTCGTGAGAGTGAAAGTTTTCCACTTTGAAATGAGCATTTATCATGTTTATTTTATTGTCATGTGAGTGAAAGTTTTCCTCTTTGAAATTTCAAATTGTATTCACTCGACATTTCAACTAGATGCTCTAGCCTTCATCAGGAATAATGAGACACTAAGGCTTGCATGAGCCTGCTATATACTGGTAGCTAACTATCCACCATGTAACAGTAGACGCTCTTAGTATGGGCACCAGATGTAAAAGCTCTCAATGAACTCTCAGTTGACATAATAACTTATAATAACCTTCTCAACAATCAACTTCAAATGTATTCACTCGATGTTTCAACTATATAGATGCTCAAGGCTAGAGCATCTAGTCGAAACGTCGAGTAAATACAATTTGAAGTTGATTATAATTATTGAGAAGGTGATAATAATAATAACAACAACAACAACAATAATAATAATATAATGATAACAACAACAGCAACAGCAACAACAATAATAATATAAATATAAATACAATAATAAGATAAAATTATGGTGGTCGTGGCTTCAAGTTCAGGCTCATGAGAGTGGTTCCCCAGGAACCAGGCAAGTCCTTTCCACAGTGTCGATTGAACCGCTCACACTTTGGTGCCAGACTGATGTGGAATGCCTCCTTCACTAACAGTTCCTTCTATCTTCTGGCCTGTTCCAAGATGGTGGCTTCCTCCCACAAAATAGGATGTCCATTATCCCATGCATGTTCAGCAATTGCAGGCTTCTGTTTAGCACACATTCTATAGGCATATTGATGTTCTTTCACTCAGGTCTCCAATCTTCTGATGGTCTCCCCTATGTGGTACTTCCCACAACTGCAAGGGATGTGGTACACAATGCATGAGTGCATACTAGCTGGTAAAACATCCTTCACTCTGCTCAGTTGTGTCTTCAGAGTTCTTCCCGATCTGAAAATGACTTAGATGTTCAACTTCCTGTAGACCCTCCTGATATCTTCACTCACCCCCACTGTATAAGGAATCACTACCATAGGATCCTTCTTTTTAGACCCTCATTGCCTGTACTGGTGTACTCATCTTCCTTTCTGTGTTTAGATAAGTTTGTTTTATTGTCATGTGAGTGAATGTTTTCCGCTTTGAAATGAGCATTTATTATGTTTATTATCTTCCTTCTGTGCTAGGTTGTGACTCTGTCATCTCTCAAGACAACCGCAACAGGACTAAACATGAGGTGCAATTGTGTGGGTGGGGCAATGATAGTAACACTAGCACAGAGTGCTTCTTACATAAGAACATACTCAAAATATGGGTACACCTCACTATAGAATTTGGACACATTCAACAGTCATCTCCCTACCCCCCCCCCCCCCCCCCCCCAATTGCAATTGGTCAAGGAATGGATGATGGGAGGGATGTGTGGCTCACCTCTGGCCCTCCTGCCAACACCCTATGTCATTAAGGTGTTATGTAAGCAAGGCTCCCCTAAGGCTATAACGTTTCTCTTTCTATTGCTAAGGCTATAACTGCCTCTCTAGGCATCTTATTTTGTTCCTAAACTGGAGTATGAAATAATTCAGGCATAATGCCCCTCCCTCTCCACCCTATCCCCCTCCCCCCAGTCAAATAATGAAACCCAGTCCAGGCTGATTTTCATTTACAAGCAATACTATAAGTGTGTGTGCGGTGTGCCTGCATTAAGCAAGCAAAGTGTGTGCACTTTTCAAGAGTCAAGGTCATAGGTCAGATAGTACATACCTGTCTCTGTGCGTATGTTTTAGTTATGAAGTGCTGAAGCACAATATTATGAGTTTTCCCTTTGAATTTGTGCAATTGCTCCGTGTCGTTCTTGCATGAAGGAGACCAAACTAACCAGTCGCAGTCAATGGATAGATAGGTAGATTAAAACATATTAGCTGGATTAGTCAAAAAAATGAAACAAAGATTTTACCCACATTTACATGACCCTACTCAAATATAGGTAAAGGGTGCCATAAATATTTTCCACTTATATTAGTTATAAGAAGTTACTCCAATTAAGTTGATATCTATTATACATGTAGTTACCTAGTTGTGTTGAATTTCTATTCTGTTAGCTCCACAAGCGTGTTTATGTTGTTGATAACCTTTATGTTTCAGAAGGAAGGATTATTTTTTCTTTTTACACGCTAATGAAAACACTCATTATAGAGAGCACAGCTTCTTCTGGCCACACTTGCAAGTACAGCTGCCAAGGAGCTATACCTGCACTGAAGTGAGGCATTTGGATTTTGACCTCTTTGGCTGCTGTTAACATTGGCTTGATTCTATACCTATGCAACATTTTTAGTAAAGTGTGCATAATCTATGGAGCTCCAAAATTATAACCACAAAAATGTATGTTTAAGGTTTAACCACACCTTACTATTTTGAATGAAATAGTACATGCGCACCAGCAGGAAGTATGAAAGCTCTGGAGAAAATGCTTCATCTGGGGTGGGTGGAGAAAACTTGGCAATCTGTCACCACAGAAACAATAATCAAATCTTTCAAAAGTTGCAGCATTTCAGTCGAGACAGATGAGTCACATGATGAGAGCATTCGCTGTTTAAAGCCTGGGCAAGTATATAGCAGGAAATATCTCCAGCAAGATGGCCAAATTCCACAGATAAGAGGCGCGAGGGACTGACGATGACAATCCCTTCACCAGTGACTATAAAGAAGACTATATAAAGGATGATGGCTAGAGCACGGACACTGCTGCTATTATAAATAACTACCACAATTTTTAGATCAGGTGATCTCATGCAACTACTGTGTGCATGTCTTTTAGGCACGTTGAAATAATAGAACATGCCCTCGAATGGTAGGCACATTGACAGCTCTTGAAAAGAATAGAATGCGGACATCTATCGAGGAAATATAGTATGTATTTTTGATAATTGTCTTGTTTATGTTTGTAACCAAGCAACCTCCTACGCAATTGACTTAGGATGACTCTAGAACTAACCAATCATCGATGTTATTCTTACACCATGCTTATTACTACAGTGCACACACATACTTATACATTATACACTAGATACATGCATCATAAAAGTAGTTTACCAGTTTTTCCAGTTTTTGCTGTTATTATTAACATGTTTATTACTATAAGCACACACATGCATATGCATTCATATACACTATATTTACACAAGATACATGCATCATAAGTAGTTTACATGGGTTCTTGCTGAAGATCTGTTTTTGTCACAACAGTAAGCTTCTGATGAAACCAACTGATCACTTATTTATAGCAAAAAAATGAAATTGCTGCTGAATCGGCTCAACTCAACTTGATTTGCAAATATACAAGCGTGTTTGTTGTATGGATGATCGATTATTTGTGTGTTTTTCTGAAGAGTAGTCGCTGGCAATGCATTGGACAATTTGGTAATAAAGAACTCTACACAGGTTATGTGTGGAGAAAAAAGTAGATACAAGATAGAAACAAAACAAAATCCTTGAACCCTCAGATTTGACGTTTTTTGAAAACTTTTTGGGAGACAGCCAATTTACTACCTTAGCGAAGGATCAAAGCATGCTGGAAAATTTTGGAGCTAAAACCAGCCAAAACCATATAGCAAGAAGTGGACCAAGTGAGTTTCTTTGTGCTGCCTTTTTAAAATAGTCAAATCATAGAGAATGCTACTGAACTTCCCAATTGTGTATATACGTGAAACTAAATAGTAGGAACCTCATTTAAATTGGTTACTACACCAAGGTATAAACCAATATGCCTTTGCTTTCTTCAAGGTGAGTGGATATATGCAAAGTAAGATGGTTGTATGGACTAGGCAACACATCCAAGGAAGGTTGTATGAGACATGAAAATGTGTCCATCACCATCTGTGCTGCACTTCTGCTGCACTACACATGCACTTCATGTGACCTTCTCTGGATATGTTGCCTAGTCAACACAAATGCCTTAGGTATTGTGCACTTTCATTCACCTTGAAGAAGGCCGAAGGACTTTGTTGAAACACTGCCAAAAGTAACTAATTTGAGCTGGTAAGAGGAGAAGTATAGTGTCAACATTCTAGATTAAAATATTGCACCTCTAGGAATATATAAAGATCAAAATGATGGCAAATGTTCAAACCTAATTACTTCCTCATTCAGAAGAGGTTTTGAAGTTTCAACTTTTTTATTGGTCAGGTAGACCTCTCATCAATTTGGAACCCCCAAATCTCAACTCATGTGCTTGCCTCTGACCCTGTACCTACCCACCCTCTAATGTTTGTTTGTTCTTTTTTAAAGCATGCAGAGAGAGAGCTTTTGATACTGAAATCACCTACATGGGAAACATAGGGTCAAAGTTGTGGGTTCTTGCCCGTTGTTTTGACCTTACAGACCCTCTATATATGTCACTGCCAACAAAATATGCAGAACTTGAAGTCGTCAGCACCACCACGATAGCCAGAATCATTTTTAGTCAACAGCACCATCACAAAAGCTGAGAAACCAGTTCTCTCTCTAATTATAGGAAATTATGGCCTAGCCTACTTCAGGTATATATATATATATATATACATATATGGTTGTGGTCATGCTGACTAAGCAAAACCAAACAGCTACGATCAATGTCAGCTACTTCTCCATCAAGAGAAGTCATCGTAACCCTCTCTCATATATGAAATGGCCTCCAGACACTTAGCCAACTGGGTGGACACTATTGTGACCGACAAAAAAGTGTTTACCATTTAGAAGGATATATTCAAAGGGTTAAATATTTGCTAAGATTTTATGTGGGGGAGGGGGGTGGGGAGTGGAGACATTCGTGGATTAGAGAGTACACACTAGGATATGTTAGTGTTTTTCTCCCTTTACATCAATATTCGTGGTTAATTCTAACAGTGATGAATGTTGGTATTTTCTACTGTGAGGTACAGCAATGACTTGATTCAGACTGTGTAATGATTACAATGTAGTGGTAAATGTTAGCTCATAATGATCATTGTGCCCCCAGGAAGCTGCTCTGTATGTCCGGGAAGGAAAACATGACTCCAGGTTCTTCCACCACCCCCAAACTAAGTGGTCCAGGAGAGCCTACGCGATCCTGCACAATCAGGTTTATTGCACACTGCACCTGCTGGTGTGTGTGCTGCTGCTGCTGCTTGCTTTTGCTGAGACCCCCACTGTCGGGGAGAGCAGACTCTTACATGAGTCTGACAAGAAAGTGCTCGTTTCTGTGAGTTGGATGAGAAAGTGGTGCTATGTATGCATGGCTAGGACTAGCTCAGGGTTAATCTGATATGTAGTCCCAGATATAGTCCTAGAGCTAGGGCTATGGAGCTAGCTTAGATTTAGCCAAGGGCTATACAGCAAGAGGAGGGTTGGGCTGCTTCAGTTGTCCAAAAGGAGTTCTCTTGGTGGGGGGCACCAAGAATTTAGGAAAGTAAAGAGACCACATTGGATAAGAGCTATCTTTAAACTGAATATTAAGTAATGAAGCTGAGGCAAAGATAGGACAGATATTTACTATACACCCCTATACCCTCTTCCCCATTTTCCCTTCTCTCTCCATCCTCACCATCCTCCCCCCCCCCTTCCTTTTACCATCCTCCCCTCTTTCCACTTCCTCATCATCCTTCTCTAGCCCCTCTTTCCCTTTCCTCACCGTCTTCCCACTTTCATCCCTCCCCCTCTTTCTCCTTCCCCCTCTCTCCCTCCTCATTACTGATCAGTTTTGTAAAGGTCACGTCAAGATTATATCTTCATTTTTCCCCACCCACTGTGCTTCCATAGGTTCACAGTTCATTCGAAATTCTCCTCCTCAATCTGCTCACATTAGACTTCATCTTGCGGTGGGTGTGGCTCCATACCAGATACTTTGTCACTCACAGGACAATTATACTTGTAAGCCACTCCTACTTGCATTTACACTCACTTGCTTGATGGTTGGGGATAATGGCTCCATGAAAGGCGAACACCCTCTCAGGACTTGCCGTAATTCAATATACCAGCAAGTGTGTATATTATAAGGGATATCAATGTATTAAGTAAATCCTACCAAATAGGTGAAAGTAAAAACATATGCCTCACCTAAAGGTCAGCAGCCATAGCTATTTACCACTTAAGCATTACAACTCCTGGCAGGGGAGGCAGTTGGTAAGGCCCGACAGCGCATCCTGGTTAGTCCAAAATTCTACCCAATGCCAGGCACTATTCTGATATTCCAGCATTAACCATGCTCAATGACCATTCTACCCCAAATATGCAAGTGTTAGAGCATGCAAGGCACACTTTATTATCGACCAAGTTTTCTAGATGCAGAAAACACACTTCAGCTATTGGCATCGTACAGCAAGTGCCCATTCACGCTAGAACAAGCGACAAACCTGCTGATGTTTGAGCAGGCGCCTGCTGCCTACTTGGTTTTGTACCGTAATGCCGTCCATGGAGACGAGTGGCTATATTCCAAGCGTTTAATGTTTCCTGTTTCCATGGTTGGAATCCATCCACATGTAATATAGGTCGGATAAAGAGCAGCAGACCATGGTGATGGCTTCCACTATATGCACACAATCCACAATTATTTTTCCCTTTGAATTATTCTAAAGTCAGACCATCCATGAAAACTTAACTCTATCTGTTGTACATTCCTCCAGCTACCTTAATTAGAAACACCTGTCACTCCCAGGGATACTCCTTGTTGCCTTCACACTGAACCTGATTGGTTATTTCTCTCTGTTGACAGTTCACATTTTGCAGCAATGACCTCAGATGCCACCACATGTGTGTGAGCTGCCACAAGTTTAAGCGGATTTTTTCCCTTCATTTTTGCTTCAGAGTGTCATTCTGGCTGTGATGTATGTGGAGGCAGTGACTGTGCTCATTCGGCAGGAGAACCACTTCCGCATCACTCGCCTCCTTAGACCCATTTTTATTATTGATACCAACCACATGGTTGGAGTGAGGAGGTGAGGGGGAGATTATGTGATGTGGGTGTGAGAGAGAGGGAAAGAAGGAGGGGGTGGAGGAGTGTGGGGTAAGGAAGTCTTTAGTCTGACACCAACTATATATACTTAACCCTCTCACCGGTAACTTTACAGAGGGTTTTTTCTTAAAATGAATGATTTTCTTAATATATATTATATTTAAAGAGGCATGATGTAAAGTACCCAGCAACCATATATCAGGTGATAGGTAATGAGTGGATGAATATTGTAACAAAATTTGGTGGCCTAGCAATAAACCACAACATCGTGAATCTCATTATAAGAAACAGGAACTGTTTCTAGCTTTCATTATTATGTCCACTAAGAATGTTTGTCCACTAAGAATGTTCAACAGTTTACTATTGCTCATTGAGTGACAGATTAGTAGCTGACAATCGAAGAATATATTTTTGGCAAACATATAATTATAAATATCATTATATGAAGCTGGCAACAACCATATAACTGTGAATATCATAACATTGAGCTGAATAGGAAGGGGTACTTGCATAACTGACTCATTAGAGTCAGAAGGAGAGATGTTTGAAGGACCTAAATATATCAGAATAAATCTTATTATACCTTAAATTACTAGATTATGTTACATGCATACCAGCAAGAGAGGTAGCAGAAGGTGGACAAGGGCTAGGGCTACCAATGACAGATCTTGTCAGAGCTGCTAGCTCATTCACATCAACCTCGTGGCTTCCAAGTAAGCAGGGGTATTTTCTTTATCTTATCAAGAGTTATCACTCTTGGAGAGGTCAAAATCATCATAAAAAAGCTGACCGATAACTTCATCTGAACCGACATCTATATTCCAAAACCGGAAGTGAAGTTTGACGTCACGTTTTTCATGGTTACCTACGTTATTCATACGTTATATTTTAAATTATCATAGAGCAAAGCTTTAGCTATGCGAAAATATATTTATTTAATTTTTGTGTTTAATGGTTAATTTTTTATTATTTTTTTGTAGCGGTAATACCATTTCGCGCCAACAGGCGCTTATGCCGGTGAGAGGGTTAAAGAGAGGAAGGAAGTGTGTGTGTGTGTGTGTGTGGTGTGTGTGTGTGCGTGTGTGTGTGTGTTATGTGTGAGAGAGAGAGAGTATTGGATAAAGAAGTCTTTAGTCTGATGCTAACTATAGAGTGTGTGTGGGGGTGGATGGGAATATGTGGGAAGAGAGGTGTTTAGTTTGATACCAACTATATGTCTGTGTGTGAGGGGATAGTGTGTAGTATGGGATGAGGGGAGCTTGGCTACTAATCTTAGTGAGGGTTCTGGCTGGCTGGCATGAGTATACAAGTGGCAATTTTCTCTTGGACATGTTACGTCTACTCCTCACCCATGTTTACTATTGCAGAGTTATTCGACAGATTTTCGAGATACTGAAGCCAATTCTGGATGTCCTTATCCTCATCTTCTTTTTCATTTCTGTGTTTGCCTTGTGCGGTGAGTTAATAAACCCGAGCCAGATTTGATGCTATCACGAACACTTGTTCATTTCTGTAGGATACTTGATATTTGCACAAAAGAACCCAACTGTAAGCTGACTGTACACTCAAACAGATATTATGATCTGTAATGCAGGGTTGCAATAATTATTGGCTGATTTTGTTTTATATAATAGTCTTACATAGTTTGGTCTGACACAAACTATATATATATATATGAGGTGGAGAGTGTGTGTAAGTCAACCATGCTCCAATATGATACCTATAGGTGTATAGTAGAACTCCCTATTTTAGTTTGAGCCTGTTTTAAAATGGCAGACAAAAAACTGGTTTGCATTTCCTCGACTAAAACTTACTTTGGCAGCTTCTTGTAATATATAATAATACTCTCTGTTTAAAAAATTAGCTGTACAGTGAAACTCCCTCTCCCTCACTGTAAACTGTGTGTGTGTGATGCATCATAGTATTTCAGTTCAATCGGTCAAGGATTTCTCAGCCTCTTCATCACCATGACAAGTTCCAAGTGAGAGTGTAAAATTTCAGTGCTAATGAGTATGTGATCATCATGGTTGCTTCTACTACTTAGCAACCCTGATGTTATGATGGAGTCATATGCTAAAAAAGATGCCACACCCCTCTTCTTTGTGGCGTATATTATCGTCACATTTTACTTTGCTTCTAATGTGGTATAATTAATTAGATTCATGACTCTGAGGTATGTATTTAACTACAGTTATTATGCTGCAGTTGTTGGCTGTCGTCTACAGCTCCTTCAGTGAAGCCAACAAAAAAAAATTCAAGAAAATATTCTTACACAAAAGGTATATCTATTGTTGTTGTCATCACTTGGCAATACATTTATACATTATGACTAAATTTGGTAAAGGGACGCACTCCATCGGGCCTTCCACATCTTGAGCTGTGATCCACATGTAGAGAGTCGACATGTCCAATTCCATGACTTTGTGTTGTTCATGCAGCACTATCAACCACTCATGTGTGAGTCAATGAACTATGCCCTCTAGCATGTATCTGCTGTCTGGAACGTGCATGCTACATAGACGTGCCCATGTACATGCATGCTGTGTGAATTTGCTCACATGTAGTGACACTTTGTGTGTGTGGTGTGTGTGTGGGTGTCTCCAGCTGAGTGGCAGGTGATGTGCATCTTCAAGGCTTTGAACAAAAACCCACAATACCAGGGGCTAAACTTGGATGATTTCTTATGCTTCTACGAGGTCATTGACTACAGGTGGGAAGAGGTCAGTCAAAAGCTGGTCATTAGGATGAGGAATGGAGGTAGTCCCTCACTTTGTACTGAAATAACTGTGCTTGTCACACTTACGATGGTGTGTGCAATGTTGGTAAAGGATTAACTAGTCCCACAAGTTACACGTCTCACAACGTAGCTTCCTTAGCATAAAAAGGAGCCTAATTAAGTGGTAGGGAATCCCAACCCCTTTTCCCCAAATATTTTCTGATAATCTGCCGTAGAAGGGAAAACCCTTCTCTCTATCGCTTACTGCTATATAGAAGATGGTAACTATTCGTTGACAATAATTCATAGGAGTAAATATTTTGTGCAGTGTACAGTGCAAGCTGAACCTACTCTGGTGTTCTCCATCCTACATATTTGCTAAATATCTGGTTATGAATGGCTTCTAGTGCACATTATTGCAGAGTTGTTATAGATGCTTTTAGGACTGGTGCGACATGTTGCAGCACTAGTGAGAGTGTGCGACATATTGCAGC
This sequence comes from Cladorhizidae sp. MBARI D1340-BT2, assembly GCA_028752905.1. Lineage (NCBI taxonomy): Eukaryota > Metazoa > Porifera > Demospongiae > Poecilosclerida > Cladorhizidae > Cladorhizidae sp. MBARI D1340-BT2. Next base: position 38,737,144 of record JAQNBH010000009.1, on the reverse strand, counting down.
ACTGGTGAGAGTGTGTGTTTTTAACCAGCCTTATGCTTCCCACATTGCAGGTCGATGAGGTGGGAAGCAAAGCAGCGTGGTTTTATCATCTCCATTCTGGACTTCACCGGCCTATACGAGGTAGGTTGAGTTAGCATTATTTGTAAAATGTTACATGAAGATGAGAAGCAAGTGGATCTGGTTGGGACGAGGGTAAGAGGGAAGTGAAGGGGAAGGTGGAAATTGACCAAGTAACTTTTTTGATTTTTTTCTTTCCAGCCATAAGTAATATCGTCAACCACCGAGTGTACAAGTTTATAATGGGTAAGTTATCTCTCTGTGGGTAATGTAACTTGCACTGATGATTAGCAGTGTAACTTGATATGACACTGATGGTGAGCAGTATAACTTGATGTGGCACTGGTGATGAGCAATGTATTTACATGGCACTACTGACGATCAGTAGTGTAACTTGTTGTGACACTAATGATGCATAGTTAATCTTGATGTAACAATGATTTGTGCATTGTAATTTATTGTGGCACTGATGATGAGCATTATAACTTGATGTGATACTGGTGATTAGCAGTTTAACTTGATATGACACTGATGGTAGATAATTGATATCTCCAACAGGAATCGTAGTCTTCATTAACCTTGTCTTTCTCATCGTATACGCCAGCCACATCCACGGTATGGTAAAACATTCCACCATGTTTCAATAAATCACTCCTTGTTAATATTTGTAGATAACTCTCAGAGATTCGACAAGTTTCAAAGCATCCTACCTGTTACACTAATGTTCATAACCAGTGAGTGAGTCAAGAGTGGCTGACCTTCAGATGGTTACTATTGGTGGTTGTCTCCTTGCAGTCTATGCAGCTGACATTATGGTTAATATCATTGGGCACGGACCGTACGATTACTTCAGGAAGTTTTGGAACATGTGTGTTGCATGTCAAGCCTCCTTACATTCCTGATCATCGACATGCTCACCACATGCACACACTTACATGCCATGCACACACTCACACATGCACACTCCCACACATGCACACACACTTACTAAGATAACATGACTTTGTTTACTCTTTGCACCAGAGCTGACGTGGCAGTAATCCTCCTCAGTTTTGTGTGTGCGCTTCTCACCTATCACTACCAAATTCTGGCCATCATACAGCCAGTCAAACTAGTCAGGTAAGTTGTTGAGTCAGAAGAAAAGATCGGTGACATGCTGTTGTAGTACACGCTGTAGCAGATATTACGCTACTGTCTTTATGATCTCATCACAATATTATACTCTTTACACCACACACACACCTCACGTACAACACCATACACACACTGCAAACATATACACACACTACATTCACCTCATTACACACGCACACCACACCCATTGCACTCACAGATTGGTACGCCTGAAGGGTCGCTACAGGGAAATAATGAACACCATGATTGACCTCACTCCACGTGTACTCAATGTCTTCATCCTCATCGTCGTCATCTATTACTACTTCGCCATTGTGGGCATGGAGTTCTTCCACCACAAACTCCATCAGGGCTGCTGCAACACTAGTTTCTATGGAGTGGAGCAATATTATTCTGACAGCGTGAACTCCTCAAATGCTTACTACTATATTAACTTTGACAACATTCTCCGGAGCTATGGTGAGTTGTTGTTGTTGTTGCTGCTATTGCTACTATGGACCTGGAAATTATTATTGCAGTGACACTCTTCATATTGATGGTGGTCAATGATTGGTACATCATAATGGTGAGCAGAGAAAGGACGTTTAATTGAATTGAGTGTTTATTGAGAATGCATGTAGGAGGGGTTTGCTTCAGAAGTGGATGTCCAATTTCACTGGCTGACAAGGATCTACTTTATGACATTCTATATCATTACTCTGGTAGGCCATGAATGGTGTGACTTTATATATATATATATTATATCTTTTTCTGCTACCTTCTCATATTTCCTGGAGTGGGTTGGTCAATCTTAACACAAACTGATATCAGTAGATTGTGTGATGACGACATTGAGTGAGGAGGGGCCTGTGCCTTATTGTGGCCACACCTCATGGAGATCTTGCCCAGTTTTAAGTGATGGAGGAACAATCTTGCCCAGCTTTAAGTGGGGATAATCTTGAGGGGACCTCATGCTTGTGGCTCATGGAAATTGTTGACCAGTTGGGGAAAATCTTGTTCAGCCTTGGGAATTGCACCTATCATAGTAGTATGTATGCATCATGGCGGGTCTTGCCCAGCTGTGAGTGATACTTTATGCAGCAGGATGTACATGGTTATCATAAAGCACTGTATTAAGCAGCAGCAGGGTGTACATGGCTAACACAATGTTAATGCAGCAGAGTCTACAAGGCTAGCAATAAGCTATGCATCAAGGTGTGTATGGCTATATAGTATGGAGCACTTTGTCTTATGGAGTGAACTAACTATTGATCGCCTTGCACTTATTCCACTAATCTGTTGAATCCAAAGTGTCCAAGCTAGTTTAGGCGCAGGAATATTCCATGCTGTATTTGTAATGAAAATCATGACAGCTACACTTTGCATTGCATTTCAGTCCCACTTCCTCTTTCCTCCCCCTTCTTCCTCGCATCTCTCTCACTAGTGTTACACACTATTTCCTTGCTCTTCGTGTGGTCTGCCAACTCTGAGTTGACAATTCTTTGCTGAAGTCACAGTTCAGTGTTTTGACTGTCCTTTGCCATTCTGCAGGTGGTACTTCAAGTGATCCTCTCCTTCATTGTGGAGGCATTTGTATTAAAGATTCAGGCCACAAAAAGAAGGAGGGTATGTGATAAACATCCCATGGATAACGATTGCAACTGTCGACAAGGTATAATAATGACTAGGGTGTTTTGACATCAACCAACAAAGTAAAGTATAATAATAACTAGGGTGTTTTGATATCAGCCAACAAAGTATAATAATAACTAGGGTGTTTTGATATCAGCCAACAAAGTGCAATAATAACTAGGGTGTTTTGACGTCAACCAACAAAGTACAATAATAACTATGGTGTTTTGACATCAACCAACAAAGTATAATAATAACTAGGGTGTTTTGACGTCAACCAACAAAGTACAATAATAACTAGGGTGTTTTGACAATAACTAGGGTGTTTTGACATCAGTATAATAATAACTAGGGTGTTTTGACGTCAACCAACAATAACTAGGGTGTTTTGACATCAGCCAACAATAACTAGGGTGTTTTGGCATCAGCCAACAAAGTACATCAGCCAACAAAGTATAATAACTAGGGTGTTTTTGTTGTATCAGTGCGAAAATAATCCAGTGATGCCTATTATATATATAGGCATTGGGTGGACAACTTACAGTGAACACATGTTACATAGCAGGCACATATTACAGCGGTCTGTTTTCTCAGCTTTCTTCGCCTCAGATTCACAAAGGCACATTGTTCTATGATGGCTTTTTGAAGTTGTGATGTTTTTTTTAGTCCATTTGTGTTAGAACACCACTAAGAAATTTCAGAGAACTGAGAGCTAGTCTCTTCAGAGCACATCTGGACTACAAGATTCATTCCTATTTTTCTATTGGTGTACAGTCATCTGGACTTCAACAAATGGCTAAATCATGCATTGCTGACAACATGCATGTGCAATACACTGCACCCATCCTCCTCCATCCCTATCAAAAAAATTATGGAGCCACATGCCAATTGTACTATGGAAGTAAAAAAGGAATTTTTTTAACCAACTTTTACTTGGAATTACAGCAAATAAGAAAACAGTGATGATCACTCTAGTGGAGGAAGATCTTGCCAAGCTGAGGTACGAGATGACTCACTTGGATGAAAGTCAAAGAGACATCAAGTACTCACTCAATAAAGTGTTGAAGAAATGGAAAAGAAAGCGTTTCAATGATGTAGTAAGATATTATATACACATACTGTGCAAATTTAGTATGGCACAATGTATGTGGGTATGTTGTCATTTATTTTTCAGAATAATAGGCGGGTAAAAGTTAACTTTGTTGGTCAAAGACAACATACAAAAGAGGACGTACACCTTCTCCTTTACAAGG